>JADLZK010010643.1:0-493718 GCA_015847255.1 Hyparrhenia diplandra | reverse complement strand
ACCATATGCATCCCACCACTAGAAATGTGTTGATACATGACGGTTTTCCTGGTGACGGTTTTCTGAATATGTCATCGCATACTAAATCTATGACGGCCTTATGACGGTTTTAAAATTAGGTGCTAACTCTATGACGACTTCAACCATTTGTCGCCTCCATACTTATCTATGACGCTTTTAGAATAAACATCACAGAGGAGTATATGGTGACATGGATGGTGAGTCCCCTAGTGACATGGAAGTCATGGTGACATGTCCTTTTTCTTTAAAAATCTCATAACTTGAAATTTAATTTTTAATTGTTCAAACAAACTCGTCTAATAAAATGATTGTAAATATCGATGTATTTTATAACCTTTTTATGATTTGTTTCATTTGAACTTACTTTGCAATGCATTGATCAATGTGTTTCAAAGTATTGATAGGCATGTTTCTTGATAACCTTTCTCTTTGTCCTTTCTGGGTTAATTTTTATGCTTATTTCTAAATTATGGATTATATCATCATAACTTGACTATGCACTAATTGGATTTGTCAACAAAAATCCTATTTTAGAACTTGTTAGGTTGGAAAAAAATGATGTATTCCTACTGTACCTCAACACCTGCTTATTGTGAACAAATAGTTTGTGATCTTGATGCAGTAACCTTCACTTTATATCTAAAGGAACTGTGCCACTTGCAGATTTGTAGTTCTGCTTATTCCATAGCACAATAGCTTTGCTGCTGCTAGTAACATTCTTAGATACAGTGAAGCTATCTAACAATATATTATCTGAAACCTATTTGCTTTGTTTATCAGGGAACCTTTCTGCTCCTGAGTACATTAATATGTTTACATGCTAGAGCAAATGATAGTTGTACTAATGTTTGTTACTAATTAATTGTTATCTCGTTGATGTACAATTGCAGTGTGTAGACGATGAGGGCAGCATAACTGTCAATGCCAACATGATGCTACCGGCGCTGAGGCTGCCTCTCCGTTCTTCCTTTCCATCTCTTTTTTATTTTTTCTCGAAGCGAACAGAGGGGAATGTTATTTTAGTTACTGCTTCACATTTTTTCATTTTTGCTACTCGATTCTTTCCATTTTGGATGTGGTGAGTTTTGCGGATGGATGTAAATATCTGTAGTTACTGCAACATGTGTTCTCGTTATTATTATATTGCAATCATATGGGCTTGTTAGGCTGAGGACAATTTAAAATGAAAATGGGCCGTGCAAAAAGTAGGTAGGCCCAATTTGTCATGTCGGCCCAGCCCATCCAAAATTTTGGTACCCCAAAAAATAATTTTTCGAAAAAATCTGATGTGGCATGTTGGGCCACGTCACCGACATGTCACAAGGCGACATGTTAGCTGAAACCATGTCAGCTTCCACCTCACTATGCTGAGATGGCAGCGCTAATGTGGCACATGTCCATGACGTTCAGTTTAGTCACCGACGATGCTTCGAAACCAACCAAACAGCTATCCTGTGACGTTTGCGATCGTCACCGATTCAGTGCATCCGTGACGGTTTTTTCAGCAATCAAGAATTATGACGCTGATTCTGTGACCAATTCTTAGACCATCATGGATAGTTAACTATGACGGGTTTTCAGGGCCTCTATGACAAACTAATACCGTCATGTATCACCACATTCCTAGTAGTGTCCTTATTATCTAACACGTGCTCAGCAAGCTCATAGTATTTGAAGAACGCTGCGCGAGAGGAAATAAAGGTCCTTGGCATGATTGGATATATGTAGCTATGAGATACTCTCAATCTAAAACTTGGCAAAAAAGAGGTTATACTCTCCTCGGTCTACCAGTTCAGTAACGTGAGGTTGAACACTAGTACTAGCTTATGTAACTGGATACCAAACCAAAACTTGGCATGCACGCGACTGATGGTATAGATTAGGAGTACATCTTAGTGGTGGTATATATGAAAATATTCCTTTATTTTATTTTCCTGTGCTTTGGCTTTGGTATTTACTAATTTCAAAATCTTTCTTTACGAAAGGGTGCAAAGGACAACATGAGATGATACGTAAACAAGTATATTTCTATTGTCTTTGTCTTTCGCATTTATTATTTCCACTGTCCTTTCTTTGCCAAATAAAGATGTACGCACCATGCAATTAGTCGCCTTTAATTTGGAATCAGCTTTAATTGAAATTTGAGCCCTAAGAAAATTAAAGCTCTATATGCATCATTATTATCTAATATTGTCACGTGCTCAGCGAGCTCATAGTATTTTTGAAGAACGCTTCGTGAGAGGAAGTAAATTAAATGTGCTTTGGCATGATTGGATGTATGTAGTTATGAGATACAATCAAACTGAAACTTGGCAAGCAAGAGATTATAATCTCTTCGCTGTACCAGTTTAGTATCGTGAGCTTGAACACTAGTAGTTGCTTATGTAACTACATACCAAAACAAAACTTGGCATGCACGCGATGCTATGTTATATTACTCAGACAGTCTGATGGTTTAGATTAGGAGTACATCTTAGTGGTGGTATATATGAAAATATTACTTTATTTTATTTTCCTGTGCTTTACCTTTTGGTATTTAATAATTTGAGAATCTTTCTTTACCAAAGGGTTCAAAGAGCAACATGAGATGATACGTAAACTATTATATTTCTCTTGTCTTTGTTCTTTGTATTTATTGTTTCCACTATCTTTTCTTTGCCAAATAAAGACGTTCGCACGATGCAATTAGTCTCCTTTAATTTGGAATCCACTTTAACTGAACTTTGAGCTCAAAAGAAAATAAAAGCACTATATGCATCCTTATTATCTAATATTATCTCATAGCATTTTGAAGAACGCTTTGCAAGAGGAAATAAATGTGCTTGGCATGATTGGGTGCATGTAGTTATGAGATACTATCAAACTAAAACTTGGTAACCAAGAGATTATAATCTCCCTCGGTCTACCAGTTTAGTATCGTGAGCTTGAGCACTGGTAGTAGTCTCTTATGTAACTAGATGCCAAACCAAAACTTGGCATGCATGCGATGCTATGTTATGTTACTCATACAGTCTGATGGTTTAGATTAGGAGTACATCTTAGCAGTGGTATATATGAAAATATTCCTTTATTACATTTTCCTGTGCTTTGGCTTTGGTATTTATTAATTTGAGAATCTTTCTTTACCACAGGTTGCAAAGAGCTACATGAGTTGATACGTAAACTAGTATAGTCTGATGGTTTAGATTAGGAGTACATCTTAGTGTATATATGAAAATATTCCTTTATTTTATTTTCCTGTGCTTTGGCTTTGGTATTAATTTATTTCATAATCTTTCTTTACCAAAAGATGCAAAAGAGCAACATGAGAGAGTACGTAAACTATTATAGTGTGTTCTAGTCTAGATATTTTAAGACAACTTTAATGTTTATTTACATGATTATTAAAAAAGGAGGACTGCTTGATAAATGGTAGGTAAAAAAATAATGTACACCTCCCAAATTTGTGCATCTATTTCTCTAAACCTCATATTTGGGTGCAAACACCTGTCACTTTTTACACTCAAAAGTTAACGGGCGGTAACGGAAGACCGTCATTTTTTCTCTTGCCAAAAGTGACTGACACAGCGAGTGTCGACTTATCTCTGATTGGTCCATTTATACCATATAAGAGACATCAAGTGGCATATTAGTAAATGAGTACGATTAGAATTGCTACTAATACGAGTTTAGAAACGTGAGCATAATAATGAACGCTGACATATTTACGGTAATAAGACAAGCAAGTGTTCCTATGTACAACTGCGGACATGAAATGATTGCTAGCCCTTTCACATCTTTTCTTTTGTTGATGTGATTGACTACTAAAAACCCATTAATAGAAGCGGGCATTTTGCATTTTGAGATGATACCGATATTTTTTTTTAGATAGTATTCGAGTCCGAATCCGTTTAGAGGAGTCTAGATCCATCTCTATCCGAGTCCGTATATTGAACAGCCCATACCGTATTCGTGTCCGAATACTTAGATTGCATATTTATGATGTCCATATCCATTCCTATCCCATTCGACATAGCTGATACTATCCGTATTCGAATCTAAATCCGAATCCAAATAGAAATATGAAAGCAAATGTAATATATGCGACATGCGTCTGTATCCAATCCGTTTGCACCATTTGCAGGGGTGGACATCCTTGGAGACCCACCCCTATAAATGATTTTTGGGAAAAAAATATGGCTAAGAAAATAGTAAAGAGAATTTTTTAAATCTCAGGAGAAGCCGTCTTACCTAGCACTTTGCATGTAAATGTTTTCTAGGATTCGAGCTCTAGCATCGTATGTCCCCTCCGTACAATAACTTACATCCATAGCCACTTTGATATACGATAATATTTGTACCAATTTTACGATAAAGTAAATGCACATTTACAGTGCATGTGCTACTATAATCTATGATGATATTTACCATAATGTTATAGTAAATCACTTAGTAGGGAGTTATTGTAATCTCATAAATTAGTATAGTTGTTATCATAATTCAATGTGACCACAAATAAGTTATTCTATGGCCAGCTGCATAAGATCATGTGTCTGCAAAATGTTATCCTTTTATGTTAACATTTAGTAATCTTGTATATATAATTTAGCCACTAAATGGTCTTAAATGAAAAAAGTTTTAACTATAAAATTTTAGATCTTGTGGAGCACTATAACTTTGATATAGAGCGTATGTACATCGTTAATTATTTGAAAATTTCAATAAATTAAATATCGAAATCTGAGAATTTAGAATGAGTATTTGAGACTCTAAGCTTCAAATAAAATACTTGTCAGCTACAAATTGTAAGTCATTGAAAGGTCCTTGCTTTGAAACACACACACACACACCTCAAATTCGAATTGGTGTGAAGAACAACGAAGAACAGAGCGCTTTGGCTCGAGGAAGCAGGGACACGTATATATACAGGGAAGATTTACTCCCGGTTGTGGTTAAAAACCGGGAGTAGAAGTCGAGCTTTAGTCCCGGTCAGAGACTCCACTAGGAGTAAAGGTTTACTCCCGGTTGGAGGTTCCAACCGGGAGTAAAGCCACCTTTACTCCCGGTTCTAATCTACAACCGGGAGTAGAAGTCCCCGGCCGCGTCCGGCCGTAGAGCCGTTGGGCGGAGATTTACTCCCGGTTGGAGAGTCCATCCGGGAGTAAAGCCATACTCCCGACACCAAAATTGCCGGAGTAACCAAAAAAAAAGGCGCCGGGAGTAGAGGTCGTTTCTCTACTGGTGGACGGATATTCAACAATGGGAAAATAGTTAAGTCTCGGGCTGTGTCGATCTCACTTGACAGCTGCATATTGTAAATCCGATCCTCGAACAAATAAATAGCGTGAACACGAATAAAAAATACTATTATATATATATCGAGTGCTTACAAAATCGAAAACACAGTGCATGCATCCTTGTGTTTAATCTCAAAAATAAAAAAAAAATTGCATTTCTCATATATATGCACACGACAGTTCATAAGAGGTGAGATAAGCTTTCAAATTAAAAACTAAACACACACAGTGCATGCATCCTTGCATTTAATCTAAAAAACAATTTGCATTGCTCATATATATGCACACGACAGTTCATAATAAGAGGTGAAATAAGCTTTCAAATTAAAAAAAAAAAACTAAACACACACACACACCCCCTCGCACGTAGGCACACTCACAAATGGCGAATTAATTTTAATGTGATGACTCTAATTGCTTGCATGCCCATGCATGCAGCATGTAACCCAGTCATGTCAAACCGGCGAGCAACCGACCGGCGGGGCAGTGGGGCTTTGACGCACGAAATGGGAGGTAATAGGCCCGCATCTCACACTGATGTCGTACAACCGCGTGCGGATGCCGGCGACCTTGAACCTCGCCTCGGCGGTGACCTGCACGACGAGACCAGTAGCATCGCCGACCGTTTCGTCGCCGTCGAAGAAGGCCTTCCATGGCTCCCCCAGCAGTGACAACATGGCGTCGACCGTCAAAGTACTCATCCATCGAAGTATCCCGGTACCTGTGTTCTTTGTAGAGGAATTTACGATGCTTCATGTACACCGTCTTTTGGGATCCACTAAGGTAAATGGAGCAGGTATTCTCAATGCAAACTGTGCAAGCTGTCTTCCCCTTAATCTGCCCCGACAATGAAAAGAGAGCAGGATAATCACTGATGGTGACCATTATCATGGCCTTTAGAGTGAACTTCTTCTTCTCGGACGCATCCATAATCTTGACCCATTTCCACAGTTCCGCCATTTCCTCCATTACTGGTTCAATGAGCACATTTATATCATTGCTTGGCTGCTTTGGTCCGGAAATGAGCATGGCCAGTAGAAGATATTTGCGCTTCAGACACTCGTAGGGAGGCAGGTTGTATATGGTGAGGGTGACCGGCCAGGTGCTGTGCGTACTACTGAGGTCTCCGAACGGATTCATCCCGTCAGTACTCAATGCGAACCTTACGTTCCTGGGCTCGTCCCTAAACTCCGGGAACATGTCATTGATGCGTTTCCACGTTTTGGCATCCGAGGGGTGTCGCAGCTTGCCATCACCCTTCGTGCGTTACGCTGATGCATGCCAAGACATCAGCTTGGCATCCTCTGGGTTCCCAAAAATTGCACGCAGGCAATCGAGCACGGGTAGATACCACACCGATAGGGCAGGGATCTTCCTCTGGGTGTAACCCTCTTCTTCCTCGTCCTCAGGAGGTGGCATCGGCTTCTTCTTGCCAGTCTTCTGCTTCTTGGGCCCTCTCGACGGTCCCTCCTCATCGGTGGCACGACAGCCAGCATTCCTCTTGTAACGACTGACGCCACATCGCGGACAGTTCTGCAAGTCCACATAGTTACCCCGGTATAGAATACAATGATTAGGGCACGCATGAAACTTCCTAAGCTTCATCGCCACAGGACGAATCAACTTCTTCGCCCGATAGGTATTGGCGGGCACCTTATTCCCCTCGGGTAAAACAAAGGTCACCGAGGACCGTAGAATGTGGTCATTGAAGCTCGTGTCCGACCACCCGTGGCGAGCCTTCAACATCAACATCGTTAGGTTAAAACGTAGCACCGTGCAATGCTTCGGACATTTGCCATCATCTTTGTAGAGAGGGTCAATTGCCGCCGCTTCATCCGTCTAAAATTCTCAAGCCATCTTGGATTGCCAAACAACACATCATCTTCATCTTTGAGGTTAGCAATATCCTCGAAAAAGATCAGCATCCTCAGCGACATGTCATCAACTATCGACCGTTCACCATCATCTCCACCCGCATTGTCTTCGGCATGTCTTCAAGCGGTTCATCTACGGTGATGTAATCACGATTATCAACTTGTTCTCGCCCTTCGTCCACCACCGTTGTTTCCGGCGTTTGCGGTCGACGCGGGTCCTCCGATGAACCGCCCGCGACACTCGGTTCTTTTTTTTCACCATGATAGTTCCACACGGTGTACCTTGGCTCCCCTCGATGAAACCATACCGCAGCAAGTGCTCCACGGCGACATCATCCGTGTGTAAGAACATATGCTTGCACCGATAGCACGGGCACACCATTTCTTTCGAACCTTGACTGATTCGATGCTTCTGCGCGACGGGCATAAACTTCTTTCGCACATCATCAACGAAATCCAAACTCATCCTCGGCCTGTACATCCAATCCCTATTCGGCGCCATGACGGCCTACTCAAATTAATTAAAACCAGAGCAAGGAGAGCGATCGATGATTAGAGATCGAGGTATCGATGATTAGAGAGAGTTAACTAAAGTGCAAAAGAGGAATACGAGAGAGAGAGAGGGAGTAGAGAGAGGGAAAGAGAGCACGTACACTCAAATGAGAGGGAGAGAGAGGGGAGGAGAAAGAGGGAGAGAGAGGGAGAGAGAGACAGAGGGAGAGAGAGAGAGAAGGAGAGGAGAGAGGGGAGAGGAGCTAGCTTGAGAGGGAGAGAGAGAGAGAGGGGAGAGATCAAAACTAGATCTCAAAAAAGAAAGGGAGAGAGAGGGGGGAGAGAGAGAGGGGGAGAGAGATAAGGGGGAGGGAGGGGGAGAGAGGGGGAGAGAGAGGGGAAGAGAGAGAGAGCACACACCACATTCAATTAGATCTCAAAGAGAGGGAGGACCATGCATATGCAAAGAGAGGGAGAGAGAGGGAGAGAGGGAGAGAAAGAGGGAGAGAGAGGGAAAGAAAGAGGGAGAAAAGAGGAGAAATACTCCCTTGCGGTGCCAAACTTCAATCAAACCAAGGGCAAAACCTTTCCCCCGAAATGGTGTTTTTTAGGTTTTGAAGCTCAAAACCCTAAATAATGGCGAAAATCCGTTGGGAAGAAGGAGGTTGGGGCTGTATTTATAGCCCAGCCTTTTCCGTGGCGGGCATTGTAATAAAACCGCCATGGTTAATGGGGATTAACCATGGCGGTTATTTTAAAAGACCGCCACGGTTAATCGATTAACCGTGGCGGTTTTCCCACCCGGGGGCTGCCAGGGCCAACTATTTTCCGTGGCGGTTTTCTAAATGCCCGCCACGGAAAATAAAAACTGAACACCTCCCAAAATCAATCCCGTAGTAGTGGCCCATTGGGAAGAAACGTGCGAGGAATGCCATAGAGCACTTGCTCCACATACAAACTGCTTCCTTGTCCTTGTAGAACCACTGTTTAGCCTTTCCCACTAGAGAGAAAGGAAACAGGTGGAGCTTGATTGCGTCTGGCGTGACATCCTTGATGACGATGGTGTCACACAGCTCCAGGAAGTTCTAAAGATGTGCATTGGCATCCTCACTGGGCAATCCACAGAATGGATTGGCTTGTACCATCATGATGAGGCTAGTGCGGATCTCAAAGTTCTTGTCACCCACGTTGACTTGAGGGCCAATGGGCACATTGCCCATAGCGGGGACAGAGTAGTCGCGGAGTGTCTTGGCCATGAGTGTTGGTGAAGATGGTACTGGGATGATGGGTTCAACTACCGGTGGAGTGGCGGTAGAAGGTGTGGTACGGGACCGGTTCCTTCTGATAAGCGCCTCCGGATTATCAATGAAGTTGTTCGGTAGGTTGCGACCAGTCATACACTATCCCTATTTTCATCCACAACAGGAAGAAAACAAAAAGAGTTAGCCTACAAAGACTAGGGCTATCATTCATACATGTGGTTATAATCATCTTATGCTAGCTTTGTTTTTCTTTTCATAAACCATGCCTTCCCCGGCAACGGCGCCAGAAATGCTTGTTGGCATTTCTTAGCGTCATCACTAAAGATAAATAATATCCTTAGTGACAATGTCAAGAAATGCCAGTGATAGATGGATTCATATGTTGCAAAGGTTAATCCGCAAGCACACAGATCTATCATCGTAGCATTTCACCCGGAAGTATTCAGAGTATCGTTATTTATATTTTCCAAAAGGAAGGCAGGCTTGTGTGTAGTCTAGCATAATGATGATCATAGCCCACAATGTATTTATGAATAACCATTAGTCTAGTATAGGGGTAAGTAAAT
Organism: Hyparrhenia diplandra; assembly: GCA_015847255.1. Lineage (NCBI taxonomy): Eukaryota > Viridiplantae > Streptophyta > Magnoliopsida > Poales > Poaceae > Hyparrhenia > Hyparrhenia diplandra. Next base: position 484,227 of record JADLZK010010643.1, on the reverse strand, counting down.
GATATTCAGGATAGCGAGAACACACTTCGAGCTACTACAAATAATAAACAAGAAAAAGGATAAAAGGAAAATCTACGTTGAGCAGGCAATTCTAATACAACCAATGCATTGAACTCTAGTTAACATATGTGTTAAATGAATAATTATGGAGTTAAGTCAAGATGATGAGGAGATGCCCGTAGCTGGTCTGCCAGCTGATAGACACTTTCAGAACTCCAACTCGACACCCGAACATGGAGGAGTACTAAGGACAGACAGGGCTATCACCACCTACCGCCTACCTCACTACCATGGGATGCCGACATTTCTGATGGTTACTATATACCTGGACATCATGCCCACGTGTATAGAAAACTACTTAAACCCCCCCGGGACTCCGACCCTATGGATCGGCAAGCAAGGATAGAGGCAAACCCGAAGGTACACCAAACCATCACCCAAGCCTAACTCTACAACTCTCCATGAATGACATATGGACAATTAGCATAAAGTTAGTCATGTCAATTATCACAATATATTAACTATAGCCTAGTTCACATATTATGAATATAACATGAGGATAACTATACTCTAGTTCATATGCATTGCAATATAAATAAAGGAACTCAAATAAAGAAAGGAACTCCATAGTAATATTACCAAAAGATCCTTCCAAGGAGACAAGCCCTCCGTGAAGCTCAACCTTGCTCAAATACTAACACTAAACTAAGGAAATATAAGTGGAGAGGTAGAAGCTCAAAGGTGTGTGTTCTACTTTGGAGAGGGGCTCTACCCATCTATTTATACAGGGGGAGGACGGTTTTCAGGAGCTTTTTGGTGTGGAAATCAAATTCCACCACACGCAACCGCCGCTGAACGATCGGGGCAAACCGTCAGACAAGACGCAGCGGGATCGGAGCTGGTCTGGGCGCGGCCGCGCCCAGGGCACGGGCATGCCTGGCCTGGCCTATCTCATGACCGCCTTTCATAGGTGGGCACGTGGGCCTGTTTGGGTCGCGTCCCCAATGGTGTGTTGGCCTGATTCGACGTGGATGTGGCCTGCTTGTCCTCCCTACGATAAAGCGCGGTTCCGAAGTGCGCCTTCCATCTTTATTTGGTGTACTTTCACCTGATTCCACATTTAATCCTGCAAAACATATTTTTTTCAATACAAGTGGAACTAGGTTTGTAGTGAAGGTTTATGTGACATAAGTTTGCTAGTTTCTCATAGAATACACATAAGTTGGCGGTATAAAGTAGTCGATAATGACCGCCAACAATGAGCAAAGGGTAAGCTTGGGGGACTTTGTTGACGGTCACGAACGACATATTTTTACCGTCAACATTCTACCATAAAAGGGGTGAAACTATACATTATCATACTCATATACATTTATTATTGACATATTTCCACTTGTAGTGTACAAATAAATATTTTGTAGAAATTAGATAAATACAAGTGAAAAATGCACCAAAAGGCGCATCCCTGGAAAGCGCATTTCAGAACACATCCAACCCAAGGGAGAAAGGCCCACCACGATGCAAAACTGGGCCAATGACTGGTACCCAACATCTTCTCCTGACACTTGGACCCCACCTACAAGAGCCGGGCCCCGCGTGAGCCGGGCTTTGCACGCGCGCCGTCGGTGCGGCCGCGCCAAGACCAGCCCGGTTCGGGCCCAACCGGTGTGAGGCAAGTACATTAACTCAAGGGGAGGACAAAGTGCGGGTGGTAGTTTAGCACTTAGCCCCCTCTCTCACTTGTATAAGTAGGCCTCCCATCTCCCTCTCTCAACACACACCACTCTTGGAGTCTCTACCTCAACACTCCACTCTCCACCTCACTCCTCTACCTCTCTCCACTCCTCTCTACTTCTTCTTCTTCTTCTTACTTGGCTAGTGCTTGGAATAGTAGAGCTACAAAGGAGGGCTTGTCTCCTAGAAGAAAGAGCTAGTTGGTAATATATCTCAATGGCGCATTCTTCTTATTGCAAGTCCTTAATCTGTTCTCATGATCTAACATTTGAATTAGAGTATAGTCTTGTTCATGTTATACTCTTGATATATGAACTAGCATATAGTTTGTATGTCTTGCTCATGACATGTTCATACGTGTTCTTCATAGTTCATATTGCTTACATGATTAGAGGTGGGATAACAGTTCATCATTCCTTCGGATTTGCTTGTGTCTTAGTCCGTCCATCCGTAGGGTGGGGATCCTGGGGGGACATGAGTAGTTTCCTTGTATGCGGGCATGGTGCCCGGGTGCCGGGGAACCTTCGAATATGATGGCATGCCACGGTCGAGGGGGTTGGTGGCAGGGTAGTGACAGCCATGTCCGTCCTTTGTAATGCCCCCACGTTCATATGTTGTGTAGGAGTTCATAAATGCCTTCCTTTAGGTAGATTACCCAGGAGGTCTCCCTGTTATCCTAGACCTAACCATTCTTATATCATGTATTCATGTGACTCTAACTATATTCATTTGTATTGTCCATGACTAGAACTATTGAACTGCTCCACTAGGTTATTCATTTATTCTTTATCTATTTCCTTTATCCTTTGAGGTGGTTCCCTGAGTGTGTGTCACACTATCTATAAAACTGTATTGTTTAACCCTATGTGGTCAAGTTGGTCATCATGTGTGTGTATTCCTGTATTCAGATGCCATACTAGCTTCTTACATACATGCCATCCTTTGGGAAAATATAAATAATGATACCCTGAATACTTCCGGGTGAAATGCTACAATGATAGATCCGCGGCGCTGCGGATGAAATATCAATTATGGCAAGGTCTATCACCGTTGATGTTCCTAGTGTCATCACTGACATGGTGGTTTCGCTTAGGAATGTCAACGGCGCATTTCTGGTGCCGTTATTATAGATGGATTCTAAACCTGTTTCTAGTGATTGCGCTAAGAAATGCCAACATCCATGATACTGTGCTGATCTCCATGCCTATCATGCACAGATTGGCAGTTGGTCTAAGATTGCCTGTACTCTTGGTATCGGTCACTACATTCAGGACATTTGTTCATGGTCGGCAACTTCAGACCCTCATTCCAGCAGTGTCGAAAAAATGAGCACCCCCAATGAGCCATATTCTGCTCTCTAGCATATCTTTCTTGCTCATTGCGATGCTGACACTCTTGCCTTTCCACCCACTGGTGGTATTTAGCATCTCGATGTTCTTTTTCCATAGCCTCTCAGTGTTGATCCTTCTCCATACGCCTTTGCCACGTGTTCAATAAGATCCTGGACGTAGCCCTGGGTTTGGGGTCATTAGATGTCTCTCCTTCCTCAAACTGGCTGTGTCGGCTGTATTCCTCAGATGAAATTTGCCAATCTAGATCAACTGAACCATTTGCTTTGGCCCTGTCAGAAGTCAACACTTTAGCCTTTCCTTTTGGGAAAACCGGAGCTACCATATTCTGGCCAAAGGGATTAACGAAGTCACATGAGATCATGTTCTGATCAAGGAAATGGTTCTTGTGTAATTTCATCGGCGCCTTGTCACTTCCAAACCTCATGTGGCCTTCTTGGATAGCTCGTTGGATAACTCACTTGAACACTTTGCACTCACCAATCGAGTGAGAGTCTGAGTCATGGTACCCACAGTATTTCCTAGCCTTAACACCCCTAGTGACTAGCATTCCATGATTGGGAGGCAACTTGACATACCCTCTTTCTATCATTAGTTTAAACAACCTATCAGACTTTGCAACATCAAAGTCATAGTTCTCTTCATTGTCCTCTTTCCAGGTGTTCGGGACATGTAGTGACTCTTGCACCAAGTTGATAGGCACAGCAGAAGCAACTTCCTTACCCTCAAAGGCTTCATCATTTTGTGCATTGCTGCCCCTTGCAAGGAACTACTCATACATCTCGGAGAAGTTGTTATCCCTTTGGAACCTTGGTTCCCTTCTCATATAGCTGAACAGACTGCTAAATGTTCTCAAGCTCTGAGTTAATTCTCTGAGGTCTTCAAAGCGTTGCCCAAATAACTTCTCCCTGATAGCCGACAGCATTCCTGACACAGCAAGGCCGGCTAACTGATCATCTGGAATAGTAAGGGAAAAGCACAGATTCCTTGCATCTCTAAACCTCTGGAGATAATCAATAGCTAATTCACTCGGCTTTTGCTTCATGGTTGAGAGATCAACCAAGGTCTTCTCAGTAGTCCTAGCATAGAAATATACATGGAATTTGCATTCTAGCTCCTCCTAATTGGGAATCGATCCTGGTGGTAATGACATCCACCATGTAAAGGCTGGACCAGACAGTGAAGCTGGGAAGTACCGGACTCTCAAACCTTCTTTTGCAGAAGCCTCCCCCAACTGTGCCAAGTATCTGCCAACGTGTTCTATGGTGCTGACATCACCTTGACCAGTGAACTTGGTAAAATCTAGGATCTTAACACCAGTCGGCAATATGATCTGGTTAAACCACTCCGGATATGGCTGCATGTATGAATAAGTTTGGCGCTTGGGCTTCAACCTGAACTGCTTCTGCATCATGTTGGTCAGCATTTGCATCATCATAGCCTCCTCAGACTGAGGCTATCCTCCTAGAGCGTACGGATTTGGTGAGCTCTGGTATCCCGGATTGGGATAAGCATATGGATGCTTGAAATCTGTAGATCCGATGTATCCAGGTGGAACATAATCATTTGGCCTGATTCTTATAGTTGACCTAGCTATTTTGGCAGCCGATCTAGGAATTGCTCTGGAGGTCCCAAAATTGAAGTTAAAGGGATCAGTCGGCTGTTGCACCCTACCAACAGGCATTGCTGTTTTGCCTATCGGTATTGCTGCTCGGGGCCGGTGGTATTGACATGTCACCGCCTTGCATTGTCTTCTTACCCTCGGTGCTCTTGACTCGCCTTCGGTATTGCTTGCTTCTCCTTCGGCTTCATGCTGATCTAAAACACCAAGAACATCTTCAACATTCTTCTTAGGAGGAGGCACACCGATGTATACATATCTAGGTAGAATCTCCGGCAAAGTATTCTTCACCATATATGCTCTTCAAGATGGTATAGAAATTTCTCATGAGCACGGTGTTTTGAGCATTGTTTCACCGAAGCTTTGGTGACAATCTCGACATCTTCAAGCACCTCTTGAAGCGGATCAAGGTGTCCTTCCATAAATACTCTTGGCAACTCATTCTTCGATAGACAACATTGGCTCGTCTCTTTGAAAAGGACATTAGGCACTTTTTCTTAAAGTCTTCAATAGCCAAAGTGACCTCTCGTTGTTGTTCCTCCGTCGGATCCTCAATGTTGAGGTCCAACAAATTGGTTTTCTTGAGGCATGATGAAAACACGTCGTGTCCCACTTTGGCGTGCCAAAAAAGTGTGTTGACATAAAAAGTGGTCACGCCAACACACTTGACGGGCTAGAAGAATTGAGCTTGAATGAATCGGACGTGCCAGTCAATTTGACCCCGCAATTGACATGGAGAAGAAAGTTTATCAATAATTATGAGCGAAACTTGCCGGGGGTGTTGCGGGCGGTTCGAAAAGATGACTCAGAGAGTCCACATGGCATGATAACTGATAAAACATACAAAGTCAGCAATCTCATCGACAGCATGTATAGTATAAACTCAAAATAGCCGACTCGCATAAGCTGTAGGATATGTATAAATAAGCATGGCAAAATCCTTTACTACAACCAATCAAATGTGTCTGTTTAACCGGCTATCACAGCTTGATATGATGTTAAGGACAAAATGATTCCATGAATGTGAACATATATGAGGAATATCCAAACAATCTCGCCCCGGATATAACAAAAACACATGCATATATCTCTAATCTAAACAGCAAATAAACAGAGATTCATCAAGATTGGTCTAAAAGGTCGGCGGTCTCAACTAGCCCTTTTCGCTAAACATGCCAAATCTACGTTCACCTGGTCTAACCACCCAGCGGGCTTCGATAAACTCAATACATAATGCTAGATCGTCGACATCTAAATAGATCTATATCCATGCATTACTCATAAATATCTGCATAAAAAAAACATAAAAGATCTTATGTGCGCATGTGTTGTTCGATGCCTAGACATTGGGAATTCTCAAATCTAATCCAACTGACTGCCGAACGCCTGGCTTTCATAAACCCTTGATGCATCCAAGCTAGACAGATCCACATGCATGCATCACTTGTGAAAGCATAACCGTGTTGGCTAAAATAGCCGAATCGGGGTCCATGAAGCGTGAACAAATGCATCTAAACATGACTAGACCTTACATGGCTAAACAAACCGGGTAATCCAAATAGTTATCTATTAACCATCCACCTGATCATATCTAGATGAGTTCAAACCCGCGAAGACGTGACAATCTAGATTGATAGACTTTGGCCAATAAGCACGTGAAAATGACCATCAATGGTAAAAGTAAACAAATCATGCATAGAGATGATCATAATCCATATAAATCGAAGGCCAAAGCACTTATCAATCCAAATCGGACAAAAAGTGTGTTTATATAAAAAAACATAAGCAAATGAGAGCATGAACATCATAGGTAACTTGATGAATCTACTAGACTTAGCTAGATCTAATAGAGCCGATAACTCAATGCTAAGGCTGGTCTAGAAGGCCGAAGGCCTAGCAAAAGCTTCCTCGCCATCGATTACAAAGTCCACCTGATGACTAGGTAAGATATAACGAGGGTTGTCGGAACTTATGAACGATGCGGAGCGGATCACGAAGCTACAAAAGAACTTCGGCGACTTCGACTAAAAGGACTTGATAAGGTGGCGAGCCGTTTGTTGATTGATTGATTGAATGTTTTCCTTACAATGGCCGGGGCTTATGTATTTATAGCCCAAGGCTTTAACATGAATCCTAATAGAATATGACTCACGAATAACAGGAAACTAAAACCCTAATCGAAGATAACTTGGCCTCCAATCTTTCCCTTCTGTTTGGAGTCCAAACATGATCCCATTGATCTGACGTGGCCGATGATTCACACAATATCTTCATTTTCATCTTTGCCAACGTGTCATCCTTCCTTCGGTTGATTCTATTCTCCTTTAGGTTTAGCCGATCCTTGATGATGTCATCTTAGCCGATGCTCCTTTTTTCCCTGTCTCGGCAATACGCATCTTGCTCACATAATCGGACCTGTTCACCATGATTTCTGGGCTGGACCTTCCTTGACCAAAATCTAGTGTCAACAAAAATTAAGTTTCCATTATTATAACTTTTGGAAAGTACTTAAACTTCTAGCTTTATAAGAGACCTTTGAGCACTTGTAGTCTAGATTTTCTTAAGGAAAAGTCTCTTAGAAAACTTCCTTATTCTTATAAAGGACATTAGGAAAAGCTCAAGGATGGCATGACTAATGCCATAGAAGGAGAACAAAGCACTCTAGAAACCACTCATGTCTTCTCTCCTTCTATGATGAGATTAGACAACTTATCTGAATCTATCCTTAATCCCATCCTTGACCCCAATAAATCCTTTTGTGTTCTTTTTCTTGAGTCTCCTACTGATCCTAGAAATCCTAAATATAGAAATCATGAAGGATTTAGGGAAGACCAAAAAGAACAATGACAATGGCTGGAGAACACCATCGAGCATGGAAGCTACTTCATGAACACTTCATCAAATCCATGCTCATTTGAGCAAACTCCTACATCATTTGCTCTCTCTAAACTTGCCACATATGACACCTCCAACCTCATCCTGCTAGCTATTCCTAAAGACTTAGAAAGGATGGTTGTAGATGCATATGTTTATCATAAATATTACATATCTAGTTGGTTGAAATTAGAGATTGCTTGATAACATGAATTTTCACTTTTTACTCGTCATAGAATATCCCTTCGGGTATTTTTGTCACTAACCATCCCAGGTTTGGAGCAAAAGGATGAAGGATGACAATACAAGGTATGTCTAACCAATTATTATGCAATTTTGAACTATATGATTAGAAACACCTCTTGCCATGTTGCTACAATAACTTGGTTGTCTCTATCTTTAAGACATGCTCAATTTGCTAAACATTAATTATGCTTTCTCATTTTTGTTTGAGTAAATCTCTGTAAAACTTTTATACTATCTTTTGTCTACCTTAGTATGCTATGGTTTAGAATATCTTCATACATCTCTTAAATTAAGTATGGTGTTTAGTTTAGGAATGATGATCTTACTTCTAAAGGCCTTTAAATTAAAGCGTGGTGCTTAGGTTAAAATGCCTTTCTAGATCAAATTAGACGTGATGTCTAGATTGATTTTTGAGTTGATAGTATGCTATAGTAGATGCTGGTATATTTTGTTAGACTAACCCCTGTAGAAAAAAATTCTCAAATCCAATTCGGGAAGTTAAGAGATGGACTCAAATAAGTGATGAAGCAAGACATATGATGAATTCCAATAACTTTATACAAAAAAGACCCAGCTCATTCCTCATGGAAGAACTGCAAGTATCAAATCATTCACTTTGTCTTTTACTACAAGTTACCCCCGCCTTATGCCATGCTAAAGTAGATTTTTCTAAACATGATAACTATAACCTATGCTAGAGTAATCAAAGAACCATCTTTTCATTAGTATAGAGAAAATATTCATTGTGGACAACAACCCATGTTTAGAAATTATTGCAATCATTCGTATATGTGTCCACTAATATTTTGCGAGAAAGAAGCTATGTTGTGAACGTTCATTGTTTTTGGCATGAGCCTACCAAATCACCACTTCAGGAGATGAGTGACACACAAAAAGGATCTATACTAAAAGCACTCACTCATAAAAGTGGATGGATAAAACTACAGGCCTCAAGAGACGGGTAACTTAGTATTTATTTTAGTATTTATTTCTATACCATTTTTTTGTCTTAAGTTATGAAAAAAGAAAAAAATATGGACACATGAAGTTCCAAGTATAGAAAAAAATATATATGGGCACATGAAGGTCCATATATATATAATATATAACATGTTCCTAGGACCAGTTCCTTTGGATACTCTTGGTGATAACCATTGTAGGTTAAGATTTTAAGAACAAAGGATGGACAATGTCTGAGGACATGGGCGTTACAACACTATAAGGGATGTTTTAACACTCACACTTGACTTTAAGTATCGAGTGATAGAGGTTCGAGCACGGGGAGAAGCCGACTCAATAAGATGATCCCGATGTGCTCCTCCTCACATACTCTCGTCACTTCGACACACCGGTTTTCAATCCCTCTACTCATTAGTACTTTATTTCTATATGTTTGAATGCTTTTTCAAATGTTATAATAAAAATCAAATTTAAGATACAAAATAAAATCAATTCTTTAGAAAAAGTAGTAGTGAATAAATATTTTGTGTTAATTGATCAACTAAACTTTTCTATAACATAGAAAGTGACCTTTAGCTCGATAACAATGCTACTCTTACTATTATTTGTATATTCCTTTGGGTATGCGTTGTCCACTAATGTTGTAGGAATAAATAAGAAAAGCAACAAGGGTCTGAACACAGGTAAAAAGAAGAATAGAAAGATGGCTTGACAAAAGGACAAAGAAGAAGTGGAACATAGGAGACAAGCTTTCATGAATAAGATAAACTAAAAAGCCAAATAAGGAGAACTTCAAGGGGGAAGGAAAGAACTGCCACAAGGTGTTACGGTACCATCATGCTCCAATAATAAAGGTAACATCTCAAGATAAGTTATTACTATTATAAAATTTCTCTTTGATTATGCTATGCATAGAGTTAAGCATGCTTGAGTTACAACCTTAATTAATTCAATCTAATTGATTCAACATTTTAGCTCTTAAATTGTTTCTTTTACCACTCTTTTGACCTCATAGTCCTACTCATGTAAGATTAAATTTTGCACACCTTATTTTAAGGAGATAGTCATAATCATAAAATTATTTTACATTTATAGATGACCCTTTCATGAGTTAAGCCATTTGATCCTTTCTATTAAAATGTTTTAAATGCAACATTCAATGTTTATCTTTTAATCCTATCATCCATATCATGATTAAGCAGAGTATATAAAACATTAATCTTATCTTGCTCTATGTGCCTAAGGTTAGAAAAGAATAAATAAAGTTTTGGTTCTTTGGTGTTTTTCCACGAATAGAACCCATGCACTTGATCTCCACTTTGTCTTTTGTAAACAGGGACATACTTCAAGCAAAGCTTGAGGGAGACAATCCCTTGAATTCTGCAAGTGAAATATCCTAGATCTACGAACATGTGCACTTTTAGCAAGATGCTACCAGCTTCCACTACCAAAGCTTCACTTCAAGATCTTTGGACAATCAATGAACATGAATGATACACCTAAGGAGTGAATAAGGTAAGAAGTCTTGATTCAAGTGGACTTAAAACACAAAAATCCTTATCAGAAGGTAACTCTGCAGTTATCTATATTTAAATTATAGTAATTGCATATTTACTTTCTCACATTGCATAGTTAATTTCCCATTAGTATGTTTACTTTTCTAATATATCTGCATTAGAAAAGAAAATAAATAAGTTTCATGCATGTCATTAATTAAAAACTTGAAGCCCCATGTGAATAGATATTTACTTTGGAGGGATAAAAAATAAGTTTATATTCATTCATCTAGTTGCTTTATAATTTTCGCATGCATACAAATTAAGAAAATTCAAAAATATTAGCTCTATTTAATTTCTACTGAAACTTAATCTTTTATGCTATGTCTATTAAGAAGCTCTAGATAATTAAAGCTTAAAACATCCAACTGCTAACACTTAACGAGTTCCACAAACTTTGTTGTCTATTTGAGTTTCATCAATGTGAATTATGAGACACGACACAAAAAGGAGGCATTCGACCCCATGATAGAGCACCCGTTCAACTCATGTCATCGCCATTGATGCTCCACCAAGGAAGGACGACATCACCTCCGTCTGTTTACATCATTTCAACACCAACACTTCTCTGAAACTAGCTTGGAGGAGAGCACCCCGGTTAACAAGATAAGCATTCCTTATTATGCCTTATTTATTATTAGCTTTATATGATTGCTTTATGCTTTATTGAAAAAGAAATAAAAAGATGCATAACTATAGAAACTAAATAAAAGTATAATCTTAATATATTATTAGAGTATGAATTGTTAGTGTGGAAATAAATAGATAGAGTGTACAAATGCTTGCTTTTAAGAGTTAGAATAAATTTACTTTTGGAAATGATGAATACTTGCTCTACTCTAATTCCTTTTAAGTACCTTGATATTAAATTAAAATTCCTCTAATGTTTTGGATACACTTGTTTTGATCTAAGATTTGCTTTAAATCTGAACCTATGGGTATCATATACTTGATCTAAGTCTAGGTAATTGGGGATATGATATGAGAAAGTCCGAGTGTTGTTTATCTTGTCCTTAGTGAAACTATATTTCTAGAGATTTATTTTTGAAAATTTAAAATCTTACATGATGAGCTCTTTTTAGCAAAGTGCTAAATTCCTACCAAAGCCATATCCGATATTTAGATTAGGAAAAACTTCCAGTTACATACACCGCTTGCTTTGGGTTAAGTAGTTCAAGCTTTCTGATACTTATGAGAGTTCAGTCATGAGAAATCAAGAATTATCCACACACCATCCACATATATTTTTCATGCACCGCTTCCTACACCGGGAATAGATGCAATATCATTCTTTTTTCTATCTAGATCTACTTAAAAATTGTTTTATTCCTACACCGGGAATAAACAACCCAAATAAACTATAGGAAGCGTCTTATTATTTACTCCAAATATTCTTATTGTCATCTCTCATAAGTTTATCATAGAAAGAGATTTGGGTCGCCATTTAAAAAAAAAGAGAGAGAAAGAGAGTTAAAAAAAATGGACAAGTATCCACCATGAAAACAATGGGTACTTAGATGCCCGCCTCTCGATTAAAAAAAAAAAAAAAAGAAAAAGAAAAGCATGCGACCCAAGTTCTCTTGAAATTTTGAAGTTTCAAGAGAGATGTGGATTTTTCTTTGAAGGAGCAAAAGTAGAATTAGTTTTAGCCACCAAATACACCTATCCACCATATTCTATACACATACATTTCCCTGTTTTTGATTGGCTAAACTCTCTATAGATCCATTGTTTGAACTACAATATATTCTTTGCAAGTATGCTATATTATTTAAGAGTGCCACTCCTATAAGCTCCACATAAGCCTTATTTAGAGAGTGAGTGAGTAAAAGAGAGATGAGAGAAGCCTTAATATATTCAGCCTTGTTTCACAAAAATATCACATATTTAAGAGAGAAGGCATAACACTATTATTACCTAGTGAGGATCCATAAACACCACATACTGAGAGATTGAGAGTGCCATTCAATACAAAGCTCTGAGTTTTATTTTGAAAATCTATAAAAACTCCGAAATATTGGTTGATCGAAGACTTGAGACATAGTGCTTGACTTGATTGTTCGTCTTTCAATTACTCAAGATGCAAGAGAAAGTTAAAGCTCCATGGTTTAAGGTAATATGGGTGAGTTTGAAGTCAGAATGATTGTTATCTAATCCGTAGTAGAGTTTTTGTTTAAAAAGCATGTGTACTTTTTTAAGAATGAAAGCGTTGTAGCAACTCCTAATCCAAGTTTATTATTAAAAAATGATTTTGCTAAGGGACTAGCAAAAGGTAAGCTTGGGGGAGCTTGTTGATGGTTGACAAGGTCCAAAATTAATTTTTAAATATGCTATCAATCAAGGGATCAATGCTACTAAAAGATTATTATTACTAATGATTTCCACGAGTTTTGTTGCATACCCGTTTTGTAGGATAAATCCAAAAATAGAAGAAAAGAGGAAAAATAGAGAAATAGGAGAAAAGGACCGAATCACGAGCGTTAGTATAAATTCTAGGGACCTAAAGGACAAAAGAAGACACCTCGCCAAAGCCGGGGCCTAGTTGTCGGGAATGGAGGGCCGCCAGGCCGTGAGGCCTGAGCCGTCCTGGTCGTCCCGAGCCCAATCGAGCCCAGCTTAAGAAGCTTCCTCCACCGACCTATGGGATTGCGAGAATCATATCTAGCCGTTGATTTAAGTCGGTTTAAGGTCGTTTTAATCCAACGGCTCGATTCATCCCTCGGGGCTATAAATAAAGGGGTAGTGCTCTCCCCGAAATCCTAATTCATTATTCATTAGATCCATTGTAATTTAAAGAGTAGATTAGCAACTAAGGTTTCCAAAATTAGAGATTAGAGAGCTCTAGTTCTTCAAGATATATAATTTAGACAATCTATTAGAGATTCAAGGAAGAGTTCGAGCGATTGCTCAAGACTTCAGATCTGTTATTCTTGGAGATTCGGTAATACATTTTATTCGATTTCTCATTATGACTTTACTTTATTTCATTATATTACTCTTTGTTATGTTCTTAGTATATTCTAGTTTGATATTTGATATAGTTCTAGTTAATAATGATTATATGCATGAGATCGTGGACATCTTAGCTTTAATCTATAGAGAGTTAAGTCATAAGTCATATGTAAGCGTGGTGCTTAGATATTAGTTATTTACGGATGCCATCTATACTTGGGTCGTGGGGTAGTTCGTGAGGGTGACAAAATGATTGAGTCTTCTATAATCCTCCCCGTATATAGAAAATGGTAGGATATGGTCACATCGAGGGGGCTAGTTTATTTCATCATAAATCCTCCTTAGTTGATGTTCCTTATGCTATATAATTATGATTTAGCTATGTTATAGATGAGAATATTTTGCCCTGCTATGCTTAGACTTAATGATTGGTAGTTATTTAGAAGTCTTTTACTCATAGAGTAGTTATGATTGTCTTTACTTTGCATTAGTTGAGTCTCTATATCTTCTATATCCGGAATACCATTATCTTAGTTATCTTAGTTATCTTTACCTTTATTTTTATTATTATAAAATTAGGTTAAGTTAGATCTTAGTTATATTCACCTCTTGTTCCTTTAGGTTCGATATTTAAACTAGGTTAATCTTGGTGAAGTGCTACAACCGTGTTTCTATCTATGGCGCTTTTTGGATATCTTATCTTTATTGTGTGCAAATAATAAATACCAACAATCCACAATGAGTGTCGAGGTTCTTTTGGTCAAACTTTCTATTTGTAGTGCAGGCACCGATCTATAGCTACCTCCTCGATCTCTAGATGGTGATCTCGATCGAACAAACTTAATTGGATAGCTTTTGGTGCGTGCGTGATGGTTGATGTTCGATCCTATGTATGTGTGTGATGGTGAAAACTGAGATATGTTTTATTAGTTGTGATATATAAGTACATGTGTTTTATATTTTTTTTCAAAATTGTATAGATGTTTGATTGCTTGCTGAAATGGTGTGTGAACAGAGTGATAGTGCAACTGAAATCTATCCAAGTTATCTCACAATTTGAAAGCATACTATGTTACGCACCCGTGCTTTCGAAAAAAAATGTACTACTCACGTCCGTCCTTCGTCCTCGTCTAGCCCAATCGGTTGCCTCACCGATCGAGACCGCATCGATCTTTGATGACACTATGTGAATGATGGCGGATGTGTGCCCCCTGCTTTGCAAAGAAGGTATGTAGGATACGCATGCAAGGTGTGTGGATATGATCGGCACGTATCATGGAAAAAATATAAAGTTTAATTTGACCGCCATGGTGTTAAATTTATTTGTGAATTCTCACCGCGGCGCGGCCATGCAGCCATGTCCACCGTGAGCACCTCGACATGGCTAGCTAGCCACCTCTTGGGCTGAAGTCTCTCCCTTCTTTCTTACCTTGCCACCTCGAGGCCCGTCGCCTCGATGGTTATGCCTGTGCCATTAACGTTGCCTTGGAACGACGCCGTGTCCGCCCGGTTCACGCCGCCACGTTCGATCGTTCTCCACGACGGCAACCCCTCTCCGACCTGTCCCTGCCTCGATCGAGTGTTCAAAAGCATTTACACTGTGTTTCTAATGCTTTCCATTCTATCCATTTAACCTTGGCCTGTCCTCATTGGCCGGAGTGTCGCTTCCCGCACCGCCGTGCTTGACGAACCCCTCTCCGACCCGTCCCCCCTGCGACCGAAAGTGTTCAAAAGCGTTTACAATCGTGTTTCTAATGCTTTCCATTACATCCCATTTAACCTCGGCCTATCCTCATTGGCGGATCAAGCGCTTCCCGCTCTGCCGTGCCCACCACCATCGGCGTCGAGCTCGGCAGGAGCCTAAACTCACTCATCCGATAGCATAGATAGGAACGCTAGGTTCTGGGGATCATGGTGGTGGTCCTCCCATCGCTAGAGACCTCATCTCTGGTGACATCCGTGCACACCGGTGTGCCGCCATGTGTTGACATTTCTTAGCGCAATTAAAGGAAAGCGGTATAAAACCCATCCCCAATAAAAGCGCCCGTAAATGCGCCGCCGACATTCCCAAGTAAAACCACCATGTCGGTGATCCGAAATGGGATTGTCAATGGGATAGATCTTGCCATCTTAGATATTTCATCCGCAAAAGCGCCGCGGATCTATCATTGTAGCATTTCACCCGAAGTATTCGTGGTATCGTTATTTATATTTTCCCAAAGGAAGGCATGTGATTAATAAACCAAAGATGGCATTTGAATAGAGGAACATGTGTTTGCTTAGACCAAATTGTTCATAACAGGGGGTAAGCAATAATGGTTCATAGATAGTGTGACACACACTTAAGAATCCACCAAAGAAAAGGATAAAGAAAATAGATAAAGAATAAATGAATAACCTAATGGAGTAATTCTAATGTATCTAGTCATGGCCATACAAATGAATAGTTAGGATCATATGCAAACCGATTTAATCATGGTTAGGTCTAGGATAAGGGGAGACTCCCGGGGTGCCATACGGCCCAATGGAAGCATTTACGAACTCCTACAAAACACACACCTAACGTGGGGGATTTCAAAGGGGCGCTCAAGGCTTGTCACGCGACCAAGCCGCCTACCCCCTCAACCGTGGCATGCACTCATATCCGCAGTGTCGTAATACCCGGCACCATGCCCGCATATTAGAGCACTACTCTTGTCCCCCCAGATCCCCACTCGTCGAATGGACGGACTAGAACAAGAGCAAACCCCGAAGGAACAACGAACCGTTATCCCACCTCTAATCAAGTTAGGCATATGATGATCGATGATGAACCGAGATGAACATGTTAAGATTATGATATGTAAACTATATGCTAGTTCATATACCAACACAAGAACATGAACAAGACTATGCTCTAGTTCATAAGTTAGGCCAAGAACATAGATATAAGACTTGCAAATAGAAGAATGCTCCATAGAGAAGATATATTACCAAAGCACTTTCTTCTAGGAGACAAGCCCTCCTTGTAGCTCTTCTACTCCAAGTGCTAACCAAGAACTAAGAAGAAGAAAGTAGAAGAAGAAAGAAGAAGTAGAAGAAGAGAGAGAGGTAGAGGTGGTAGAGAGAGAGAGATTGCCGGGTTTGTCGGACTCCAAGTGGTGTGTGTGTTGAGAGAGGGAGAGAGGGGGGCCTACTTATACACTTGGAGGAGGGGCCTAAGTGCTAAATTACACCAAAACCGACACAGTAAACCTTCCTAATTTGAGCAAACCGACCATCCCACGGTAGGGAAACCCCGCTTTGGAAGGTGCACGAACCGCCTCCCCGAGGTTGGGCCGAAACCGCCTCGTGGGGGTGCGCCGCACCGTGTGCTGCGCACCCCACCCCCCGGCCTGGCCCGGTCTCGGTGGGGTGTTGTCTTCCGTCTCGAAAAGTTCTGGGCGGGCTTTGCTCGGCCCGCTTTTTGATGTTTTGGGTCGATTTGCTCCTGGGCTTGAGTTTTGCAATAATGCGCTTTCCCGGATGGCGTACTTTGGTCGATTTTCCACTTGCTTTTATTATAAATCTGCAAAATAAAATACAAGACACTACAAGTGGAATTTTATTAGTGGTAAATGTATATGAGTATAAAAAGGTATAGTTTCACTCCCTTTATGGTAGTAAGTTGACGGAAAAAATATGTCGTTGGTGACCGTCAACAATAAGTCATTGTCGTTCCGAGCTCTGTTCCTTTCAAGAATACGAATGTTGGGATCGAGCTCGACGCCGCCTACCCCGTGGGTAAAAATAGCCGTTGGGATATAACCGTTGGAAATATTACCGTTGGTCGCGCAGTTGCCGCCGCATTTACTGCACTCGCTCGTCATTCCGCCGCGTGTCGCACACGTGTCCGCGCCACGGGAGGCGATTTCAGCGGAAGATATGACGCGCGGTGGGCCCTCTCCCCGCCCCCCCCGAGGATTCACCTCGGCGCGATCGTCGTGCGCCGTCTATAAATAGAGGGGGACGGAGGAACAGATTATCTTTCCCTTCCCCGCCTTCCTTCGAGGAGAAGCAAAGCCGCCATCGCCGCCCTTAGATCTAGATTTCCCTTCTCCCTCCTCCTTCGCGTCTCCGTGATCGCTTTGCGGAGAAGAGGAAGATGGGTTCATGGCTACCGCCGACGGCAACCTTGAATTTGCCGGAGAGGTGCACCATCTCGCGAGGGCCGAGGAAGATGGGGTTCATGGCTACCGCCGACGGTGACCTTGAATTTGCTGGAGAGGTGCACCATCCGCGGAGGGCTACGGCAGCGGACGGGGCGCGGAGGAGTGGCAGTGCCCCCCGCCGACGACGCCGGCCCCCGACCACGGAGGGCTACGCGGTCGCCTTCGCCGCATTCCACGATCGCGGGCTCCGCGTCCCCTCGCCGACGACTTCTTCCGCGGGCCTACCGTCGATTGGGGCCCGAGCCCAAAGATCTTACCCCGAACGGGGTCCTCCTTCTCGCCGTTTTACCGCCTCTCCGCGAGGGGTGGCTTGGAATTTCGCTGAACTGGAGCTCTTCCGCCGCCTCTTCGCCAAGATCCGCACCCTCGGGCGGAAGGAAGACCCCCGCCCAATTGGATCCGTGATGGTCCGGGGCTTGAGGGGGAGGAGCGATGAAGGCGGTCTTTCTAGAGGGCAAGCTTCCCACCTCCAACACCGGGTGGCGAAGGGAATGGTTCTACCTCAAGAATGACCCCAACCATCCCCGCCTCGGTACACAGGGCGCACGTTCTCGGGGCCGAACTCCGTGTGGCGAGAGGGCCCTCACCGCCACATGGAGGCCCGCGTGCTCCAGGTGACGGAGAAGGTCAAGGTCCTCCGCGAGGCTGGGCTGACGGTGAACCACATCATCATGACGTGGCTCGCCCGCGCCGTGGTCCCGCCGCCGCGCGAGCCCGTCTCTAGGAGATGACGCCAGAGAGAGCTCCCCTTCATGCGACAAATGGCAAATACCGGGCCGACGGCCGACCAGTCGACCGTGGGCCAACCATATGATGAGCTCGGCGTATAGATCGGCGAACACGCCCGTGGCCCTTCCCGCTCAGGCGACGTCGGACCTTGTAAGTGCTAGATTTCTTGTCTTTTCCCCTTGCCGTCAAGCTCGTTTTTGACCTTGATCTCGCAGTCGGGCGAGGTGGATCTTCCCCCTTCTCCCCCCCCCCCGGGAGAGGCCACTGAGACCGCAGGCAGATATGCCCTAAGCTCGATCCCAGCGAGGGCGCCGATTCGCCGTGAGCGGAGGTGCAGGTCCTCGAGGGGCCGACGCCCCAACATCCGCAACTCAAGGCGACGTTGGCGCAGACCGTCCGCCACCGAGGTGTGAAGGATATCATGGTGGGCCAGGACATCGCCGCCGCTCGGCGCCGCCCTCCAAATGATGCGGTCCCGCTCGGGCCGGGCAAAGAGCCCCGACATCGACCAGCCAAGGCCAAGCGAGGTCTTGGCCCCAAGGACGAGGGGAGGTGGAGCCTCGAAGGCGGTCGAGACGAAGAAGAAGAAAAGGAGGATGGCCGACGAGTAAGTCCCCGGATCTTGTGTCGTTTGTTGTTGTTGTCGCTTGCCTATCTTTGTGAGCTCTCGACCTTTTTTCGCCGCTCACGGCGGGCCAAGCCCCGCCCACGAAGCATCCGAGGGTCGGGTCGACAGCGCTCGCCACGCTTGTCACTAGGGACGGCGAGCCTCGGCGGCAACGACCCTCCTTCATTCAGGACTGTTCCCACCGACGCCTCGCCGGTCACCGGGCCGGCGAAGGAGGCGCGGGGCTTCCGGGCCGGCGACGAGAGTGCCGTCCGGTCGATGCCGTCCCCCGATAGAGCACCATCCCTGTGACCCAGCGATGGCAACGGTGGCGAGCTCCCCGCCGGTCTTCCCGACCTCGGCGGAACCGAGATGACCTCCGGTCCCGGGCTCCAAGAGGAGAGCGCGACGGGCCGAGGGCGGACGCCGAGCCCCAACCGGAGAAGGCGACGAGACCGAACTCGGAAGCCCAACCACGGCCGACGATGGCTACCGGAGCTCAAGGTCATGGAGGTTGGCGTAACCACGCGTAGGGTGGCGCCTGAGGTCCGGGGCGACGAGGAGCCGGTTCGCCACCGCCGAGCCGCCCTTCGTGCTCGACGCCGAGGGGCGAAGCCGCCAGGCCGAGGGAGCCCGGGCGAGGTTAGAGGACGGAGCGGCGTGATGACACCGCTGTCGCGACGCCGACGTGACCGGCAGCGCCGCGCCGCCGGCCGTTAAGGACGTCCCTTTCGAGCGTGCCTCGGGAGTCGAGGCGATGAGCACCCGTAATCCCGGGCGTCCATCGTGCCGCGGCATTTTCCGAGGGGCCCGAGACTCGCTGGTGGAGGTTGAAGAGCTAGCTCGGCTTGTCCAAGGAGGCCGAGCCGGAAAGCCTTAGCCTGGGACGTATCAGGTAAGATCGGGCCGCCTTTCTCTTCGCTGATGGCGTCGTGCAGCCCGGCTTTGTATGGTCACATGTCGCGTTTCTCATCCTTTTCTCGCAGGATTGGAGGAGGCCGTCAAGGGGTATAACCGAGTGGTGTCGGCCACCTCAAGGGTGAGGGACCTCACGGGCGGATACAACCGCTCTAGACGGAGGTGAGCGGCGGCTCTGGCCAGATCCTTATACAAACATAAGGGCCTCGGTTGGGGACATCGTGGACACGGAGCCCACATCCGCGACTCGAGGAGCGTCGCCCGTGAAGTCCACACAGGAGGTCATCGCTAAGCCGCAAAAAGGTCGAGGAGGCGGCGCCAGAAAAACTCGGGAGGAGACGACTCTCGCACAAAGTGCAGAAGCTATGAGAAGATGCAGATAGAGTCACTTACCCAAAAAGCGTTGATGACAAGGAGTCGCACACTTGATGCTCGAGCTCCAAGCCCCGCCGCTCTAGGAGGACAAGGCGGATATCACGTAGAAGCTCCGGAAGAAAGCCGCGATGCCGAGCCCAAAGGTGAGTGCTCCCTTGGCTCTTTGTCCATCTTTTTCTTCTAGTGTGCGGTTAATTAGCGCTTGATCGGTGAGGCCTCCGGGGCCTACGAGGCCACCCCGACATACGCAGCTCGAGCCGGACCAAGGAGAGCGACTTCGGGCGTAGGACTGAGGACCTCATGACCGCATCTACCGAGCTTCAGCGGAAGCAGACGGAGCACAAGAACAAAGGTATGGGAGCTTGTCGAGTCCGTCGGCCGCGATGGATGCCGAGGAGGAGGCCGTGAACTCGGCGCGAGCATAATGAGTACATGCTTGATGTGGACGCGACGGCGATGCCCTTGGTGTCGAGGAGATGGGGGGGATCCGCCCACCGAGCGTTGCTCATCCCGCGCAAGGTGGCCGACGAGGGACGCCCGCGCCGGCCCACAAAGCGGTTAGCGTCCAAGCGCCCACTATCCCGGGTTCGATACCGGGTGGTGAAGAAAGGGTGGCCGAAGCCTGACAAATGAGGAGGAGCTCAACCTAAGGCTCGCCATCGCCAAGGCCAGCACCGAGAAGATGGCCAGCAAGCTTTTCGACCTTGCTGCGGAGGAGCTCGAGGTCTTTGAGCCTGTTGCCGGTGAGGGAGAGGTCGGCGCAGACCAGGAGCTCGAGGGGCCCGTTGAGGAGGGGCCGATCACCCAAGACCTGCCTGCGCAAGACGAGGAGCTTCGGTCGCAGAGGAGCCGACGCCCAAGATCCGCCTGCACAAGATTAGATGTAGGAGCCCGAGACCAGGCCTCTTTTGTTTTGATTTTGGATATCGAAGTCCTCAAAGCCGAGGCTAAATGTAAATATAATGCTAGCTCGTGCTGAGCAATCAAGTGCTATTCTCTTCCCTTTGTCACATTTTATTGTTAATTGTCTAAGTTCGAGCTCGTATCTCGGTAAAACAAGCGGTGGGCCATTCCTCACTGGCCGCGGGGGCACGGGGAGGTCGTTAAGCGTCGCGTAGTGCCTTGCGATGGAGACCTCGAAACTTAGATGCTTTAACACATTATGCAAGCTCGAAGAGGAGGTGAGCATGAGATTGGAAACTTTTAGACAAGCTCGGGGCTCGGGCTCGAGGTCGTGTAGCGTGACCTTGTGTGAGCTCGGTCTCGCGCTTTGAGCTCGGGAATTTGGCGAAAAAATTGTGTGTTTAAAAGCGTGGGGTGTGCGCCCTATTCCTTGTAGCCCCCAAAGCAAGGGCAGGCCTCGCGAAGCGGAGGGCAGCTTGTTGCTCAATTGGTCTAAAGGAAAAAGAGCTCGAATGCTTGCATAGATTGGCGATCGAATCGGGTGTTTTTTATTGAAACTTGCGCCTACAACATTTCGGCACATTCAGGGTAAAAGCGACATAGCCGCTTGATGTTCCATGCGTTGGCGAGACCCGACCCTTGTCATCCTTGAGCTTGTACGTGCCCGGCCCTCAAAGACTGTCGATGGTGAAGGGCCCTCACATGGCGCCGCGAGCTTGTGGCGGTCCTTCGTGGTCGGACTCCTACGGAGGACGGATCGCCGACGCCGAACGCCGACCCCCGATGTGTCTGGCCGGATAGCACCGCATGGACCGCGGCAGTACTTGGCGTAGTGGAGGAGTGCAATGTCGCGAGCTTCATCGAGCTGATCCGCCGCCCCCGGAGTGATGCTTGGTTGGCGTCCCTCGTTGTAGGCCTGAACTCGGGCGAGCCGCACTCGAGGTCGGTGGGGAGCACGGCCTCGACCCAAAGATGAGGAAGAAGGGGGTGCACCCTATGGCCCCGCTCGGTGGTGGTGGAGACTCCATACGACGGCGGGGAGCTCGGCGAGCCATCGACCGGGCCGAATTTTTCGAGTCGCTTGAATATGCGCGACTTCACACCCCGTAGGATCATACCGTTAGCTCGTTCTACCCGTCCGTTGGTCCTTGGGTGGCTGACCGGTGCCGTGTCCACGTGGATGCCGTGCTCCTCGCACCTCCGCCGAGGAAGGCTTCTCCCACGGCTGGTGCCGTTATCGCGATGATGGAGTTCGACCCTAAAGCGTGGATGATGCCGATGAAGAATTTGACTTTCTTCAAATTTCCGGGCACCGGCAATGGGCATGACCTCGATCCACTTTGAGAACTTGTCGATGGCGACGCAGCAGGTGCGTGTAGCCCCGAGCGCCCTCTTGAAAGGCCCCACCGTTGGTATTTGTTAACCTACAGGAATATTATGATGGATAATCCGCAAGCGCACGGGATACGGCGGTGAGCACTTCACCCTGGTGATGGGTTTTAAATATCGAATCCACGGGGAGAACGTAGAGAAGGGTTCTTGAGAGATTTACTACTGATCTCTAAGTGGTTTAATAAAACTAGATAGATAATAAAGATAAGGAGTTCTAGTAGGAAGGTCTTGTTCTCACTTCAAGTAAATCATTTGCACATTGTTCTTAAGAGGGGTTGTCATGAAGAAACTCTTAATAAAGGGGTTCTACGCTAACAACGCAGGTCTCCTACGATTTCTATAAACGGGGAGGGGCATACGAAGGACTCAATAGTCTTTGTCACCACTACGATCACCCTTAAACGGTTGGTGTTTCACTCCGGCCTATAGAAGGTATTAAATAATAAGCTAGTCAATCTAAGCACCACGCTTACATTAATCTAACAACTTTAATTCAAGAGCGGCAGTGAATCAAAGTAATCTTATCAAAGAAATACGAACCTTAAGAACAATAGAGACAATATCACTTACTTAAATGGAATTCGAACAATCCACAAGATCTCGTAGTCGTGCTCAATGGCATCAGCTCGAGGGGAGACGATGATGGATGCGCCAACCCGCAGGAGGAAGAAGATGGAGGCGCCGACACTCCGGGCCTTCCTTCTACTCCGCCTCAACCGCACTCTAATTCTCTCAACTTGCAAAACTAACTCTCAATCTAATTCTAATCTAGAGCTTCTATCTCTTGTCGCCGTTGATGATCCGATTGAATTGAAGATTGAACTGAGATTGATTGAAGCCCCGGGGGCCCGGGGGCTGCTTATATAGCCGGGAGGAGGTACCCGTGGTTTGACCTAGATACATCTCGTGCTCCCACCGACACCATCGGATCAAACCGACATTAAACGGTGGATTAGATTGCGTCTTAGAGGCGGTTGGAGAACATTCTCGAGGCAAGGCCGACGTGGCGGTGGGGCCGAGCCGATCGGCTGGTTATTGGGCCGAGCGGCCCAGGGTGGGGCCCACCCCGGTTCCCGTGGTGCGTCGTGGCTTCGGAGTCTTCTAGATGATGTTTTCTTGATGCTAAGTTTCGCTTTTTTGTCGGGTGTAATCCGAAGCCTTCTAGACTTGTTTCGAGTTGGATTGCGTTCACAATGCACGTGGTTTTTCTGTTAAGTCCCCGCAAATCACAACTTTACCAAAACTCATGGAAATCATTAGTATAAACCCCTAATAAGGTTATCTAATTATATTTTAGCCCTTTTCCATGTTTAATTGGTAATTAAAAATATACGTTAACAAGTGTCAACAAACTCCCCATACTTAGGCTTTTACTGGCCCTCGATAAAAAGGATGGTCTAAGCATGGATCATGATTACACTTCCGTAGTCATAGCTGCACTTTGGGATCTCTCGAGCATGAAACGGTTAGAAATGCATCACCTTTATTCTTGAATCAAATCTACTTTGGAGAGATTTTTGCATAAGTTTTGAAAAAGAACACATAGTTATGCTTACTCCTTTGTGATGCTCTCAAGTCTCTCAAAGTATATTATATCCTCACATTATTATTTATATCGGTGAGCTCAAGAACATGTAGCACACTTTACTTTGTATTTATTCTTTGAGTCAACTGTGGATCCATGGAGATAGATGTCATAAGTCATAGATCAAGATGTGCATGTGAATCAAAATTATTATTACCACTTTGCTCTTTCTAGTTGAAAATCTTTTATCTCCCTTTTGAAACATTTACATTTCTTTTTCTCTCTTTTTTTTTTTTTTTTTTTTCGAGAGAGGTAACCAGGCTAATTTGTAGAGAGGTGGGTTCTACTCACCCTCGGACACATGTCCATTTTTACTCTCTTATTTATTAGAGAAGTGGGCCCTACTCACCCCTGGACACTTGTCCATTATTCTTCTCTTTATTTTTTTTTTTTTTTTTTTTTTCTTAGAGAGGGGTTCTTCTCTCCGACCCGTAGAGCACTTGCTCATTTTCTCCTCTCTCTCACTTTTCTCTCCACTCCTAGAATTTTTTTCAACATTTGGCTTTTTTCATAGCTGTACCTTTTTTCAACAATTATAATTATGGGAGATAGAGATTAAAACTTTTTAGAGCATGGTTACGTTAGTGGCAAAAGTATGTGATCTTGATCGTAGATTTTAGACAAATTTCAACATGGGTCGTGGTTTTGACAAAGCTCAACACAAGAAAGTAACAATTAATTATATATATTTAGTGATTGCTAGGGCTCTACCGATAATTCATTTATCACACAAAGGAGAAACATAACTAATGATTTTGATATTTTGAAATAAATAACTCTCCAAAGACAAGATAAAAGAAATAGGGTCTCATTATTCCAACTTTGTTCTTTCTCATATTTTAAGTAATTAAAGCATCCCAATAAATGACAGATATATGTAGGAATTTAATCATGCAAAACTTTGTTCGTGACATCTTTTTCATATTGGAAAACATATCATAACAGAAAAAGATTTATTTTAATTGAACGGAAAATAAATTACGAAAATTAAAGAGTTTTAGGAAGCGAACCGAAGTGGGCCGAAATCCGGGCCCGAGGGCCTGTGGGCAGGGCCGTCGGCTCGGGTTTTGGGGCCGAGGCGGTATGGCCTGTAGGGCCGTCTTGCCGGGCCGCGGCTCGTCGTCTTGGTCGATGGTTCCAATTTAATTACGATTTTCCCGATTTAAAATCGCGAAAGTTTACGTTTTCTCGGTCGTCACGACTTTTCCCCCCATACTTATTTTACATTTACAAAGCATAGTGGAGACAAAAACATATCCAGAAAAATATAGAAGAAATATTTGACTCAACTTGTGGATTACTTTATTGATAAAAGAGAGAGCACTTTATTACATAAATCCGAATTTCCTAATATTCTAAACTTTACTAAACTTAACTAATCCAAGCTAGACGCGATTTTAATCGAACTATATTTAAGACTCCTCGTGCTCTCTAACTATGGTGCTTACATAGGGCCCTTGCCCTTCTTCGTCTTTGCGACTAGTACCCTCTTCCCCGATTTTTACGCTTCTTCTTTCCTTCATTCTCTAAGAGATGAAGGACCGGAATTAGTGAGGCTAGTGTTGACATGATGGATCTCCTTGCATGTTGCCGCAAGGGCTGCAACTTCCAAGGCGAGGTCGCCCACGGTTTTTCGGTTCTTCTTTTTACGGGGCATGCGCCGGCTCGGGCCTCGATAACAGAACCCTCTTGATCTGGGATTCCTTAGCGCCGGATTCCGCCGATGGTGGTACGGTGTGGAGGTGCTGTAGTATACTTGTGCATCCTCGTGTTGCCGTTAGCGTCCGTGCGAACGCGCGTGTGAGACGCCGCCCCTCCTTCGGTTCTTGAACCTCCATGTAGCCGGGAACATGGATCGGTTTCTTCAATGCAGCCATACGCGGCGACGATCGCAAGGCCGCAGGCGTACATGATCTCGCTTGCGCCCTTGCGGTGGTGGAGGCGTAGAGGGACGACGAGGTGGAGCATATGGAAGGGGGTATGATCCGGCGGTATGACGGGCGAGCGGCCGGTTGCTTGTTGAAAGGAACAACTTGCTTGGCTTTTTTCATTGAAGGGGACAAGCTGTTTTTCGGACATTGCCGCTGGTTTTGAGATTAGATGAGAAAAAGAGACGGTCTACCCTCAAATATATATGAGTCGATCTTTCGAGCAAGAGAACGGGTTTACGACGCGAAAATAGATCCGGAAGGTAGTTTTTCCCGACTGAACCTCGCAGGAGACCGCTGCGTGAGACAAGACCGGTCGTGAGAGGGGAGGCGTAGGGCGATCGGCCTGTTATTGGGGCCGATCGGCCCGCCACGCAATAAGCCTCGTGGCACGCCCCGCCGTGGCGTGCTCTAACTCTTTATTGTTATCCCGAAAATCCCGACGTTGGCCCGTTAGTCGCGAAAATTAATATTTTTTGGTAATTCAAGAATTCAATAACATCTAATTCTTCTAATTCTTTATTGGGCTCTAAAATATTTTGAGGCGATGACCATTTACCTTAAATAGCGTACCTTCGTCGTCTTGAAGAGTGACGGCTCCGTGTGATGATGAGCTCACCACCTTGTGCGGTCCTTCCCACTTGCCGTAGTTTTCCATGTCCAAGAGTCGTACCACGGAATTAAAAAAGTAATACCTGATCACCGGGTGGAATTCCTTCTTCTTGATTCTTTTATCATGCCATCTCTTGGTTCTTTCTTTGTAGATCTTGGCACGTGGTACGCCTTCTCTCTCCATTCTTCCAAATCGGATAATTGCATTCTTCGTTTTGTTCCGGCTGTGTCAAGGTCCATGTTCCACCTCTTGATTGCCCAGTGAGCTTTGAACTCTAGCTCAACGGGCAAGTGACATGTCTTCCCCGTAAACCACCTGGTAGGGGACATTCCAATGGGAGTCTTGTAAGCCAGTCCTAGGTAAGCCCGAGAGCTTCGGGTAGCCTATCTTTCCACTTAGTTCCCATTTGGTCAACCGTCTTACGTAGGATGTTCTTGATTTGCTTGTTTGATGTTTCGCTGACCACTTGTCTCAAGGGTGATAAGGTGTAGCGGCGTTGTCTTTGGATCCCATGAGTTGAGAGGTATTTCTCAAATTTCTTGTCGATGAAGTGGGACCCTCCGTCACTTATCACTAGCCTTGGTGTACCGAATCTTGGGAATATTATTTCTTCAAACATCTTGATGGAGCTCTTGTGGTCGGCGGCCTTGCATGGCATGGCTTCAACCCACTTAGAAACATAGTCAATCGCCACCAAGATGTACTCGTAGGGTCCGGATTTTGGGAATGGCCCCATGTAGTCAATTCCCCCGACATCAAAGAGCTCGATTTGAAGATTTGTCGTTAGTGGCATGGCATCTCTAGAATTGATATTGCCACGCCTCGACAGGCGTTGCACCTCCGCATGCGAACTCCCGTGTGTCTTGATACATGGTTGGCCGAAAAAAATCCGCTTTGCGGATCTTTGCATGTGTGCGGAATGCTCCATAATGACCCCCATATGGTGCCGAAAGTGGCACTTCGATAATCTGTAGTCCTTCTTCTGCCGGTACACACCTCCCGAGTAGGCCGTCGCGCTACTCGAAGAGGTATGGCTCATCCCATAGGTGATGACGACTCTCATAAATGAGCTTTTTTATCATCCCCCACGGTCGTACATATTCTCGCAACCATAAAATTAACAATATCGCATACCAGGGGGTCGGATCGGGAGATCCGATAGAGCATGTCATCCCTCATAGAGTCATTAATGGGTAATTCCCGATTTATTAAATTGCATTCTAGACAAATGATCGGGCAAATGAATTTTCTACTCCTTTCTTATCTTTAATTTCTAAATCAAATTCTTGGAGCAAAGAAAATCCATCAGATATTAATCTTGGTTTAGCATCTTTCTTAGTGAGCAAATATTTAAGAGCGAGAATGATCGGTGTAAACAATAACTTTTGCTCCTACCAAGTAAGATCTAAACTTGTCGATAGCATAAACAACAGCTAGTAACTCTTTTTCGATTGTGGCATAATTAAGTTGAGGAGTCCATTAAAGTTTTACTAGCATAAGCAATAGCATGATGTTTCTTGTCTTTTGTCCGTCCCAAAACGGCCCCCACAAAGATAATCACTTGCATCACACATAATTTCAAAAGGTAAAGACCAATCGGGGGGTTGAATAATGGGTGCGAGAAATAAGAGCATTTTTCAGAGTTTCAAAAGATTTAAGACAAGCATCATCAAAATCAAAAGGAACATCCTTAGCTAACAAGTTTGTAAGAGGTCTAGCAATATGAGAAAAATTCTTTATGAACCTTCTATAAAAACCAGCATGGCCAAGAAAACTTCTTATTCCTTTAACATTTACAGGTGGAGGTAGTCGTTCAATTACTTCTATTTTAGCTCGGTCTACCTCTATTCCTCTTTTCGGAGACTAGATGGCCTAGCACTATCCCTTCTCTAACCATAAAATGGCATTTTTCCCAATTAAGGACTAAGTGCTTTTCTTCACATCTTTGCAAAACCTTATCTAAGTTTTCTAGACAATCATCAAAAGTTTTTCCATAAACAGAAAAAAATCATCCATAAAAACTTCCATAATCTCTTCAATCATATCGAGAAAATATAGACATCATGCATCTTTGAAAAAGAAGCCGGAGCATTACATAATCCAAAAGACATTCTTCGATATGCATAAGTTCCATATGGACATGTAAAAGTGGTTTTGCTTTGATCACCGGGATGGATTGGGATTTGGTGATACCTCAATATCCATCGAGAAAACAAAAGAAAGAGTGGTTTGCCAACCGTTCTAACATTTCATCAATGAAAGGCGGTGGAAAGTGATCTTTCTTTGTGGCTTTATTTAATTTTCTATAATCTATGCACATACGCCAACCGCTGACGGTTCTCGAGGAATTAATTCGTTCTTATCATTTTTTAACTACTTGTCATGCCTCCCTTTTTAGGCACAACTTGCACTGGGGCTCACCCACTCACTATGTGGCACAGGATATATAATCCCTACAAAGGAAGAAGTTTTAGAACTTCTTTCTTTACGACATCTTTCATCGCATTATTAAGTCTTCGTTGAGGCTCTCTAGATGGGGAACATCAGGATCTGTAGGTATACGATGTGTGCAAAGGGCAGGACCGATGCCCTTTAGATCTTGGAGTGAGTAGCCAAAGGCCGAACGATGTTGTTCTAAGACGATGAATTAACCTATAAGTCTCTTCCCCGAGTGAGTTTATCATTAATGATCACGGGGAGACTCGGGATCATTATGCGAAAGGCATATCTAAGACCGGTGGTAAAGGTTTAAGTTCAATGGGAGGTCTCGAGGTTTCCTCGAATTCATCGAAGGTTCGAATCGCTTGGATTTTCTTCTTCTTCCTCGATGAAGAATTCGCCACATCTTCTTGATTAGATTCTACGAAATGTTCTATAGATGCTTCCTTCACCTCTTCCATTGGGTCCAGTTGACTGGGTTCGGTCTTAGTATGGATTGAATGTGCGAAGTGTAAGGGAAATTTATTTACGCCTAGACAA
The DNA here is from genome assembly GCA_015847255.1 of Hyparrhenia diplandra. Classification (NCBI taxonomy): domain Eukaryota; kingdom Viridiplantae; phylum Streptophyta; class Magnoliopsida; order Poales; family Poaceae; genus Hyparrhenia; species Hyparrhenia diplandra. The sequence continues at coordinate 454,716 of JADLZK010010643.1, read as the reverse complement.
ATGTCTAGTTTTCCCGTGTGTCCTTCTTTTAAGGAGTCTTTCCAATGGATGGCCTATTAAAAGGTCAAACTCCTTAATGTCGAAGATATAAAAAAGCTCGAAGTTGATTAACATGTCATTTACCCCAATAGGTAGAGTGTAAAAGAATTCTAACTTTGGACAATTTGCCTAGAGGAGTGCTTTAATAACTTAGTAGTAGGAGATAATGGCATATTCTTGCTAAATTGCTCTCGAAAAGGTTAAAGCCATTATATTAGTTCCTACGATCAAGGTTATAAAGTGCATCATAGGGTATTGCATTAATTATGCATTGAATTGGTATAGAAGGTGAATCCAAACGGATCACATCGTAAGAAAGTTCGATTCTTCTAACCACTCCGCACTCATGATGGATGCGAGCTCCCTAGTGTGTTGTTTTGAGAAATATTGCTCGATGCGATCAATTTCTTCTTGTGAAGAAAATTTGCGTTTTTCGAGGTTTCTTCTCTTTATGATAATTCAAGGTGTTTCCAAAATCGGAAAATAAATCATCCTCGATATCATTCATAAAGTCGGGAAAAGAATGTTTTTCCTTTCATGATTACTCAGAGCTACGGGTTGAGATGATTCCGCATAGGTTCAGGTGTAGCTACTTCGAATTTCTTCTTCTAAAGATTTCTCTTCTCGGATCATCATTAGTGCTGGCTAGAATGTTGTCTAAGATGGTTCTAGCTTCACTAGATGTAAGATGGATGAAAGATCCATGTGAGGAGGTATTCAAATAGGCTCTAGATTCTTTATTAAGACCAATATAGAAATGTTGAAGTAAAACGTGGTCTTGAAGGCCTAGATCTGGTCCGGATTTGCAAAGAAGTTCAAAAACGTTCCCGTGATGAACTCAATGAATCACTATCCTCCCGTTTGAAAGATAGGATCTAGGTTCTAAGGCCGACTACTTTAGAAACGGGGTAGAAATCCAAAAGTAAATCTGCACGGAGAGTTCCCCAATCGCCTTTCTTCTTCTCCTTGGTTCTATCATACCATTGGCGGGCTTTTCCTTTCGGTGTGAATGGAAAGAGCTTCCAACGGATAGTCTCATCGGACATACCCTCTATATGAAGGCGTCACATGTTTGCTCAAATTGTTGGAGATGATGATAAGGGTCTTCGTCTTCTATTCCTAAGAAAGTGTTGGTTTGGACCATCTCTATTAACTAGGGGTGTAGCTCATAGGCCTCGGATAGAATTGGCTTGATGATGGTATAGGCCTAAGGCTTTTGCTCCGTAGGTGCGAAAAAATCTTTAATGGATGTAGTATCCATGATAAAGAAAAGGATAAGAATTTAAACTAAAAAAGAAAAGATAAAAGTATACTCAAGAAATCTCTAAACCGTTCTCCCCAAGAACGGCGCCCGAAATGCTTGTTGGTATTTGTTAACCTACAGTGAATATTATGATGGATAATCCGCAAGCGCACGGATACCGGTGAGCACTTCACCCCGGGGTGATGGGTTTTAAATATCGAATCCACAGGGGAGAACGTAGAGAAGGGGTTCTTGAGATTTACTACTGATCTCTAAGTGGTTTAATAAAACTAGATAGATAATAAAGATAAGGAGTTCTAGTAGGAAGGTCTTGTTCTCACTTCAAGTAAATCATTTGCACATTGTTCTTAAGAGGGGTTGTCATGAAGAAACTCTTAATAAAGGGGTTCTACGCTAACAACGCAGGTCTCCCTACGATTTCTATAAACGGGAGCAGGCATACGAAGGACTCAATAGTGTCGCCACCACCACTACGATCACCTTAACGGTTGGTGTTTCACCCGGCCTATAGAAGGTATTAAGTAATAAGCTAGTCAATCTAAGCACCACGCTTACATTAATCTAACAACTTTAATTCAAGAGCTTACGTGAATCAAAGTAATCTTATCAAAGAAATACGAACCTTAAGAACAATAGAGACAATATCACTTACTTAAATGGAATTTAACAATCCACAAGATCTCAGTCGTGCTCCAATGGCATCGCCTCGTGGGAGACGATGATGGATGCGCCAACCCGTGAGGAGGAAGAAGATGGAGGCGCCGACATGCTCTCCGCCTTCCTTCTACTCCGCTCAACCGCACTCTAATTCTCTCAACTTGCAAAACTAACTCTCAATCTAATTCTAATCTAGAGCTTCTATCTCTTGTCGTCGTTGATGATCCGATTGAATTGAAGATTGAACTGAGATTGATTGAAGCCCGTGGGGCCCGGGGGCCGCTTATATAGCGGAGGAGGTACCTGGGGTTTGACCTAGATACATCTGTGCTCCCACCGACACCATCGGATCAAACCGACATTAAACGGGTGGATTAGATTGCGTCTTAGAGGCGGTTGGAGAACATTCGAGGCGGGGCCGACGTGGCGTGGGGCCAGGCCGATCGGCCCGTTATTGGGTCGAGCGGCCCGGGGTGGGGCCCACCCCGGTTCCCCGTGGTGCCGTGGGCTTCTCGGAGTCTTCTAGATGATGTTTTCTTCGGTGCTAAGTTTCGCTTTCATCGGTGTAATCCGGAGCCTTCTAGACTTGTTTCGGAGTTGGATTGCGCTACAGTGCGCCGTTTTTCTGTTAAGTCCCCTCGCAAATCACAACTTTACCAAAAACTCATGGAAATCATTAGTATAAACCCCTAATAAGGTTATCTAATTATATTTTAGCCCTTTTCCATGTTTAATTGGTAATTAAAAATATACGTTAACAAGTGTCAACACCCACCATGTTGAGTCCCCGCACCGCGAAGGGCCAAGTGAGCGGGATGGTATGGAGGAACCGGCAGTAGATGTGTCTACTTGGGCGAAAGAACCGCAAACCTCGCAGCGGCGTCATTTGACTTGATTGGCGCCGGCGACGGGGCGGTTGGCCGATAGAAACCCCGTCGGAAAGCCTTTCCGATGAGAGCTCATGGAGCCGCGTGATGTCCGCGTTCGCCGGCGTGGATCTCCTTGACGAGCTCTTCCCCCTTGCTCAAACGTGATGCAGCGTCGGCGAATGCCGAGGCGCCGCAGCAAATGAGAGAGCTCTTCCCGATGAGGATGAGCGATTTAGCTCGGGCGGGCTAGCCTCCGTGACTCTTCTCGCCCCGGGAGGCGCTTTGCCCTCTTGATCCATCAGAAGAGCGGGGCCCGCGCCGGCCGGGAGTTTTAGGAGCCGAGCCGGCCCAGCCCCCCCGGGCGGGGTTTGAGCCAATGGCCATGCAAGCCGTCCATGTCGGGCGAGCTCGAGCTCGTGGGAGCGCCGACCTCCATGTCGGCCCAGTCCCGAGACGCTCGGCAGGTGAGCTCGAGCTCGCGTCCGGGCCGCCGGTCCGCCCTTGAGCCGCATCGAGGGCGCCAGGCGTTGCTCACGTGCATGAAGACCCCGGGCGGCACGGCAAATGATCGATCGACGGGAGCTTGGCGAGCTCATCGGCATCGCGGTTGTAGTTGTGATGTACGTGGTTGAGCTCGAGCCCATGGAAGTGCTCTTCGAGCCGTGGACCTCTCGACAAGACGCCGATCATCTTCGGGTTGACGTGGTCGGCCTCCTTCATGACCTGGTTTCACGAAGCTCGGAGTCGCCCCGACCTCGAGGTGTCGATGCCGAAGCCGCGGCGATCGCAGGTCGCTCACCGGGCTTCGTGACGGCGACGTTGTTTGAGGCCGAGACGGATCGAGTATTTCATGCGCACCTTGTTTGGCGAGACGAAGACTAGCCCCACTCTGCGCCGTATTTCTTGACCCGGAACCGTCGAAGTACATCACCCAATATTCCATGTCGCCGGGCCTCGGCGGCTGCTCGACTTCGGTCCACCGGTGGCGAAGCCTGGACAGCTGCGACTTGATGGAGTCCCTTGGGGCGTGCGTGATGTCGGCCCCCATCGCTGACGGCCCCACTTGGCCATGCGTCCTCACGACATCGGGGCTGCGTGACGACCTCACCAAGGGGGTACTTGGAGACGACGCTGACAAGATGCGACTTCAAGTAGCGGCGAGTTTGCGACGGGTGATCAGCAGCGTACACGAGCTTTTGAGCTGCGTGTCTGCGGTCTTGGTGTCGGAGAGGACCTCGCTGATGAAGTAGACCGGTCGTTGGACTTTGAGCGCGTGCCCCTCCTCTCTCTCGACGACGAGCACGGTGCTCACGACCTTCAAGGTTGCTGAGATGTAGAGGAGGATGGGCTCGTCTGGAGCTAGCGCTACGAGCACGGGCGAGTTGGCGAGGAGTTGCTTTAGAGAGTCAAGGGCTTGCTGGGCCTCATTGGTCCCGACAAAGCGCTTGGACTTCTTTAGCAACCCCGTATGCTGGGCAAGCTACGTTCCTCGAGTCGAGCTATGAATCGACCGAGGGCGGCCAGCATCCCCTGAGCCTCTGTACGCCTTTGACATTCTTGATCGGCCCCATAGTCATGATGGCGGCGATTTTTTCAAGGTTCGCGCGGAGAAAGTCGATGAGCTCGCTTTCCTATTTGGGGGTGAGCTCAGCGCCCACGCAGAGGGCGTGCCCCTCCTCATCGACGGTGACCTGCTTGGCGTCCTTCTCGGGCTCGAACGCGCCTGTGACCTTCTCGAGCTCACTGGATGAGCTCGTGCTCGCCACCTTCTTGAGCTCGTGGGAGTCCTCGGCGCTTGCCCAGGCCGCCATCTTGGGCAGCATTCGCTCGATCTCGACGGCGGCAGCGGCGTACTGCACGGTAGCGGTGTCGCAACCGAACGCGCGCTCAAAAGTGGAGTCGACGGTGATGACCCCCTTTGGCCCGGGGATCTTGAGCTTGAGATAGGTGTAGTTGGGGATGGCCATGAACTTGGTGTAGCATGGCCAGCCCAAGAGCGCGTGGTAGGCCGTCCTGAAGGGCAGCACCTCGAACGTGAGCACCTCCTTGTGGAAGTTGTCCGGGGTGCCGAAAGTGACGGGGAGGTCGATCCGCCTCGAAGGGGACCATCTCGCTTCCCACGACCCCCGTGGATCGGCCCGGTGAAGGTTGAAGTCACGCCTTGGGGATGCCAAGAGCTTGGGCGCGCGTGGATGTAGAGGAGGTTGAGGCCGCTGCCGCCGTCCATCAACACCTTGTCGAGGCGCTTTGTGCCGACAATGGGGCTCGACGACGAGCGGGAATCTCTCGGGCCGCGGGATGTGACGAGGGTGGTCGGTCTTGTCGGCGGTGATCGCCGAGCTCGACCACTTGAGGTGCGTAGGTGTGGTCGGCTTGGTGAACAGGGACCTCACGGGCGAAGTCGGCCTTTTGCCGGGCGCTTTGACTCGTATCTGGCACACCGCCCAAGACGACGCTGACGGCGCCTTCCTCGATAGAGACGCCCTCGTCACCGCCCCCGGCCGCATCTCTCTCCGCGCCCCGGTCGTGGCCATTGCCGCCACCTCGTAGCGTGCCCATCACGTGCTTCTTCATGAGCCGCAGTCCTTCATCTTGTGCTTGATGGGCCCTCGTGGTGCGGACACGGGCCCTCGAGCATCTTATCGAAGTGTTTCTTGGGGACGAAGAGCTTGCCCCCCTTGGCACCGCCATTTCTTGCCCGCCTACGCCCACGAACTCGTCATCGCCCTCGCCGCGGTGGCGCTTGTTCTTCTTGTTCTTCTTCTTCTTGCTCGCTGGGGGGGCCGACCCCTCCGCGACCTCGTCGTCGACCTTGGCCTTGCCCTTCCCCTAAGTGGACGGCGGAGACGGCGCCTCTCCCCTCAAAGATGGCTGGTGGCGAGGTCGAGGAGCTCCTTCACGGTCTTGGGCTTCTTGACGCCGAAGCCGCGGATCGCTCTTGCGGTGGGTGCCAAAGGTGAATGCGGTGATGATCTTGGCATCGGAGGCCTCGTAGAGGTTGTTACAGAGCTTGGAGAAGCGCCGATGTAGTCGCCAAGGCTTTCCCCCTTCTTCTCGCTTGAACTCACGCAGTCCCACGCCGTGCTCGGCCCCGTGTAGGTGCCCCCTGAATTACCGACAAAGACGCCGTGAAGGTCCGCCCAATCCACGGATCGCCCCTTCTCGGTGCTCGAGCCCGATCGAGCCGAATCCGCAAGGTAGAGGGGAGGTTGCGATGATGAAATATTCGATGTCGGCGCTACCGCCCCTCGGCAGCCGAGGCGGTAGTCTTCTAGCCACGTGGCGGGTCCGCCTCCCATTGTACTACGCACCGAGGCCCGAGCTCGAAGCGAGAAGGGAATGGGGCATCGCGGATGCGCGACCAACGCCCTTGGCCTCCTCAAGCTCGAGCCGAGCCGCGCGCTCTTGCCTCGGTGGCGGCCCTCCGAGGTCATCGCTCGGGCGTTGGGGCTGCGACTACGTCCTCCCAGCCTGTCGTGAACGGCCGCCCGCCGCTTGTTGTACGATCGCGCTGGTTGATTGTCGCGTGGTTGTCGCGCCGGGCCGTTGGCGGCGGTCGCCGCGCGTCGCCACGGCGTCGTCGCGCGATGTCGGCCGTCGCCTCGCGGGGCCAGCCGCTGAAGCCGCCGCGCGCCCGAGCGGTGAGCGTGTCCCCTGCGGCCGCGGGCCTCGCCAACTCGCCCGGCAAGACGTGGATCCGCGAGGCGTGGTTCGAAGAGGCCTCGTGCTCCTCTTGGAGCCATCGGTGAGATGTCGAGCCGCGTCACGAACTTGAACGGTTCGGGCGAGGAGCCTCTTGAGCTTTTCGTGGGCTCATAGAACCTCCGATCCCCGGGTGCGTGGCAACATCACAGGGAGCAGCGTGGCCACCGCGAGGTTCCCGCGACACACCTCCCGAAGACCGGGCGGGAGCTCGCCGCCACCCTCCGCGGTTGATATGGTGGTGGGCGCCGCGAGCTTGTGCTCGCATGTGCCGCCGCCCTCTTGCTCGAGGATGGCTCGCGCTCGAGCTCATCGAGCCGCTCTAGGGCGGGTCTTTGACGCGGCGGACCGCCGGCTCGCGCCGTCGGGCCTCGGAAAAGCCGGGGGGGTGTGCTCGCCGGAGTCGCTCAAGGGGTTCTTTGCTCAACGCGCCATCGGGAGTCCGGCACATGAAACACCGGGGGACGGGTCGACGCCCATGAGACTCATGCCTCGAGGGCGAGTTTGAGTTCATGGGTGTCGGACCGCCGGGGCCCAATCCCCCAGAGTGGAGACCAAAGCGCCCGCCGGGGTACATCTTGGCGTAGGCCGCCATGAACCCATCGACGAACAGAGTCCCTTCTCCTGCGAGCTGCGGACGATGTTGGCAATGGAGTAGGTGACGTCCCTAACAAGTCCTCGCGGGCTCGGCCCCGTGATGTTCGGGAGTAGGTCCTTGATAAGGACGGCGAGCGATCCGCCGCCGCGGATCGGCTCGCGGGCACGAAGTCGACCTCCGCCCGCTGGCCCGCCAACACGGAGTCGCCAGCGCCACGGAGGTGACGCGGCACGCCCTCACGCCGCATCACCGGGGAAGACGGTTCCGCGAGAGGCTGCTCGGTCCCGTCCCGGTGAAGTCGAAGCGCCCGCCGCATCACGGGCACTCCGACGCCGTGAGGTGGATGAAGCCATCGAAGCGGTGAAGTCACACTAGCGCTCCCTACCGCACGCCAACCGCCATGGTCTAATACCACGGTCACGCGAATCGCCCGCTAGTGTGTGCAATGATGGTCTAGCTCTAGAGACAATGACACAAGGATTATATCGGGGTTCGGGGCAAATCGAGCTCCCTAGTCCAAATGGTCACTATCCGAGCTCAAATGCTCATACCGGGGTACGTGCAAGCATTTCGAGAGAGGGAAACGAGCTCCCAAGTATCTATGATTGAGGCCGGTGCCAATATCGAGTGAGAGTGGAGAGTGTGCGTGAGTCCGAGAACTTGCGAGTCTCGTGAGTTTTACGCCCCCCTCGATGGCAAGGGTCCCCTTTATAGTCTCAAGGGGGTACATGAATGCCATCAGGGTGGAGGACTGAAAAGAGAAAGGAGATATAATTGGAGGGGTGAATTGCTAAATGTCCTGGGACACCGAGGTCGTCGTGGGATCCTTAGTGATCGTCGTGGGATCGCGCTGCGGCGCCTCCCAGCGCCATCATGCTTGGTCGCCGCCGTCACTGGATTCCGGGGATGGGCGAGGTCCTTCCCCGCGTCCCCGTCGCCAATCGGAGTTGGGACACGCCTTGTCGGAATGGCCTTGGCCGCTCTCTGATGAGGTTGTGCCGACGCCGGCGTGCCCAGTTGGACCGTGGAGGAGTGGTTGGCCATGGCGTGGCATGGCGGGGTGAGCCCGCCGCTTCCTTGTCGCCTCAGCCCGGCATAGCTACGCGTGCTCGCCGCGGGAGTGGTTGGCCAACTCTCGCACTGGATGGCTTCCTCGAGAAGACTGTAAGGGAGTCGAGCTCGAGCTCGTCGGTAGGCGGAACTTGTTTGGTCTCCAAGCTCGCACGGGTGGAGTAGAGCTCGTTGTCGAGAGAGCTCATGCGCGAGGCGGAACGGATCGCTTCAACGACCTCATGCTCGCCGGGCGGATGTGAGCTCGTGCTCGTAAGGGGGTTGAAGAGCTCGAACACGCCATGTCGGGATGGCCCCGGGCGGTACCTTGATGCGGTAGGCTTACGCCGTGTGTACCCGTGATTCGACCGTAGAGGAGCGCTTGACCATAGCGGGGTATGGCGGGTGAATTGCCATCTTTACCCGCCACCGTGGGCTCGGTATGGCTGGCGATTGCCAGCGGTGGTTGGCCAACTCGTGGCCCGATGGCTTCCTCGGAAGGACGGGCGGACGAGCCGCGGTTGTCGCGAGCTCGAGCTCGTGTGGGACGGAATGGGCCTGCTCGACGATCTCCTACTCGCTTGAGATCGGGTGAGCTCGCGAGGCGGAAGAGGTCCCCACCGAGCCCGTGCTCGTGCGTGGTCGAGGAGCTCAGAACAATGGAGCTCGAGCGAGGCGGAGAAAGGTCTCTGACTGAGCTCGTGCTCAGACGGGCCTGAGAGCTCATGGTGGTAGAGCCAAGGCGTGGCGGAGAGTTGTGCATGCCCGGGGAGCTCACAGCGATAGAGCTCGAAGCGAGACGGAGAGTCGCTCGTTGGCCGAGCTCGAGCCCGTGTGTAGCGATGGGGTGGTTGGTCTCGCCGCTTGTCTTACGAGCTCGGGCGGCATTTGGGCCGAGTTGCACTTGGGCTTTTGTTTCGAATTGGGTTCATTTTCTGTTGCCCCAAATATCGATCCCCCACAAAACAGTAGGACGAGCATGCATCATATTATGCATATAATGTTGAAGTACCATGATAATGTTGAGACTTCCTTCTTTCATCTAGACAACTATTCGCCTTTGTAGTTGTTTGTCCTAATAAGTTTCGGCCCTCTACCCAGTTTAGTTATTAAACTTTCCTTTGATAATCTTTTGCTTCATAAGTTCCAAATCTTTGGGAGCTTGCACCTTGTCTTGTCAACTCTATTTAAAAGCCTCGGACTACTCCTTGATTTCTTAATTCATGCATGTGTCGTGTTTTGACTTCTTCGTTCCTGGCACATGCTCTTTCTTTCATTTTTGATAGCCGACATATATTGGTTGAGAATTGCAATAGTTGTGTACTATGGTGAAACCATGATCCGTGACCGGAAATAGCGCCGAAACCTCGGGGTCTCCCCGTGGATCGCAAACCATAAGAAAAAATACTACCGAAGCCGCTTATGTCGGGTCTATGGTCATGATTCACCATAATCCATAATTAATGAGCTTTCACCTTCTTTGCAACCTCTTTTGGAAATTCCTATCCACACTCCTCTGGAATTTCTAAAAACCCTTATCGGTTGTAATCACCTTGTGTTTCGATTGCAATCTTCATATCAACCTTGTTGTTTTTTAAATTTCTTACAATTCAATATATATTTGACACATTTTTTCTTTCCCATTACTTATCCCACGAATATGTCACTTCAAAATCTTAGAATAAGATTTCTTTTAAGGAAAGGATCTTCATATCCCAGTTGTTCATGGTCATCTTGTTGCATCATTAGCAAGCATCATTGCATTGCAGATGTTGCTTATAGCATTCATGTAATGCACTTATGATGTTTCTCATGTTATCTGAAATTATGTTAATGTTGGTTGTTGTTTGTGTTTTACTGCTAAGCTTGTGTGTAGCTTTGTTTGAACCCTAGTCCAGCTAGGATGTTATGTGTAATCTTTGCCACGGCTTATGTTGTGCCGTGTGGAACCATGCCAAGTCTCTCGTTGGACCTCCTAGACGTTTCTTCAAGAAAGGAGCCTGATGCCATACAATTTCTCTTTGATCTCTAAAACTTCCTTGGTTTCTATCCTTGGATCTCGGTTGTTTGTTTCCAAGCTCCTCTAGCATTTTGAAGATCCTTGGCTTTGATCTTGAAATCACCTTCATATTGACTCCACACCTTGGAACTTCCTTTGTTTTTATCCTCCTTTCTTTGTAAAACCCTTGGTCACTTTGCTAATCTTATATCACGTGGAATCCCTCCGTGGTTGTGGTTTTGGCAAAGTGGTGTCATGACTAAAGGCTAATGGGGTCGTGACAAAGTTGAAGTCACCTTAGAAACCGGTTGGCACATGGGTATGCTATTAGGTTTGTGCAGCTTATCCAGGGGATCCTTATCTTGGATAAGAAGAACTGCTCACATGCAACAATATTTAGTTTACATCTATGGATAATTGAGTAGTTGATTAGTCTTCACATGACACCAACGCTCGAAAAGTGTAGACCAATTCCTCAACGAGAAGATTTATAAGACTATGAGTGCTATTGGTCAAGTCATTAGAGACGAAGAAACGGAAAACTCCCCGAGGCACTTCGTGTTCTTCTCAGCAAAAAAAGTTCCCGGAAGACGGATATAATAAGGACTAAACAAAGAATTGATTTAACTTGGAGTAAAGATTTATACAAGGCATCTTGTACAGCTTTGAGTGGGGGTGATCGTGGGGTCTTCGGTGAGAAGATTTCCCATCCTAACTCAAATGCCGGACAGTCCGCATATAAAAGAAGTACTATTTTGGGTTCCTCACAAAGTAACAATGCTTCATGGGAGTCAATGAAGGAAATTCTATAACAAAGATCAAGAGTAGCGTGCATCCTCTTCCCATAAAAGTCTTCCACCCCAAATCTCGGGACGAGATTTATTTAAGGAAGGACTCAGAACACCCCCGTGTTAATTACCGCCTAAGTAATAGATTTGGACAAAAGCAAGTTTTTATATTATATTTGAAGCCCGGCTAAGGACATAAGTGATTAGTGAGAACCATGATTTCTCATGCTCCGCGCACCTCAACTCATATGTGCCTTAGCTAATGGTTAAGTTTCGCGAAGATCGGAATCAAAAAGTCACATGAAATGATAAGTCATGCCATTACTTATATATAGTGCTTTCAAAGGGCTCTATAATGTAACTGGAACAGTGAAGTCGACCAACCCTTGCCACAAAGACTCAAATGACTCTAAATGAACTCCCCAACAAAAGCCATTAAGGGTTCATGTTGAGCAATTGCCTCGAAAATGCTTTGATTGGCTCAAAACCCTAGTTTGGAAGTTTATCAAGTTGATGCGTTGGACCGAAGTGGAACTATATTTTTCGAGCAAGATATGAAGTTTGATCTTTAAGTGAAAGTTAAGATTGTGAGGAGTACAACAAACATTATTTTTGGGTCAAGTCATGCATTGGCTCCTAAGTGCCTCAATTATACCGCTCAAGTTAAAAGAAAAAGATAAATTCAGGACTTAGAATTTTTCTAAGTCTCGGAATTAATGCTCAACAAGGTTGACGCCTCGCGTTCTTGAGATTTTGTTAAGAAACTCGAGTTGGACCAAAAATACGGATTTGAGTTTATGCATTGAGGAACGACATATTAAAATTTGGGATCATTCGGATGCAGTTTGACAAGGTCTTGACATCGCTTTGTGACCGTCATCAACTTATTGACAATGCTGATTTAAGAGCCATCCATCTCCTAATTTGTTGTGCTAATGATTTTGGACCCTTAATGGAAGATGAAGATGGATCCGAGGTGAACATTTTTGTTTATTGGCCCATGTTGAGATTCGCCTAGAAATAGCCCAAAACGACGCCACAACCGACCTTCTTTGACACACGTCAGTGCTGCGATGTTTTGCCCCAAGGGTGACGCGCGTGATGCGTGTAGCAACTTTCCGGAAGCGCGCCGACGCCCGTTCCCCGACTCCATGTCGCCGCACGCCGTCCTGTCGGGGTTAATTGAGGTCGCAGGACGGGTTCCCTCTCCCTCAACTCGCTCTCCAACTCCCTGCTCCCTCCCTCTCCCGCCCTCGTCGTGTTCTGCTGGGCATGGCCACCATGGCGCGAGCGCCATACCGCAAGAAATAGCAACACCACCCCACCTTCCATCCTTGCGTCGCTTTCGCGCCCCTCCCGCACCCTCTGCTCGTCCGCGCTGCTGTCGGAGCTTGCCACCGTGCTTGCCGCCTTGTATGCCTCCGCCTGGCCCGCCCGCTTTGCCGCCGTGACTAGGGCCGCGTGGCCTAGCTTTCGGGCGGGGCAAACCATTCCCTGCGGATGCACGGCTGCGGCCGGGTGTCTTGCCTTCTCCGCCGGTGGCCGGGAACCCGCCTCGCCGGTTGGCCACGCCGCCACCACCGGCCGCCCCTCCCTCGCTGTTCTGCGTAGAAGAAGGAGAAGGAAGAAGAAAGGAGAAGAGGGGTAAAATAGAAAATCGACAAAAAGTCGTGGGTCCGTGTGAGAATTCTCGTGACTTAGGTGAATAGTGTTTTGGATTTATTTATGATTATGTAAAAGCATAGGTTCTTTTTGTAAAAGTGCCAAGTCAAGGCCCGGATGGGCCGCAGCGTTGGGCCGACCTTTCATCGCTCATGTGGGCGCACAAAGTAGTGGGCCTCTTCTTTGTTCATTTGGGCCAAGCCGCCGCCCAAAGGCCTTTTCCCTTTTTAAATTTGTTTATCCAATTTCTATTTACATGAATAGTGTCTATTTTTGTGAATTTCATATAAATTCATGTTTTGCTTCTAAAATTCTGAAAATTTTTGTGTAGCCTTCCTATGAGTATGTCTACCCATAAAAAATTTGAAACTTTGATTTTGAGTAGTTCTTGCATGATTTAAAAATACAATCTATAATTGAAAAATGCATCTTCCATGATTTTTTAGAAAATAAAATATTTATTCAAAAATCATGAAAATTTATTTGATGCTGTTTTTAGGGTATAACCTTTTGTACAAAAAGTTTGGAGTCCTTTTAACAAAGTTTATTTCTTTATAATTTTATGCTCTATTATTTCATATGTTTAAATGAAATGTTTAGAGAATAATGACTTAGGATTTGTGTGATTTTTGGGTTGTTTGTGAATCTTGGATCATACCACAATCAAATGGTCCTTGAGAACTCCTTTAGTGATAGAAGTAGTTCAACAAGTTGGTTTTGTTGGGTTGCAACTTTATCGTGAAGGAAAGTGTACTTAAGTTGTTTATCATTTCATGCATCCATCAAGCATCATATTTATATTTCATCATATTAAGCAATGCATCATTTATCGCGTGTAGTAAACGAGAGTGCAGTGGTTCGCGATGATCAAGCTTTGAAGAAGGTGCATCCACCCGAGGTGTTGGTGTCAAGTTTGACTTGGGTGATCCGACTTTGGAATCGACTTTTCCCCGCAACAAAGGCAAGCCCCCCTGAGCATAACCCACCTCTCTGTTTTACAAATACTTTATTACACCTTAAGTCTTGTAAGATGTGCATTAAGTAAATAGGAGTTGATTGCAACCGTTGCTGCATGACTACCTTGAATTTCGAGTTATTCCAATGTTATCCTACTAGTATGAGTAGGTCGTTTCTCTAAATGCTTAGTAATGCTTAGATGTCGGTAGAAGTCGAATGATGGCTTCATCGTTCGCGAGATATAGGTTTTATCTTTGTTCCTCCCGGCTTTGGAAAAAGAGAACACCCCGATGGTGGTTCATGAGAATGAATATGGTAGTTTTGAATTTGAGATCGGACAGACGTAGGTCGGCCCGGGGATGCCTAGCTGTGCTTGTCCCGTGTTGGTCGTTTAAGGACCGTCCCCGTGGTTTGGCTTGTCAAGTTCGGGACTTTTGAACGCATGTTGCGCCTGAGGCCTTCGGGGCAAGGCACGGCTACCCGGTTGTCACCCAGTCGGTCGAAACTAGTTTTGGCCACATACTGCGTAAGCCGGATCTCGGGGAGCCAAATCGGAAACGCACAACCGCCAAGACCGGAGTGGAGAGATGGCGGAGAGTAGCGTGTACCCGCCCTACTTGAATGTTGGTACCAGCAATGGGGGTATCGTGTTCTCGGGTGGCGTAGGACGCGGTTCCGTTTTGGACGATCTGAGAAATTGTTGATATATGCAAGCTTGAGTGCTACATATGTCGTGTGGAAAGAACTCCCCAGCTGGGTTATAATCGATTCATGAATCGCTGTTGCTTCTCGGATATGGAGACCCGTTCTTCTGACCTTACTTCGTAGTAATTAAAGAAACAAAGTTGCTTATGGTTTTGAAGAGAAAAGAGATGGAGATAAGGCTATGAGATGTGATGCTTAATAAGTGCTTGATTTAGATCAGGTGCAAATTGGATACTGGTAACGATTTAATATACCGCTAAAACATTGAAAGTAAGGATCCACCAGTAGTAAGCTTTTCTCGCAAACTTCCCTTTTTCTAGCTCAACTTCCCTTAAGCCAGCATATCCTTGGAGTCTTTTCTTTTTGTCGGGTAAGTCTTGCGGAGTACATTGTGTACTCAGGGTTTGTTAACCCTTGTTGCGTGTGCGACTCATGCCGTTAACCAAGGTTATGTCGGTGGGCTCGACATGATCCGGTTGTCTTCTAGTCCTACTCATCTTCCGCAAATTAAGTTAAGTTTGCTCAAAAGTAACTTACTCATACTTTTGTAAAATTAATATTATTATTCTTCCGCACTCTGATTTATATTTTTATAACAAATGTTGTAATGTTGTAGCTACTCCTTTGTTGATCCTGGTATGAGTGGTGTAATCGGGGTTCCCGATGACACCCGACGTACTTCTTAAGTTATTGGGTACATCTACACGGCCGTCGAGAGGTCTTTGGGGCAATGACAAAAGTGTGGGCCCTGTAATTTAGGAGGTTCTGCGGTCGGAAACGTAACTACCGGTGGTACGGTGCTTTGCACCAGTAGTATCGGTTCTTGTCGGCAATGCGCCTGTGAAGGGGTACAAGTATAAATACTTCGCCCCCACCTTTCCAACTATTACCCACTCATTCCACTCGACTCCCACATCTGAGAAACAGCTCCCAGGCTCTCACTCGCCCACTCTCTCCCTCTCTTTGCTCCTAGACCAAATCCCTTGCAAGATTTGAGTTGAGAAGTGAGATTTGAGAGTGGAAAGCTTCGATTTGCATCTCGAGCACTTGGATCCCCATTCTAGTTGGCTTGGTTTGTGTTTGTTACTCTTGGGTTCTTGGAACCCAAGCCGGCTAAGGCGTTCTTCGTGGTTGCCCGTGTTGATTCATTTGTGAGGGCACCCCGAAGTGTTTGTATCACCCTGTTTTCTTAGTGGAATTCTCGGGCTAACCTTTGTGATTGCTTGAGGGAGGCAAGGAGGTGGAAGAGACTCCGACCTTAGTGGTCACCTCAACAACGAGGACGTAGGGACTCCTTTGTGGGAAACCAAACCTCGAGATAAATCTTGTGTCCCACGTGCTTGTTGTTGAGAATTGCAATTACTTGTGATATTACTTGTTCTTCGTGTTCTTCCACTTTCTCCACCTCTCTGTTAGGTTGTGGGCGCCCGATCTACAAATTGGTGAAGGGAGAAACCAAGGGGAATATTGTCGATGAAATATCGTCGGCAATCCATCGAGGGGTATGCCCACGATGGTAGATGGAATCGGTAGAGGTGCGCGAGACACGAACTAGATGGTAATACAAGCACCGAGACACAAGATTTAGACAGGTTTGGACGCCAGTATGGCGTAATACCTACGTCCTGTGTTCTGATGTATTGTATTGATGATGTGTGAGATAATAGGTTATCGATGTGTTTGAGGGGGATCCCTGCCCACCTTATATAGTCTGGTGGACAGGGTTACATGCCATGGTAAGCAATATGGTACAATATGATAGCCGTACAGTGTTGTGTGCGCCGCAACAAGTACATCTACATCTTCAACACATCATCTATACCCCAACACTTCTCCTCCGACAGTGTGGCCCATGTAGAGCCATGAGGGTACACGGGTCTATACCCCAACAAGTACATCTACATCTTCAACACATCATCTACAAGAGCGGTAATAGCTAGATCTGAAATCAAAGCTCGTTTATTTCTGATTTCGCAGTGTCTGTGAACTACCGGTTGTACCGGTAGTACCGGTAGGCTTCGACCGGTGGTACCGGTTTAAATGGCCGGTAGTACCCGTCTGGTATTTAACTTCCGCTTGAGTTTTTGAGTTTCAGGTTTTTAGATACGCCTATTCACCATGTCTAGGCCAATTAGATTCTTCCACTAATAGTGTTCCAAATAGTACCTTAAATATTTATAGTGCTTTACATAGTAGCTAAATAGTGAAGACTGGTGCTTTAAATATTAAAGAATAGACAAGGTGCCTGAGTCACTCACGGGTGAGTGCTCGTGCGCTATTCATATTTCGAATTAAAATAGTACTCAGTATTTTAATAGTGCCATGAATTTAAATAGTAATTATTGAATTTGAATAGTGTTGTGAATAGTAACTCATGAATTTTAAGTTTAAATTTTGAATCTGAGTTTGAATCTATGTTGTAAGAGTCCGTCCCTATATTCGTCGTTTTCTTCTAGCGGATAAGGAAGCGGTGTACAGTGTCTTCAATTATCTTCTTCAACTGTGGCTTGATAGTATTCACGTGAAAATTCTGATGGGTCTTCAATAATTGTCTTGGTCACTGTATTCTTTTAGCACAGTCATCTGACATGCATTGTCTGTACTTATATTTTTTTGAATTTTTTTCCAAGGTATGATCTTCCACGTTCGAATGATTACTAGTAATTCGTGAATTTTAAATTTAAATTCTGAATCTGTGTTCGAAGACCATATGGCATCGCCCTCGTTCGTGGGGTGTGTTTAGAGCCCAAATGTTTGGGCCAAATTTGGCAATTCTGGCCAAAATTTGGCACTATAACGAATTAAAAAAGACTGTAGACGTTTCGTTTGTTTGTGGTAAATATTATCCTACCATGGGGTAACTAGGCTCAAAAAGAATCGCCTCATGAATGTACATCTAAAACTGTGTAATTAGTTTATTTTTTACCTACATTTCATACTCCCGGACATACGTTTTTTGGTGCATTTAATGCTTGATGTGATGGGAGTGCAAAAATTTTAGAGAAAAGTTGGGGCTCTAAACACAGCCGTGGATAAGTCTTCTGACATGAATGCATTGCACGAGCGTCAGAATTTTAAAGCACCAGTCAGATGACACTGCAAAAGGAATACAGTGACCAAGGCCTTGTTTAGTTCTCTTCCAACTTCCAAATTTTTACACTCTCTCCATCACATCACATTAAATACACCAAAAGACATATAAATGGAGTAGTAGATGTAGATAAAAAAAAATAACGAAGTAAGGCCTTGTTTAGTTCTCTTCCAACTTCCAAATTTTTACACTCTCTCCATCACATCACATTAAATACACCAAAAGACATATAAATGGAGTAGTAGATGTAGATAAAAAAATAACGAAATACACAGTTTTGTTGTAAATCACGAGGACGAATCTTTTGAGCTTAGTTAGTCCATGATTGGACAATGTTTACCAAATACAAACGAAAGTCTTCTACAGGAGTACTACAGGAGTTCCAATAGTGCTTTTTCTAATTTTTTTGCCAACTAAACAAGGCGCAACACAAAGTTCCCCTTTCGAAGCAGACGATTTTTCTTCTGCAGATGCGCCGGCGTGCGCGCCGCCGCTCTGAGCCCCTCGGGGCATGGCCCCCCCACGACTGTGCTGCCCGCCCCTGCGCTCTCCGTGTCATGGTGAGGAAATGAGAGGAGAGAGAGGCAGAGAGGAATAAGTTGGGGTCTGGAGAGGGAGAGGTGCTTATATACTTCTATTCTATCCGACGGTCGTGGTTCATCATGTGGTCATCTACAGGGGAGAATAAGCAGGCAAAGTCGTGCCAGCCCAATAATCGTGTCGTGCCTGGACCGGCAATGCTGGCCGAAGTTGCGGCCCAGGCATGGCACTACTACCGGGCGGTCCGAGACATGGGCACGATGGGTGTCGGGCCGGATGTGCTTTTCAGTGCTGTGCCGGTGCCGGCCCAACGGGCCTAGCCCATTTGGTGCATCGGCGCCACAACAACGCCCAAAGCATCACCCATATTAGTGACCAACAAGGAAGAACTCTCTAGCAAGTAATTTCTCTCTCATTTGAGTTGTGCTCCCTGCACTTGCCAAAACCTATAGACTTCCCTTTGACCCCTCATAACGCCGTCAACGTACAACACCACTCCAACACATCAATCCACATGGGTTGAGAGGTGGATTGGAGTGAAACTTGAACTAAATTCCACCCCAATACATGTAGATTGAGGTGAATCGGACAACGTCCAAACAAGGCCTACAAGAAAAACAGTAACAACGTACAACAATTTAAAATTACATGGATCACTGATGCCGGCCGGCACAGCACTTGTATTTCGAACAGATATAAGTAGTGATTTACTCTCTGAAGTATTTTTTAGAAGGCAAGGAAATTAAAGACAGACAAAAGTGTAGTAGTAGTAGTAGAAAATTAAGTTGAACAGGTAGTAGGACGACAATTCAGCGGCCAAGCCAACGAAATTAAGCAAAGTTAAACAACTAAATATATACTACAGTAGTACATCAATATGTATAATATAATGCAGTCAAGAGAATTAATTATTGAATAATGATGAAGCAACATGAATGATGAACTGCTTATTATTAATTAATTGCTCTTTGTGCACTGGACTGAGGTGGCTGTGGCAATGGCATCGATGACGCTGAAGTCCACCTGCGAGCACACGAACGTGACGATGCTGAAGCGGTTGTGGTAGTGCCCCAAGACGACGGAGGAGGCGTTCATGGTCACCTCCACCGTCCCGGTGAAGCTGGACTCCCCTCCATAGGTGTTGGCGATGTACTTTTAGCACGGTTGCGTTGTTGAACGTCACTGGTCTGGATATCTTGTGGGAGGTCTGCGGCTTCACGCGGAAATCCAAGGAGCTCGGCAGACGGAGCACGCCGATCTCCATCCCTGCCGCCATGCCGCTTCCGGCGCGGAAGGTGATGTTGATGCTCCTGCAAGAGATGCTGCCACGGCCGCTCTGGTTGTCCACGCTCAGAGCGACGACAAGGCTCAGAGTCTCCACCGGGGTGTACACCGTCCTAGTCGGCCGCCCGTAGCTCCCGTAGCCGATGCCGACGCCGCCGTCGCTGCCGCCGGCACCGACACACGGCTGCCCACGGTTGATACTGCCGCCGGCGCCGCCGCCGGCACCGAAACATGGACGACCGACCGACCGTGCTTTGCCAGCCAGTTCGACGGTCTCGTTCCACAGATCGCTGGTGACGACGTGGCCCTGGATGACGGAGACACTGACGTTGTCGGGCGGACGCCGACGGCGATCACCATGACGATGACCACGACGGCGAGCACGGTGACCACGGTGGCAACCGTGTAGCGCAGGATGGCGAGGCACGGGATTAATCTTGCTTGCTTGCCACTCTCGTCGACTGCCATGTCGGTGCGTGGCGCGCGCGGGGTTAATAAATTTGGATTGGATTGGAACCTAAGAACGCTAGCTATAGCTCGACCGCCTCGAGGCTCGACTGACGGCAATATACTAGTATATATATCATCAGGGTAGAGAGAAGTCCATTCATTATTCTATTCTACTATCACTATAACGCTTTTCCTTTCCACGCATACTACTCTCTCTCTCTCTTTAAAAGAGATTCACTCTGCTTTTAAGAAAGCAAATAACAGTGTTCTCACAAGTTGGGGATGCCAGCTGCACGGCACTTACTCTTATTCTATTCTGCTATCGTTAATGTAACGCTTTTCCTTTCCACGCATACTACTATCTCTCTCTCTTTTTAAAAGAGATTCACTCTGCATTTAAGAAAGCAAAGAACAGTGTTTCCACAAGTTGAGGATGCCAGCTGACACTCGCAGCACTCAACGCAGAAACAGGCCCACCCTTAGGAAAGACCACATAAGCACTTCCAGGTAAAGATGTACATCTGGCCCGGTTTTTTTGGCCCGGTCCGTGGCCCGGCCATTTGGCCCGGTCTGTGGCACAGCCCGGTCCGGTGTGTGCGGGGCCACGGGCGGCACGGCCCGATGGCGGACCGGGCCATGGGCCGCCGCCGGCCGAGGCACGGACTGGTCCGGCCCGTTCGAGAAGGCGGCCCCGGTCTTGGGCGGTGATGGAAACAATTTTAACAGCCCACCACGCGTCCCTTCACCGCCCAATGCTCCTTCCCCGGCCTTCCATCTTCCTCAGCTCCTTCCCGACCCCGGCCCATTGCCATGACCATGAGCGACACCGCACGGGGGCGCACCTCGACGCGGAGGTCCGTGGCGAGCATGCCGGCGGCCGGCGGAGGTCTGGGCGAGCACGCCGGGCGGCGGGATCTACGGCGCGGCGCCGCTCCCTCGATGGCGCCGAGCTGCTGAGGCGGCGGCCGCAGCGAGGCCGCTGAGGCCGCCGCAGCCAGCCGCGCGCAAGCGGCGGCCGCAGCACCGCCGCGGTGGTCGTCGGTGAGCGGCCGCGGGAGGCGTCGGAAAGCAGCCAAGGCGGCGCAAGCGGCGCCGTAGCCGGCGCGAGGACGCCGGGCGCGAGGACGCCGGGCGGCGAGCGCGGCATCCAGCGGCGAAGCGTGACGCGGCGCGAGGCGAGGAGGCGGCAAATACGGCGAGCGCGACGCGCCATGGAGCGCAAGGGCGCGAAGCGGACGGCGGGCGAGCAGACGCGGGGCGGCGTACGCACGGGCGGCCGCGCCCAGTGGCCGTGGCTGCAAATAGCCCACGGACCGGGCCATGGGCCGCAGCCTCGGCGTTACACGGTGGTGGCACGGCCCGGCCGGCCGCGGGCCCGACGTGGCCCGCCCGTCTTGCCGTGCCGACCCGGCGGTCGGGCCAGCGGCCGCGTGCCGCCCGGCCGATGTACATCTATACTTCCAGGCCTATCCCGCTTTCCAAAAGAGATTCACTCGGCTTTTAAGAAAGCAAATAACGGTGTTTTTAGGGCACGTACAACGGATGCCGGAGTGCCGCCTTTTTTTTTTTTTTTGAAAAAAGAAAAGACTTTCCATTACACAGGTGCCAAATCATTGGCAACCAGTTTACTAATACAACTTGGAATGCTGTCCATTATAGGCACAGCATCCACACTCAGACTTGCCTCAAAGGCGACGAGACTGTCAGCTACCACATTACATGAACAAGGGATATGATTTACAACAAAAGAAAGAAAATTACTAGCTAGCAAATCTTTCATCTCCCAGATAAGACCTCCTGCAAAGGAGCGATCATAGTCCGAGGACTTCACCGCTTGCTCCACCATGGATGCATCCGTTTCCAGGATTACTCTTTGAACTCCCAAATCAGCTGCATATTTGCGAAAAACACCCCCTCTGACGGGATTGAATGAAGCAAGAGAGGAGAGCCGGCGTCTGGTGAGGCGACAGCAGTGGCCCGTGCTCCGAGGCTAACGCGATGGCAGAAGCCCTCCAGCGGAGCACGAACCGATCTAGCTGCACCTGCCTTGCTGTGTGCTGTGCCGTGCTGTGTACTATGAACTACTGTAATGCACAAGCAAAGGGCACGTCCATGTCACCTTGCCGTTTTTCTATAGAAAAATAAAAGAAGAAATACACCTGGAATACCATTACACGTAACCTATATAGGCAACAAGCGTGAACGATACAGTCATGCACATATGGCCAACGCCGTGGGAACTAAGAAAATTAGACAACATAATAATTTGATTCATGGGGAAGAAGATGAATGTTATATTTCATTTAGGAATTATATTATATTATATTATATTATATTATATTATATTATATTATATTATATTATATTATATTATATTATATTATATTATATTATATTATATTATATTATATTATATTATATTATATGTCGTGGTCTACTACCACCGTCACAATGAATCGACCTGGCTAGTGTGTGCGGCGATGGCCTAGCTCGAGACAATGACACAAGGTTTATACTGGTTCGGGGCAATTCGAGCTCCCTAGTCCAGTTCGGAGTCACTATCCGAGCTCAAACGCTCATACAGGGGTGAGTACAAGCAGGTCGAGAGAGGGAACGAGCTCCCAAGTCTCTATGATTGAGGCGAGTGCCAATATCGGGTGCGAGTGAGTGGAGTGGCGAGTGAGTATGGGAAGCTTGGAATCCTTAGAACTTGAGGGCCTGCCTCTACCCGATGGCAAGGGTCCCCTTTTATAGTCGTAAGGGGTACAAGAGCGCCACCGGGGTGGAGGACTAAAAAGAGGAAGGAGATGTAATTGTAGGGGTGAAAGTATTAAAATGACGTGAAGCACCGAGCCTCGCATGGCTAACAGAGCTCGTCACGAGCTCAGCGCGGTGTGTGTCGCCGTGCTTGGTCGCCGCCATACACGGGATTCCCGTAGATGGACGGCGGTCGCCCCCACGCCCGCCTTCAATCGGAGTCGGAATGCGTCCCCGTCGGCATGGGCCTCGGTAGTACCGGACGAGGTGGGCATGCGCCACGCTGCACCGAATCGCACCGCGGAGGAGTGGTTGGTCGTAGCGGGGTATGGCGGGTAAATCCATCACTTCCTCCCCGCCACCGTGGGGCGCATCGTGGGCTACGGTGCTCGCCGTGAGAGTGGTTGGCCAACTCGCACCCGATGGCTTCCCCCAGAAGGCGACGGGGCGAAAGTTCTAGGTCGACGCCCGAAGCGGACGTGCGCGTGGTCGTTAGAGCTCGCAATGATGGAGCTCGAGCGAGGCGGAGAGGGTCCCCGACCGAGCTCGTGCTCGTGGGGAGTTGGAGAGCTCACGGTGGCGGAGCTCGAACGGCGAAGAATTGCGCATGCCCGGGAGCTCGCAATGAAGGAGCTTGAGCGAGTCGGAAAGAGGTCCCCAACCGAGCTCGTGTCGTCAGGTCGAGAGCTCGTAGAGCTCGGCGGGCGGAAAGTGGTCTCCGACCGCGGCGTGTGTTCGTGACGGGCCTGACAGCTCGTCCGTTGGGTGAGCTCGAACCGTGCAACGATGGGGTGGTTCGCTCCATCACTTGCCCTACGAGCTCGTTTGCCAGTCGGGCCAGGTCGTGCCTGGGCTTTTATTTTGAATTGGGCCGATTTCATGTCGTCCCGAATATCGATCCCCCACATTATATTACTTTGAAGGATTGGTTTTGTATCAATTAGCAAATGTAATGGTATATAGAAATGATATCCATGATTGATCCCGGCAACATGTAAGCACTAAATACTTTGTAGACAGCCAAATAGACAGCAACCGTATGTGGGTTGTATGAGCTATCGGTTTAGCTATCTGTGTTGTAAATTTTAAGAACTTACAGACAACAAATTGTCTCTCTCTGTTGTACATGCCCTTACAAGCTAGGGATGTCAGCGACGCTCACAAAGACTCAATGCAAAAACAAAGGCCTACCCGTAGAGCCTAAGGGCTTCTCCAACGGTGGTCAAATAGGTAGTCTAGGAGGAATTCTATTAGCTACGAGCAGCAATTTACAAATAGCTAGTTGGATGAGGTATAAAAATAATAAAAAAGTAACACTTTTATTGGCTATTAAGGAGAGAGATCAAATAGCTAGCGACTCCTAAATAGCTGGCGACTAATAAATAGCTAATCTAGCTCGATCTCCTAGAAACATCTCTCTCACATAACTCTCAACTATAGTGTTTATTGTTTCTTATTTATATGTCTCATCTAGCTAGCTATTTGCAAATTGTCATTGATAACCAATAAAATTCTTCCTAGCTACTTAGCAACCATTGAAGACGCCCCAAAAGAGGAAAGACCCCATAAGCAACAGCGGGACCTGTGGTCTGACTTCGAATATATTGGCTGTGCTTAGAGCCCCAAATTCCTCCCTAAATTTCACTATGCAAAAAAAGATTTCCCATCACATCGAAATGCCTAGTACAGTGTATCGAAAGTACTAAATTTAGATGAAATCAAAAACTAATTACACAGTTTAGATGTACTTTGCGAGACGATTCTTTTGAGCCTAGTTACGCCATGGTAGGATAATATTTACCATAAAAAAACGAAACGTGAGTACAGTCTTTCGATATGACATCACATCCCTCCAAATTTTTGCCCCAAATTTGGGGCTCTAAACACAGCCATTGTATCATATAGTAATTGTCTACTAGTACTATCCGGCCAGTCTATGCTGCAGTTTGGCCCGGCTCTCGCTAGCTAGTAGTACATAGAGTACACCTGCAGAGTGCAGACCACACTATACTAGCTATCTAGCTAGCCATCTCCCGGTGCAGGTGCAATGACGACTCACCTCCGGGTTCCCTGGTGCAGGTGCAGCACCAAGCAATACATCCTTGCGGCTCTGCTGGCGATGCTGGCCACGGCCGCCGTCGTGGCTGCCATCTCCATCAGCCTCGCCCCGGCTCACATCGCCTTCTCCGTCCGAGACGCCAACATAACCCGCAGAGAGAAGAAGACGGAAGACGGCAAGCAGACCCTCAATTTCTGGTACTACAACCTCACCCTGGTGGCCAACAACACCAGCCGCCGCACGGCGGTGTCGTACGGCTCCCTCACCGTCGACATCTGGCGGAGCGAGACGGCGTGGATCCCCACCGAGGAGGTGAACACCTCCACCGCCCTCCCCGGCTGGCTGCCGCCGGGGAACGCCACCCTCGTCAAATTCGGGGTCGAAGGGGGCCAGTACAACGAGGAGACGACGGCGGCCAACAAGCCACAGCCGCCGTGGACAACAGCAACGCCGCCGCCACCGGCGCAAGGAGGCAGCAATGCGGCCGTGGACAACAGCAACGCCGCCGCCACCGGCGTCGCTAAGTGGCCCGACTGCCGGGTTGTGGTGGAGGCCAAGGTGTGGTTCAGGTTCGCCGGGGTGCCTACCTTGCCGTACACGGTCAGGGTGTCCTGCTTTCCGGTGAATTTCTTCGATGGCACGACCGGCCCAGTCAATTGCACCGGCTAATTCATCCATCTTTAGACCATATAATATATATGTATGTGCACCGTCTTTGGCCGTATATATCTACGTGTGGATACAGAGGCCGGATTTCTATTCATTATTATCTTATAAAAAAATACATGTACACCGTAGTTCTGTTATGTACAGCATCGTCGCCTCGTCTTTTCTCACTTCCTTTTTCTTGAGAGTTATATATGTGTACGTTTTACTTACGGAGTATCAATTTTGGGTCTGCCTTTGGTAGATCTGAGTGTTTGTTTTTTTTTTGACTGAAGTCAGAAAGGGAAACCCCCACCCTTATATTTTTGATATTTTTTTAATAATGCTCCAGCCTGAAATTTGCTCCCACTGGGATTCGAACTCAGGACCTGATGGGTGCCTCTAGAGTGTCTAGGCTGGCTGGGGTAACCAACCGAACTCAACATCCTTTGGCGATCTAGAGTGTTTGTGATAAGATTCGTGACCATTTGAATGCATGTACATGCAGCTGTTCTTGATTGGGTTCGTCCGATAACCACAACATGTACTGATGTACTCTTTCTTTCTAGAGCCAATTCTCTCGGTACCATTGGAAATTTTGCCTCTTCTCTTACGGTCATCGAAATTTTCGAACTTCCCTCGTTGCCATCGGAATAATTCACATTTCCCTCATTGTCATTTCCGTCATCACCTGTTAAGTTTTTTTTCTTATTAGATAGATGTAATGGTTATTATTAGCAGCAAAGATTTAGCCCGAACAAATTTGACATGTTAGATGTTTTGCACATTTTCTTTGAGAGAATATCTATTTTTATTCTCTTTTTCTAGAGCATCTCATTAGGATCAATAGATTTATATATTTACGTTTATGGGAGGATTTCTATTTTTGGAAATAAATCTACGTAGAATTATCTCAATAATAAATCTGTGGACTAAATCTACGTACTAGATTTATAAATAAATATCGGGTATACACATATTTTTTCAAATTCTCATTCTGCATATTCGTTGAGTAATAAATGGACAATGATGTGAGTTTTTTTTTTTTTTTTTTTGAGAATTACATAGTTATAACGTAGACGTCCACAAAACGCATGCACACCACTCCTATGAACATACATACGCAAACCCTACCCCCCATGAGCACCTCCGATGGACCGAGCTGGCAGATCTTAAAATTCACGGTCATCACAGTCTGCCTCATTGTCGACGGGGGCGTCACCTACCACCGAAAGCATAGTGCTGTTAATTCTTGAAGTAACTTTAGGAAAATGTGACCATACCAAGTCGAGGACTTGAACCGGGTGGGCAGGTTTCACCACAAAGAACACAACCAACCGATCTATGATTAGTTCGCACAATGATATGAGTTATTTTATTGCACATTATCGGAATGTGTCCCTTGTGACAGAACTTAAAGATCCAAAAAGAGCCAGGGCCCGGCCCCGCAATATTAACGTGCTGCAAAAGGAAATGCTGACATTGGGGAGCATTGGATCTCTTTGCTAAAAGGAAGGCTAAAGGCCATAGTCGTAAAAAGGATTAAAGAGCAAATATGCTGGTTTTCCGATAAAACAGAAGTGAAAATCAAATCATTCATGATGAGAATTAGATACTTTTAGGCCTTCCTTAGCGTTGAGTGGTGCCAAAAAAAAGCTGGGTCCCACAATAGATTTTAGGCATCGCTCTGGTGGAGCTGCTGCAGTGGTGAGCATAACTTCTGACACCCAACATGCAAATAAGAAATGCAAGGAGTAGTACTGAGCGTTGGTGCGAGGCTGAGCAGAGAAGAGAACCGTGAGACATGCAAAGCATCTAGTACTTGCAGCAAACAAAATATTTTTTTAGTAAGTAAGCACCGGTTCCTCAACATACACCGCTCCCAAAACTTGTAGAGCAGACACCGCATGTTACAGTGTGCAGAGCGTAGCCCAAGTACTCCTCTCTCCTTTTCAAGCACCACGCGAAGCATACACTGGAGAAGGCCAACAGACCACAAGGGTCGTTAGATTTGCATTCACGCCATGCATGTCGGGTTCATCAAGGTATATATTGTAGTGCTCCCTAAGGCCCTCTGTAGTATGGGAGCGATGCCACCAAATAAATGGGCCCGGTCTATAGTAATAAGCACCGATGCCCACTTGGCTGTAGTGTGAAAAAATTGTGGGAGTGAAGCCAACTGCTAGCGTTGGGACCCATGTCCAATAAAATATCGTCGTTACTCGCGCGACGGAAAAATCCCCTTCTCTTCCTCCTTCCTCTGCTCCCAATTCCTGCTATGAATCCCCCTCGAATCCAACCGTGCACATCCAAATCCTGCTTCTCCCGCGAAAATGGATGCCGATCTGGAGGCGTGCAGTCTCCGATCTGGTCGAAGGCGTCGCCGTCGGGTCCGGCACCGCCGCCGAGGCCGTGGTCGTGGTCGTGCGGGAGGCGGATGGAAACAGCAGATCGGGCCAGGTGGTAGCACGCCCTGCTCGCGGCGGCAGGCCCCGGTCGCGGGAAGGCCCGTCCTGGCGGATCGGCACACTCTGGCAGATGCACGGCACAGCCCCCCGCCTCCCTCGCTGCCGCTGTCGGTCTGGCCGTTCGAGGCATCGATGGCGCCTGCACAACCCCCGCATCGATGGCGCCTGCAGATGTCCCGGAGGCTGGAGGACGAAGGCACGCATGCTACTGCTGCTGCCTTGCTTCATGGTGGAGGAGAAAGGCACGCACGCCTTGCTTGGTGGAGGAGAAAGGCCATGTAACCGTTCTGACAAGTGGTCAACAATTATTTTTATGTTTTGGGCACATGTGAATCTTCATTCACCGCTCCTAATTTTTCTGGCCTCAATAAAAATAAGCACACTTGTTGTAGTGATGGGAGTGATGCCCAAACACTCTCTCTCTCCTCTTTTTTGGGCATCACTCTTTGACCACACTGCAGAAGGCCTAAGATGCTTCTTGAGTAGTCAAACAGTTTAAAACTTTGATGTTGCTCGGCTTGTGGTTTTTACTGGTGATAAGCCTACCGATATTGTTTTATTATGAGAGAAATACTGTACCACTACCGATAAGTTTCAAGCGAACGAGGGACTAAGATTATATATAAAAGAACTAACACTCATGAAACCAAATAAGTATCATTAGATTAGTTATATAATATAGTTTAAGAGAGTGTCTAGTTATCTGTCGATAGATTTTATGTGATCAAATCTGTTTGGTTTTTTTAACATGCTACCCAGTACGGTCGTAGCATAAATCCTAAAGTATAATCAAACGTATAGAAATCTGACATATTTAATATCAATGAAATCTGTTAATAGATAAATAGCAAAAGTCATATTTTATAGTAAATTTATTTAGAAACACAAATGCTTATATTATTTACTATAAACTTAGTTAACCTTTGAGCTAGTTTGATCGGCACGTTTTCCATAATTATATTCTTTTTTGTGGACGGAGGGAGTAATAATTTATATGATCATCGTATATGTAGAATCTGTCCACCTGGCAACTGAATGTTTTCGAAGCTCCTGACAACCGATTTTTGCCCATGCTTTTACAATGTATTTTAGCTATATTTACAATGTCTTAGTATTATATTTACAATGATTTTTTCATTGTAATTTATTGGACAGAGTGATGTAATTTGGGGATAACACAACTTCTATTTCTATGGATTGCAGATCTTAGAGACATATGTGCTAAATTTTTTCAGAAAAAGTTATAAATTATTCCGATGGATTGCAGATATCAGAGAAATATATGTCAAATTGCTCACAAATTTTAGGGAAAAATACAAATTATTCATACAGATTGCCAACGAGCACAGCACAAGGCTGTGGGGGACGTAGGTGGCGGCGGCGGCCACGCCCGTGTAGCAGCGAGGAGGCCGGGACAGGGACCAAGGGCCGGGGGCGTGAAGCTCGTCGCCGCGAGGCCGGGGATGATGAGGACGAGGAGCCGCAGAGCACCGTCGCCATGTGAACCCCTGGAGGTGGAATTGAGGAAGCAGAGGAAATCGGGTGTAGTGGCCCACCTCGCCTCAAGTCAGCGCGCAGCGGAAGCAGAGGAAGCCGAGCGCGGGTGCGGCGTGTACCGTCCGTCGGTCCTTCGTCGCTCGGCCAGGAAATCGGTTGTTCACAGAGGCTAAAAAGAACCGAAGGCCATATAGCAATTGTCTATATATAGTGCACATACACGCAATGCTCGCTGTGTCAATTCGTCGATGCAACAACAGGAGCACGTACTAGCTAGTTCTTGCATTGCATGCATCCTAGTCCTAGTACATACTAACAGCTAAATTAAGATGAGTCACTGCGATGCACTTCATCTGCAGTCGTTCGTGTACAACCTCACGTCCTCGTACGCCAACCAGAGGAACGAGGCGACCATGGTGGCCACGTCCGTGGTCATGTTCGCCCTCGCGACGCTCTTCTTCAACCTCAACCTCTTCAGCCGCCTCTCCGACATCAGCGCCATCCTCAACCCCAGCGTCCGGCTCTTCCTCTCCACCTCGCTCTCCCTCTTCCTCCCCGTCATGTCCTACCTCTTCTCCGAGGCCAAGAACCAAGGCGCCACCGCCGGCGGCGGCCAGATGACCGAGGACCTCTCGCTTCGAGCTCGTGTCATCCTCATGTGGATGCTGCTGGTGGAGCTCCTCCGCAAGAAGGTGGAGGCGATCCTGGTGGGCGGCACCCACGAGTACTCGGGCACCATCGAGCGCGCCGCCCGGATCGCCTGGCTCGGCTACCTCGTCTTCTACAACCTCAGGAGCGCCGGCAAGAAGGCGCTGTACGGCATCTTCTGGGTGTTCACGGCGGCCAAACTGGTGCAGAGGTTCGTCACCTTGGAGCTGGCCAAGCGCTCCTTCGCCTACGGCAAGAACCCCAAGCTTGTCACCTCCTACATGGCTCAGATACTCAAGGAAGAGGAAGAGGAAGAGGAACAGCAAGACGACGGCGGTGCATCGGAGCTCCTGAAGCGGTGCAACTATGTCGTGGCGGGCGAAGAGGACTTGCAGAAGAAGGCCGGACCTGACGGCTACGACCTCGAGCATGACGCGGAAGCGCTGAAGGAGGTCGTCGAAAGAGACGACTCCACGGTCGTCACGGTGGGCAAAGTCTGGAAGCTCGCCGAGAGCGACGAGCTGCTCGGAAGGGACCCCAGGCTGAAGAGGCTGTGCCTGTCCATGGCGCTCTTCAAGCTGCTGCGCCGGAGGCTGGAGGACTTCCCCATCACCGGCGCGGAGACCCGCAGCTGCCACAAACTCATCTTCAGAGGCCTTATCTGCGAAGACGAAGCCAGGGCCGGCGGCAGCGGGGACACCGCCGCCGCTGGCGCCATTGACCTGTTCCAGGTGTTCGACGACGAGGTCCAGTTCCTCTGCGAGTACTACCACTCCGTGCACCCCGTGGTGCTCGCCAGCCCCTTCTTCTTCCTCGCCAACTACATCCTCTTCCCCGTCGTCGTGTGGGCCTTCTGCGTCCTCACCATCATCCTGTGCAGCCATGGCGACGTGCGCTACGCCTTCCAAAGCTTCAGCGCCGACAACTACTCCATCTCGTTCGGCCTGATGAAGATGACCGGATGCATCCTGGCCCAAGTCCGGAGTTCGCCGCAGAACCTCTTCTCCACCGTGGACACGTCCATCACCATCCTCCTCCTCCTCTCCTTCGCCTACGAAGAGGTCTGGGAGTTCGTCGTCTTCCTTCTCTCCAACTGGTTCATGGCGTCGCTCCTGTGCAGCTACGCCTCCACCCCGCGGTGGCGCGAGAGCCCGCTCGTGGGCGGGATCATCCGCCGCATCCTGTGGGTGCGCAACATGCTCAGTCAGCGCAGCGTCTCCTTCAAGCAGCTGTCGCTGCTGTGGCTCCCGATCTGCCGTCTCTCGTCGGCGCTGCCGACCAAGGCTGTGCCCGTCGAAGCCAAGAAAGCCATCGTGACACGCCTGGCGAGCGCCGCCGGTTCCGCTCCTCTGAGCAACGGCAGGTCCGTGGTACAGTCGATTGCGGAGCTCTCGTGGGCATGCGAGGGCGCCGCCGGCATCGCCGAGGTCATCCTCACTTGGCACATCGCCACCGCGCTCTTGGAGGCGAAGCGCCCGCTGCCGAGGCAGTCCAACCGCGAGGTGGCCACCGCGCTGTCTAGGTACTGCGCCTACCTGGTGGCGTTCCACCCGGAGCTCCTCCCCGACGACAAGGACGGGACGGAGCGCATGTACAAGGAGATGGAGGAGGAGCTGAAGAAGAAGATGGGGTGCTTCTGGTACTACTGCTCCGGGGTGGACGCCAAGTCTAGGAAACTGATGGAGATCATGACCCAACAGCTGCGGCAGGAAGTGGCCGCAACGACAACGACGACGACACCGACGACGCTGCGCAAGGGAGCAAAGCTGGGGAAGGCTCTGATGGATAGGCACGACGCCGCGGCCGACGACGTGTGGAGGCTGCTGGCCGACCTATGGACGGAGGTCGTGACGTACGCGGCGCCGACGAGCAGCGAGCTGCACGTCAAGGCACATAAGGAGGCGCTTGCGCAGGGCGGCGAGTTCATCACTGTGCTTTGGGCGCTCACCACCCACACGGGCATAGCCCGTCCGCCGCCACCACCGCGGCCAGCCCCGGCGGCAGCGGCGGCTGCCTGCGTTTAGCTTGGTGTATGTGTTTGGGGAAAGGGAGTTGATCAGTCGTTGGTGTGCTGTGTGTGCTCGTAGTATATAAGCTTCTTTTCTAACCACGCGAGGGTGAGAGTAAGAGATGAACTCCTTTTATTGCCTTGTGTGCTTGGTCTACACTCATCGTTGCCATATGGCATTGTTGTGTAGCCCAAAAGCTTAACAGCTTTGTAATTTAATTTTACATTTTTCCTATCTGTCTGGTGAAAGAAATCTGTCTTCCATCTCTTGTGACGCTTTGTCCGTCCGATGGTCACGAAGTTCATGAGCCAGGTATGCTTGTATTGGGTTCGATGTTTGGTATTGTGTTTGCACCTGTTAACACCCATGTCGAGCAGCCCCGTTCCTTTGGCTTTCACTCCCTCTCTCCTAGTGACCCACTAGTCTCTTGCGCGCGCCCATGCGCGCGGGGGACTGACCGGCTGTGTCGTAGCTTCGCAGTAACTTCCTTGTGATCTACGTTGCACGAAACTTTTTTTTTTCTTGTGTGTGTGAATAATCAAAGTCCATAAACCATAAGCGTCGGAAAAGAGTAAAAACACCCAGAATAAAGAAGGCAGGGTACAACGCGTTGATAGCAAATTACAAAAGCAACATCACCAGTACACAAACGTAGCTGGCTTCATGTGGACTCTCAAGAAGAGCAATCAACTGAACATCACCAGTACACAAACGTAGCTGGCTTCATGTGGACTCTCAAGAAGAGCAATCAACTGAGCACCCATGTTTTGCGGATCGTGTGATAGCTTTGCTGACGATGGACGCCGAACTTTCTTCCAGGGCAGCATTCGCGGCATGAGATTTCTTTTTTGGTGATGCGATCTCTGTTGCGGCGGCAAGAAGTGCCAAGCCGGCGGAAGCATCGATGCTTACAAAATGCGTCAAAAGAGCATAGGAAGCCCCATGCAGTTTTCTGTAGTTTGCAAGAGCAGCGTCTGTCAGTTTCTTTTGCTTTGTATTCAAATAGCATTGACCATGATTCAGAGTACATTTTTTTTTTTGTTTCAACTGGGAAACATCATCGGCCTTGTAATCGTCTACTCTGATTAGTTTTTCCTCTTCAAGATATTTCACAATCGCACTATAGGCACTCTGGATGGATAGTGTTTTGGTGGGTACAGGCTTTCCAGCAAACTCTCTTGTTTCTTTCTCATACGTTTCTTTGGAGAAGAGGACATTGGCAATCTTCACTTTTGTCACGTACATGGCGCCATAGATCTGATGATCACTTTCCTGGATGGTTAGATTTAGCTCCTTCGCTGCAAGAGCAAAGATCCCCTTCTTGTCCACTCTAAGAATGGCCAAGACAAGGAAACAAAGGTTAGTGAAGAGGGGACTGTGGACCAAGATCAGAGAAGGCAGTACAGGAACGAAGAAAGATCGTGTACATTTGGACGCCAGTCTTCATCCTTGGTGATGAGGATACAGACAAAGCAGGCACGACGCCGCCTAGCCGAGGGCACCACGATCCGGCGAACGCCCGCGACACCTTGTGAAGCCCGGGTGCAGATGGAGCACCCGCCGCCATAGATCTGACACCTGGTGGACACGCAGCACCCTACAGAGGCGGCGCGCCGCCGCACAATCACCGCCATCATTCCCGATGGAGATGGCAGGTTGGACCATGTTGCCCCTGATGATACTTGCCATCTCCATACTGCATCATGGCCAAGCAGCCCAGGGGAGTACGAAGTCACCTACAACCACAAACACATCATCAATGTTTGCAGATAGACATAGGGATAAAGGCAACATGAAAGAAACCCTGACAAATTAGTAGCCACATCAACTTGTAAAAAGGAGCACTCAGTGTACAAATGCTCACTTCTCCTCGGCTTGTCAAAAAGATGAGATCACCGTGGCTTCCTCTCCTGTGTTTGTGGCCATCATCTGTCTGTACCAGGATAGGAGTCTCAACCTCTAAACCATTTGTATCAAATGTCCTCCCAAAACTTCTTGAAAAATCACCATGATGGAACAGATTAAAATGATTGTAATGGCAGATAGAGACATTAAAAAGTTGCTCCCGAACTGGCACACCAGATGTAGCAGCTGCCCAACAGGGTTTCAGCACTTCCATTGATCCACTCACGACAGTCTGCTCTTTGATGCCATTTCCACCAACAACCTACAGCAAAAGATGACTATCAGCCATTACTTCTACAAATGCATGCCTAACAATAAACAAAGAAAAAAAAAAAAAACGCTGCAGCTAGCAAGTGAGAAACAATCAAACAAATGCCCAATGCTCGTCAATCTCAGCAAATGAGATCATCTTAAAAGTTACAAGAACCGATTAGGTAAAACATACTATAACGGCTCTTAAGTTGGGTCTGTTTGTCCCTAATGGCATATGTTAATTAATTCAACCATTTCCAAACTCAAGTTTTAGACATCAAAATTACAGTAAACAAAATGTCTGATACTTTTCATTTTCAGCTTAGGAAACTTCTGTATCACGTTAACATTTTACTAATGCATGCATTGGATACAATTTTTGCACATTATACATGAGATATACAAGATAACAATACAATTCATACCCAATAAATACAAATCATCTGTAACTCATTCTATGACATAATGGGATAAAATGATATAAAAAGTGAATAAAGCTGCAAGGATAGACAGAGGAGTATTTCTCCTTCCAGAAGGAATTAAATTTGAATCCCTCAAGCACACTTATCTATGAGGAGTGCAATTAACCTACTCAATGGATCTAGACATCCCAAATTATTCTCAAACTTAAGGACAGAAAATATGAATTACATCCATATTTGAACTAACCAGAGCCACCAAGGAAAAAAGGTGGCACATGAAAACACACTCCTAACTCACCTGGACATGATCTAAAACTCCATCTCCATTAATATCAGCATGAAGGCCTCCTTCAGTTAAATGAAGCTGGAAATGAAAATAAATTAAAAAAAAAAAGTTAGGAGATATACTGTATTGTTGCATTGAATTGAAGTAAAATAAATTACAGGGATATATCCTATAGACCTTGCATATTGTACGTCCAGAAGCTAGATGGATAGCCTCTATCCCTTCTTTTTTCATGTGCAACAATAACATTAGGAACCCACCAAACTTGAGTATGATTAGTGATTGTCGGAATGTACTGCATCCTCTGTGTCTGCAGTAAGAAATAAGCTTGTCTCAGTAGAAAGACATGAGGTGTTCGACTTCATTCTGTGTGAGCACTGTAATCTATTCGTGCAAAAGTAACAGCAGAAGTGCAACAAAGAGACAACATGCAGTATGTGTGCACCGCAAGGATTTCCATGATGCTTCAGGGAGATGACTGCAATCTTTGCTAGAAGACATGGCAAATTCTGAAATGTAACAGCCACGCTTATGCGACATACCTTCCTGGCTTTATTTGAGCTAGCCATATCTGCAGCCTTCCCAAGCGCTTTATTAGCTATTCTATTGGAATCATCCTTCCCAGGTGGATTGTGTTCAGCGGGCTTGTTTACACTATTGATAACAGCCTTTCCAGGCGTTTTCTTAACTTGTTTCCTTTTATGCTTCCTAAAATGTGCAAGCTGTAGGGTAGTATCCTCTCTCCTATCCTGAAAAGGACTCATACCTGAGCTTAACAGTTCCAGAGTATATGAAAGCTAAATACAGGAAAACAAGTACTATTCTTACCCAATGATGAGGCATGACGCCAAGAATTGATTCTCTGAATTCACGACATTCAAACTGAAAAGTAACATGTGATAGGTTAGTTTCCAATTAGCCAATCAAGTGAACTAACTTCTTAGCATCTGCCTGGGTCCAAAAAAAAAAGAACAATAAATAAGCTATGAACAGCACGTTTGGCATGTATGTATATTATCAAATCAAACCACCAATAGGAAGATACCTTCATTAGGAAATGCTACCTTTCAAGTCCAAACATTGCACTTTTAGTTTATAATAACAATGTTGCCATTAAGGAGCGTGCAGACAAGTAAGAAATTCAGGTTGTGATAGCTATAGCTGCCAAGCAAGCATAAAGTGATGGCAACATATATCAAGACTTCCTGTTTACCATAATGAAGATTTCCGGTAGATACAAAATTTGTCAGAAGACGACCCTTGAGAAAGTAGTCAAATACTTAAACCAAGCAATAAAGAGCATGTGACCCGTCCACGCTGCAACGAAGCGCAACGCCATGGATCGGTGCCAGATCGAGACAAAGAGAAAGGGAGAGGGTAGGTGAGACAGCCTTGCTCGTCGCCTTACGCACCGCCGCCCGTGCCGCCCGTCCGCATAGCTGTGCCGCCCGCCACACGGCTTAAGGGACTCTGTCCCCATTGTCCAGCCATCTATTCTGTAGTAGCTTCTTATAAGGTTGACTGAGCTGCCCCTGCTTCTAACAGGATTCTCAATCAACCTTTATTTACCTGTAGTTAGGGATAAAAAAAAAATCAACATTACTGACACCAATATTATACGTAATGGATTTTCCCTCGGTGCAAATTTAAAAGGTAGCATATTTTTTGGCGCAGTGAGGCAACAAACACATGCAGCTGAACATAGGTCCACATATATTTGGCAGCAGAGAGTAAGGTATGAAGTAAGGTCATACAGGATAATCTAAGACAACAGTAATATAAAGAGGGAATATACGGCCACAAATATGAGGAAGCTAAAAATGATTTCAAAGGAATCTAACTTAAAATGTGTATTTAACATATGACACCTGTACTCCAAGAACAAAAACGAAAAAATCAGTTGATACAAATGAGAGGTACCCTGCTCCATTAGCTGTACAATCTAATTCAGTTATATGTAAAACTACAAATTTATGCCTACATGTCTCAAGAATACATAAAAAAACTTTATAGTAAAGCTCACATGGCCAGTGTTATGTTTAACCAAATGAAAAGATGCTATGTATAATCTGTATGGGCCAACAAGACAGGGAAAATGAAAAAAAAAAAGGAGAAATTACACTGAAGCAAAGAATGCTAGAGAGAATCCAACCGGTCTCCAACATGATGACAGAGGAAAGAATGTGTAAACAAGCAAGCACATGCATGACAAAAACTAACCGCTGCTTCCTGTTGTCTGCTTTCAACTTTGAAGAGGAGTATGGTTTCCTATAGCAAAACAAAAAGGCGTGTTCGGATAGCGATAAATTATAGGAAAATGGAATCATAATAGATACGCCTTCCTGTGTACCCATTTGAGCAAGGTCATTGGTAACATCCGTGGCAAAAATTGTTAGCCTTAAAATGCAAACATGAATCAGATCATCAGTTTAGCCTTTCATCTGGAATAAAATAGTTGTATGTGCAGTTCACTATCGTTTTACCCTGGTGTCAGCCAGATCCATTAGTGACAAATTTAGCATTTCAAATGTGCAACTCTCATCCTAAATAAAATTGTAGCATGTGCGGGTTGTCTACAATTTTACCTCCTGTTTTATGTTTCAGCAAGATCCATTGGTGTGAGATTTAGCATCAGAAATGCGTACATGCTGATTCAAATGTGTGTGTGCTGAATAAAATACTTTTGTATCTGTCGCACGCTACAAATAACATTAGTTGAGGGTGCACGCACAAACCTGAAACTCTGGGCATGCCCCGCCAAGTGCACCAAATCAAGTACCTACAATAAACAAATTGAGCCCCAGTGGATGAACAAAGGAGTACATCATATAGTACAAAATAGCTCATCATACACTATGGATCGTCACTTGATCATGTTCTAGGAGCATCTGAGCATATACATGGAAAAACTACGGAATGGACAAAAGTACAAGAAACTCATCAACTTATATCTTTCCTCACAAGAACTGATTGTTCAGTACCTCAACAGAACTAATCAGCAGCTCATATCTTTTCTCATCACATTCTAAGCTAAACTTGCCATATTTTTTTTTCATCAAATCTCTATCAAATCGAACTTGTCTACCGATTCCACATAAACAAAATTATAGGTCAAATAAAACCAATACACATGGCATACGATAGGTGAAAGAGGCGTGGAGACCTGTTACGTGAAAGGTTGAGCAACAATGGCGGAGATCAGGTGAGGGGCAAAAGAGACAGATGCACATGAAGGATATGGGTCAAGTATACGCCAATCTGCAGCCAGTGTGGGGGCTGTTCCTTGTAGCGCACAAGCCTCAACATGTCCACTCTGCTGCCGGCATGTTGTCCTTCGTCTTCTAATAGCCCCGCCGAAGAGGATCCAGCTCGAACCCCCAAATCAAAGTGGATTCAACTCAAAATCCCAATCCCCCCAAAATCCTGGGCGCCGTGCCACCACACCACCACGCTGGAGAGCCGGGTGCGCTCGCCGACGCCTACATCCGCCGCCGGGGGCGTGGCGGCCGCCGCCGTACAGACACCTAGGGTTAGGGTTTCCGCCAGCACGTCGCCCGACAGCGGCGGAGGTCCGGCCAGCACGCCACGCCGCGAGGGGAGGAGCAGGCTGGCCATGGCTGTGGACCGGCCCGCTGCCGGTGGCCTCCACGCCGGGCGCCCCCACCCGCGGGCAGCGGCGGGGCCCGCCCTGGCCGGCAGGTACGGCGCGCCATGGGCGCCCTCGCTGCGCCCGTCGGGAGAGAAGAGAGAGCGAGAGAGCGCTGGAACGGAGAGAGACGGACGGAGAGGTAGAGGAAGAGGCGGAGGCACGGGCGGGCGCGCGGCCGAGGCGGCGGCGCGTGGAGGCGTGGAAGGAGCACGGGGAAGAGGTGGAGGCGTGAGGGTTTTTGTTTTTGTTTTTTTTTTGAGAGGAGATGGGTGAACGGGTATATATTTGGCGAGGAGCACAAGAGCGGGAAGCAGATCCGGCGTCAAGCAAAAGATCGAGACGGTCAAAAAAATTTTACTACCGTGGACATCCTCGCCGCGGCGCGTTTGCTCCACAAAGAAATTTACTCTTTAACTAGTGATTTGCGGCGCGCCCATGCGCCAACGAAGTCATGGCCACAGCTCTATTTGAAAATGAAATAAATAACCCGGCGGTTCATACGGATATTTAGTGATCCGGCGGTGATGTCGCAAAACATAGTCGATGCATATAGTTCATACAGATAGCAATGTTAACACATCGATTAATCCGATACTTAAGTCTAGCCATAGTAGTTGGGGGGCACCTGATTGGGATATGTAGTATGGATTATAAAATAACCAATAACCAAGAATAAAACTTATGGAAGAAAGCATTTCAAAAATATATATATTACATCCGCTTTGTCAGGTAGAAAGTATCACACTTATATAGTAACGCTTTTTAAAAGCATTGAACCTCCATTTGACTATGAACCTACAGACCATTGGCTCCATCTCCTTATTTAGATACTTTGCACTCCTATTGCACCATCACCTTCATTTCTATGTTCTGGTAATTACCTCCCTATTGCAAAGCAACATCTTCATCTCCTTGGTCCCCAAATGCTAGGACACGTAAAAAAAAAAGAATAAGCTCGTGCAAAGTCTCGTGATTTTCTTGAGGGATGCTATGAATCTGCTTCACTATTCATACACCTAGAGATAGATTTCAAGTTTCAATTGTCTACAAAGGAAACAATAAAACAACTATACATAGCAGGAATTGATCACCCTAAAGAAATAGAGTAGGACTGCAACAAAAAGTGAATAATTCGAGCATTAGCCTACCGTATTTTTTTTATCCATTGGGCGTGGACATTAGAGAAGTAGAATAAAAACATGAAACCAACAAAGTAGCATATCATATTTGCACCCCATCAACACATGCGTGCTGCACTCATGGCTAGAAGGTTAGAGAAGGATGGACTCACTATTTGTGCCTTGCTCCTTTTCCACCGAGGTCCACAGTTGTTGATCTGTCTATATGTACGGGAATGCCAACGATCCTTTCGGCGGCATGTGGAAAAATGAAATGAGAAAAGTATTACGACTTTTATTTGCAATAATGCATAGATGAGCTTGCGAATATGTATCACTTTGCTATTATACGTAAGATTTTACCTCTCCAATTCAGTGGGTCCAAAAGCCTCCAAAGCACATTTTGAGACACAGGGATGCAGTCATATGAATGTATCTGCACCCAAGAAAAAAACACAATTCAGATCAGCCAAAGCTCACACAGACAATCACTGAATTTGTTGACAACATGCATGTTTCCGATGATATACAGCTGGAGACTAAGGTGAGCTGGAGACTAACACAATATGCGCTGTAGAGCTGAACTTCTATGGCTGACACTTCTTGATCTGGTTGCACTAAATCCAACTAAATTTGACAGCATGTAGAAGTTTGAAAATGATTTAGAATAAGCTTTTTAAAGAGAGCGTATCAGTTTCAAATTTTGCCACTTTTAATTGTACCCCAATAAAGAAAAGGTAAGGAATGACTACGCATGTAATCAAGATAGAGCGGTGCTAGAATCTTCAGGAATAATAACATCTATTATAATTTCAGAAATAGATTAAGATGGATTACCATAGTGTAAAATTATTACATATGTGCAGGCCTCAATTGATGTAACGATGACTAAAAAACTCTTAAAACAATTGAAGTATAAAGCAGAACCTTAAGACATGGCCAAAGACTAATGTCTAATGTCATTTTGAAGTATGCATAAGAACCCTAAAATGTGTCGTCAAAATCATGGACATCTGTGTTCCCCTTGTAGACATCTGCATGAATGCTGGAAAAAAAAGAGAGGATACAATGTGAGTGAACTCTCAAGTCAAACATTTGAATTTTGGAGACCTTCCTAATCCTAATATTATTTCAGTTGGGACCTCCCCTACTGTTCTCTTGAAAAAGGGGAAAAATGCCATGGCCATAGCAACACTGTTGGAGCAACAAATGAAAATGTGCGAGAGACTTTAGAAGGGGCGAGAGAAGTTAAGCATGATTCTTGTAGAACTAACTTGAGGGGCTACCGGGTTTTAAAGGCAGAGGAAGATAACTCACTAAAATGATGAATTGAACCTGGAAGGTGTCCCTGTACAGGATTAAGAAAGTGCTGCCCTTAGATCGGCAAAGGGATAAATGGATCGAAAAATATCATGCAAAGAATAAATCTCTTTTTAATTTCACTATATTTAAATTTTTTTTGAAGACACCACTAGTGACAACAAAGGCAGGAGTAACCAAAAATGTACCCATGATAGCAAGCAACATATCTAAATGGTAGCTAAACAGGGTCATAAAGATAACCGGACATTCTAAGACGGGCAAAAATAAACAGGCACACCCATGGGAAATTAAGCACATGTGCCCAAATAGATGTGCAAGGGACCTTACATTTTGTCGTTGGTACTTGTGCCCTTTGCAACATATAGCTGATGTAAAAGTTGTGCATAAAAATTGATTGTGAGAGACCTTCTATAGAGGTTGGTAACCGAAAGCAACATGGTCGTGCTTTTTGTTGTTGGTGGCTTTTTCTAAGACAAAGCAAGTCTATGAGATTGAATCAAGAAATAAGACTTGTATTAGTGAAGACCCACCTAAATCCTTAAGTGGTCGGGTTTACTAAGTAAATAAAATTTTAAATAGATGAAAATAGCTAGGGGGCTCTTTGAGTCTTAGAAGGCAACACGTCTTGCAATTGAAAGGTTTTATGAGCGTGCGTGTTAAAAACATAAGATATAGTCTCGGACATGAAAAAGGAGCCGCTAAAAATAACCTATGGATAAACTCCACACATATTACGTTTTCAGCCATATATGCTTAGAATTTGTCATTACATTTCAAAATTTATCACCGTAGGCGTTGTTGTTGCATGGGCCGCATGCAAAAGGACAAGACTGAAATCCTACAAATGCATTTGGGGAGCGAAAATTCCTAAATATTTCCAAGACATTCAAGAGCATTCGGACCAAACAATGATGGTCCGCTCCTAGAAGTTATGAAGTCTGGCGGTAATTCGAAAATTCAGTCTATGAAACGAAAAAAAAAAAAAATCGTTGTATAGAAGATAGTAAGGTTCATTAAATTTATTTACTACATCAGTTTGGCCAAAGTAGTTCGAAGTTTTCCAAAATGATGTGCAATATTCGGTCGGGAACAATGACAAGGCACAAAAATTAATTCTTTGGATTCGGTCTAAAGCCTTGACCCTACATGACACAACCGGTTCACACAATACACGAAGATAGCAAGCAAAAGGTGGTCATCGGCACCATGCACACACAGGCCTCCATGAATGTAATTAGCTACACAAAGCTAGCACAGTAAGGCAATTAGAGGCAAAGCACCTGAAATGTAGCAGCCCAGCACGAGGTGCAAAACTCTCAAGGAAAATAACATACTATAGGAAGCCTTCCAATGCAACCAGGTATCAACTAATCAATTAATAATTGAAAAGTCTACTCATAAGGCACTCTCACACGGCTTATACAAATTATAAAAAAAAGGACCTTTGACATATAAGAAAACCTAACTCTATAACTCATGCTCAAGTTCAGACTTAAAAGCCGGGAAGCATGTAATCATCACTTGGCCTCGGACTTATGTTCCTTTGTTATTCCTTCCCTAGATAAGAGTCATCGGTGGCACTGACTTTCTAAAGCCCAAAACAACGACAAAACCAAGACCAAAGCGTCCATGGAAGCATGCAAGCCATCCACCCTA
The DNA here is from genome assembly GCA_015847255.1 of Hyparrhenia diplandra. Taxonomy (NCBI): domain Eukaryota; kingdom Viridiplantae; phylum Streptophyta; class Magnoliopsida; order Poales; family Poaceae; genus Hyparrhenia; species Hyparrhenia diplandra. Next base: position 412,367 of record JADLZK010010643.1, on the reverse strand, counting down.
AGCCATCAACCCAGCTAGGCTAAAGGAGTTGCTTAGAGGTGGATGTTTCACATGTTTTTATGACACTCCCAAGAAACACCAATAGCAGAACCAACTCCAGTGCCCCCTCCTCTCAAACTGAAGTCGTCATCGACCATGCACTCAAGCCAGCAGTTACATAAACCGATAATCACAACCAAACATACCTTCGAAGATTCTAAATCCACAAGATAGCGATAGAATCATGTGACACATGCAGCCCAAGCCATCAACCCAAAAGCAAGGAGTTGCTTAGGCAAGCATGTATTGCATGACTCAATAATCTGCCACATCCATACATGAGCATAACGCCCATAAAGTTCCAAAGAAAGCAAGAGCCAAAATCCGGAAAAACACAAGCAATGCAAAGAAGAGGAGGAAGAGCAGGGAAAGGTGACGGTGAGGCGGGTGGACTGCTATCCGGTATATTCAACTGGAAGAGCAGCAACACCGTCGAGCCCTACTGAGCAAACACACTTCAATCAAACATGTAGACTGACAATATTGAGCAAAAGGGAAGAACAGATATGAATTGAGAACACAAAACGTATCACTAACAAATCTACAAACCTCTCCTACACATATGAGCTTGTGCGACAAACGTCTATGCAAGCGCACAGAAGTGACAAGATCATTGAAAAAAAAAAATCTCAGCCATAAATTGTCTAAGTAACTGGCACAAGTTGTATATTCATTTGCATATACGCTAGTAATCGAAAATGTTTGATGATTTGGTATCGGCCAACAAAAGGTTAACACTTGTAGAAATATATTTCATAGTATATCTCTTTCAACCATGAGAGCCCAAACTTCTTCAGCACAGAACCACAAATGTTAAATAATTCCTCTTTCTACCTCGCACCAAGTATAATAGAAAATATATTAACACTTTGGAGAAATATATTTCATAGTATATCTAATGAATGTTTCATGTTATAGATATATATTAATGTATTTTTCTATAAATTTTGTTAAAGCTAAAGATATTTGAATTAGGAGTTTGGTACCCAAGCATGAGCATAAAACAAAGACAGCTAGCCAATATTTTGAGATCTCACGAAAACGGATCACTTATACGCACATAACTTTGATAATATCTTACGTATGCCAACTCACGAATTGTAAACAAGGCAAGAAAGGATTCCCACCATGAACAAGAATATGAAAGTCAGTCAAACATTTGAGTAGATCGCGCAGGGCATGTTACTACGTTAGCTTAAAAGAACTAAGAATTTCTACATATAGGGGCACCATGGCAAGTTGTGCAAGGGATTCGGTGGGGGGGACGAATCGGATCCGGCCATGGAGGCGTCGTGGAGGCCATGGATCGACCCGGGGAAGGTCGGCGAGTGAAGGAGAGGAGGAGCGAGGGAGGGAGGCTGCCTTCACCTTGGGTTACTCGTGCCGGAGTCCTCGCCGGCCGGCCGTGCTGAAGCCGGCCGCGTGGTGGGGCGGCGCCTCCACGCCGGGCGCGCCGGAGGGCGCTACCGGCGTCGGCGAGGAAGAGGCCATCGGCGGCGGGGGGCAGCCGCCCGGATGCCGTGGATGGCGACGAACGGGGACCGGCGACATCTGACGCCCCGGTGGTGGTGCTCCATCACCATCGCTTATCGCCATGGCCTCCGGCCCGGAGGAGAGGAGAAGCAAGGGTTAGGGTTAGGTTTGAAACCGCGGCGGTGGCGAGCGAGAGGCGGGCAATCAAGGAGGAGGAGGACGGTGTGGGGGGGGGGGCGGGGCGCCGCCGCCATGGCTGCCGCCGGCCACCGCTAGGGAGGGCGCCGCCACCACGCCCCCGGTGGGTGGGGGCGGCGGGAGGCCTCCAAGAACGGGCGCGGGATTGGGAGAGACGGAGAGGAGGAGTGTTTTTTTTTTTTTTTACCGGAAGAGGGGACGGTATATATTTGGGTCAGTAACAGTAGTAAAAACAAGATCCAGACGTCCAAGTCGAGATCGGACGGTCAAAAAATTTTTTGCTACCGTGGACGCCGTCGCCTCGCGTTTGCTCCACAGCAAATATTACTTTTAAATTTAAATTCCAGAATCCAGCCCACTCTCCTCCGTCTCCACCGGCTCCCTGGTAGTCGCTCGTCGTTGCCAGCCCCAAGGCGGCGGCCTCGCTGACACTGGCGGTCGACCAGTGCGTGCTGCCCTACAGCTGCCCCTGTCCGCGCTCGGCGACCGGCGACGCGGCGATTTTCTCCGTCGAATTCGCTCTCGACCGGCGATTTGTTCCTATCGGGGAAGCGGAGATGAGGCGACTTCACCGCTCTGCCCCTCCCCTAGGCCACTCCACCGCGCTCCAGCAGAGAGTTCGCCACTGCCTTTCCTCCCGATCTAATCTCGTTCCCCTTCCTTCGTAGCTAGGGTTTGGGAGAGTGGTGTACTCGATCTGACGAGTTCGGATCTGATGATTCTCTTGTTGTTGTTATTGTCTCCTCGTGCAGCTCGATGGCTTGCCCGCGATGGTGTAGGCCGTCCTCTCCAACGACCCCAATACGCAGCTTGAGGCCACCACGCAGTTCAGGAAGCTGCTCTCCATAGGTGAGATTTGGATCTGATGTGCAGTTATTACCCGTTTCCAGATGGACGGAGTTTAGGGGGTGAGATTTGGGCGGTTTGTCCAGTGGTATTAGGCCAAGCGTGAGGTATAACTATATTAGGCATTAGGCGATTTGTGGATTTTTTTTAAAAAAAAGTTATGCTCTGAAAGCAATTGATTTCTATTTTTCAGTAGTGTTCTGCTTGCGGCTGGGGCAAGTATTGTTGTCTAATTGTTCAGAATTTCACTCTGCAGGCTAACTGCTTTCTCACAAAACTATAGCATGCCACAACTTCATCACTGCCTAATAATAGAGTAATTCATTAATCCCTAGTAATAGCTAGTAATAATCTGCTGGTTGCCATGGCGGTAACTAGCCGGTCCTGCTCTGCAGTAGTCCTAGGTCGCGGCGTCCGGCTAGTGCCACTCCAAGCCGCCAAGGGTGACGGATCCCCTCCCCTCCCACATGTCGTCCGTCCAGGATGTTGCATGTCTTCATAATCTTGTATATGTACATCCTAGGTAGCAGCGTTGATTATCCTGTGGGATTTTTGTATTTGTTGGTGAATCTAGATGAGCGCATGATACTCCTTTCTTAACTCCACTGCAACTTTTATGTGAAAGTTGTCAAGTGCTACCTTGCTGATTGACTTTCCTTTCAATTTATCCATAGCGTAGTCCCCAATGGAGGAGGTGATCAGTACAGGAGTGGTGCCCCAACTCCAGGTCTGAGAACAGTTGCACTGATCAATCATATGGTTTCACTTAATTTTATTTCTTTTATTAATTGGTTGTAACTTGCTATATATAACTTATGCTGCAGTTTGAGGCTGCATGGGTGCTCACCAACATTGCATCAAGCACAGAGAACACAAGGTGGTGGTTGATAGTGGTGTTGTGCCCATCTTTGTTTCACTCCTCAACTCCCACAAGGATGTTCGTGAACAGGCATGCACTAAATTACACGAGTTAATCTTTCTGTGCTAGTTTTATGCAGAGTGATGCTTACATTCTTCTTTCTTTTTTCTTTTGTAGGCCGTGTGGCTTTAGGTAATGTTGCTGGTGACTCGCCAAGGTGGTCTGTTCCCCTTGCTGCAGCAACTTAATGAGCATGCTAAGCTCTCGATGCTCAGGAATGCCACATGGACTCTTTCCAACTTCTTCCGTGGGAAGTCACAACAAAACTTTGATCAGGTTTCTATATGGGATATTTTACGTTATTGTTGTGTTGGCCAAAGCTGATTCATTGAATGATATTGTTTTGTTGATGCTTGAGTAGGTCAAACCAGCATTGCCAGCACTGCAGCGCCATATCCACTCTCAGGATGAGGAGGTCCTAAGTGATGCCTGCTGGGCTCTCTCATACCTATTTGATGGGACTAATGACAAAATCCAAGTTGTTATTGAATCTGGCGTGTTCCGTCACCTTGTGGAACTTCTGATGTAAGTCCAATTTTTTATATATGTTTTCTCAGCATTCTAAAGCACCCATGATCAGTGATTGAAATCATAATACCTGATTTTTTTTATTTAGGCATCCTTCTGCCTCTATTCATTCCTGCTCTGCGCATGGTGGGTAACATTGTAACTGGGGATGACATCAATTGGCAAGTTGGACCTTCTTTTTATTGTTTTTCTTTTCCCCTACATTTATGTATATCCTGCTGTTGCTAAGTTAATGCAAGTCAGAATGTGTGTTGTCATCTCTTGAACAGTCTACCTTGTATTGATGTTATCGATTCTCTGATGTAGCTGCAATACTGGCCTAGCTAGATTTGAAAGCTTCTTTTGTCCTGGATGCAGACACGATTAGTCATGGTGCCCATATGGGTCCATGTAGTTGTCAGACATAGGGAAGTGACATAGCTTGAAGTGCTCTCGGTTGTTTTTTTTTCTTGTGTGCTACTGTCTTCGGTCATAGAATTTAAATGGAAAAAATATCATCCTTTGCTCTGTCTAAGGTAAGTGATGAAGATTGTTTGATGACTATACTGTATATTTTGCTACTAATATCTTGTTGGATTCTTTAAAAAATCAGCACAAAAAACTTGTATGTTGTACACCTAACGGTTCTTGGTTAAAGTTACTACCATGAAACCAAAACTTGTATCCAATATAATCTAGACCCACAAACTCCTATATAATCCATTCAAACAGTCCAACATAGCAGTTGTGCCTTCCTTTTCTCATGTCTCCGTAACTAATAGAAGTAGAGGAACTGAGTTATTTAGATCTAGACCCACCAGTTATGTGACTAGAATCTCTGTAAACTAATATGTTTTCTGCTATAAACTGCAGTTGTGCTCCTTGCTATACCACCGAACTATGTCATCCTAATTTTGTACTACATAGTTGTTGAAGTGATATGTTTCTATTAATTAATATATGTTGTTGATAACCAAAAAAATAAAAATTTAGTTACATAATTGCAATCAATAATTATGTAAATTGCAAGTATTTGGCACTGCAATTATAGTTCTAAGCATATTCAATATGTTGGTATTGAATCATTTGCCTCAATTTATCTTTTTGCTCCAAGTTGATCTATATATTCTACAAGTATAGTATATATGGCCTATTGTCTTGGTTGTAATGATAGGTTAAGCTAGATTTTTTTCAGTTCGAGAGGCTTGCATACCAAGTATGCCTGGTTACTAGATTCAAATCCATAGAAAAAGAATATATAGATCAAATTATGGTAGCTGTTAGCTCGCACAATTAAGTAAGTTGGATGACATTATCATCACTTCAAGACCATTCTGCATTAAAGAATCTGGTTCTTCCATTTCATGAACTTCTTGGATGTGGGCTGCAAAAAAGAAAAAATTGTTGACTTTTCTCCTGTATTGTCCCTCGTAATAAAAATAAATTGTTTAAAAACAAGCGTGGGGCGTTGCGATACAAGACAACAAAGTACAAAATGACATTGTTAACTTTGTAACCTTGTTTATGTCTGATGTTTTCTCCCCAGTATTGAACCTCGTAATAAAAAAAAAATTGTTTAAAAACAAGCGGGGACCCCTGCGGTACAAGACAACAAAGTACAAAATGACATAAACTTGATTCCCTATATAAACCTAGCGAAGGCGTATTTTGAAAGTAACACTTTTAAACCCGAGGCCGAGTGGGGGACGTTAGGCCCCTCGAGGCGAGACGCAAAGTCATCATCAGGGGATCTGCGAATTGTGTTTGGATTGTCCCTTGTCTTGTACTTTATATTGTATTTTTGCTAGGACACCACCCCTTTTGTCCTTGTTTTTTTCCATAGAAAAAAATTGTTCATTGTCTCTTGTCCGCTGTGTTAAAATTGTCTAAATCTGTATCTTGTGCTTTGTGCTAGAACACCACCCTCTTTTTTTCCTTGTTTTTCCATAGAAAAATATTGTTCATTGTCTCTTGTCCGCTTTGATAAAATTGTTCAAATATGTATCTTGTGCTTTTGTGCTAGTACACCACCCTTTTTGTCCTTGTTTTTTTATTTCTTTATTGCACATACATAAGTAGTAAATTGTAGAAATTTACTACTGTCCGTTGTGCTTAAATTTGTAGAAATTCAAGTGTTTGTTGCATATACTGTACAAGAAAGTTATGGTTAGTATCCATTTCTTTTATTGCACATACACAAGTAGACAATTGCATACTTTAATTTCTGTAATTATAGTGCGAATATGTGCAATATGTAGTCTTGATGATGAATAATATCTAGTTCTAAATTCTAGTTCACCTAGTTATGAATAGTATCTTGTGATGGAAATTAAGAATAAAGTGATGCATAGCCTTTTGTGATTGCTGTTTATGTCCAGGTCATATATTATACTATTTTTGCAAGCTTGTCTACTGCAGTCTCACTAATATCTTGTGTTTTGATGCAGAAGGCTTGACTAAGTATATGCTTTGGTAGTTGACTTGTAAAAAATTCATTCTGCACCTACAAGCAATTAGCAGAGAGCCCTGCTGCTGGTGATCATGTTCCAACTCATAGATACAATAAAAGCGCACTTTGTATCCTGTGTCATTAGTGTGTTGTCCAAAGAAAACATCAACAATGGTAGGCATGGTTATGACCATTGGGCCAATTGCTAGGTTGTTGCTTACTGGCATGGTTTGTTGCCCTATTGGGTCACCTCACTTGTTGTTATTGTCACTATGGTTAACTGACTATTTCTCGTGATCGGTACTGTATGTTTTTAAGAGTGATATTAGCTTTGATTTTCCAGTGAGTGGCTTCATTGGAACGTAATTGCAATCAACAGTAATGGAAATTGCAAGTATCTGGCATCGCAATTGTAGTTCTAAGCATATGCAATATGTTGTTGTTGAACCATTTTGCCTCATGTTCTTGTTTTTCTGCTAGTTGATCTATATATTCTGCAAGTATACACACTCTTTGCCTATTTAACTTTTAATTTGTGTTCTTTTTTATGGATAAATGTTTGAACCTGTGTATTTTGTCAATAGACATAGTGGTTCTACAAAGCTACCATGCTCACAGTAGCCTCTGTTCACCTTTGAGATGCCTAGGCCCTAGGCTATGATCCATTTGCTATGCTTGTGAGATGACTGAGATATGGATGCAGAGAACCATCATGCCAAGAGCAAGGCACTGAACTACATTAATTAGGCTTGCTTTACTGACATTTAGTGCAATGCATTTCTGTACGAGAGCTATGCTCACTTAGTTGTCTTTGTTGTTCCATAGAAAAAAATGTTAATTGTCTCATTATTAATCTATAGCTTCTGTGCAAGCTGGTAGGAGATGATCTGCGTACCATTACACTTTCTTTGAAACACAAGTCTAATTCAGTTAACATCTTTAACTTAGGCGTCGCAGGTGGACCAGCAATCCATGGGTGTAGTTTGCAGCCTGGACTGGCCAAGGTCAAGGAGGATGTGCAGAAATGGCAGCGAGAGGGTGTGCACATAGTTTAGTGGCACCGGGTGATCTGAGATGGCTACAATGCTGGAAACCTGAAATCAGCTATGAACTGCAGTTATGTGAACGATTACGAGTTTGTTGTCATCTTTGATGTTCATTTCCAGCCACAACCGGATTTCCTAAAGCGCACAGTGCCCCATTTCAAGGTTTGTCTGAATGGTACAATGACAGCTGCTGTGCATGACAAGAAGTATGTGAAACACTAAAGCTGCTGGTTGGTTCACAGGTTCAGACGTTCAGTCCTCGTTTCTTCCTGTCTTTCAGAAGCTTCTATCTCTGAAGTCTTTGTTGCCAGGATCATTGCTCCGAGTCATGGACCAGACTGAACGTGGCGTTGGTTGCAGTTGTAGTCCTGTACTAGGCTTGTATTGCAATTAGTAATTTTCTGTAAGCTACATATTGCATTTCATAACTAGAACAACAAGCCTAAGTGTGTACGATTTCATTGCAAATTGTAATACTCTAAATTGCAAATATAGTTAACTGCAATTTTATTGATGGGTATATGAAATTTTGAGTACAATGTATAACAAGAAGGAATGGAGGGTGAAGTGGCAGAGCTGTAATTTCTATGTATTCATTTAATTGCTCGGATGCAGCGGCCCAAAAGAGCATAGACTTCGGGTTAAAGGGTTTCAGATCTTCAATCGTTAGTGTTAGTCAGGCCTGCTATTGCTACGTTTTGTGCTGTTGACAGATCTTACCCTTGGATCATCAACCAAGGGTATATCATGTTGCAAGAAATGTTGGTTACTTTTCTTGTGAAAGAGATATAGCAACTCCCTTAATTTTAACCCTGAAATACATAGTGAATATATGCTGTATACGTTACTCAAGTTAAACCCTGCCAACTAGCGAACGATTGCTAAGTAACAAAACAAGTCAACGTTTTGACCAGCACTGCGAGTTTCTTTCGAAAACAATCGTGTCCACGATCTCCAATCTATCCATTCTATTTTTAAAAAGTTACAAGGTTATATTCATAGTTTTTGTGTATGACATTTTGCAGCATATAACTTCTCATCACAAATTCATTAATGTAACTTTCTCAATACAGTTTTGACATAGTTCGATTTGTAAACGAACAGCTTGTCACGACAACTTATTAGCTTGACGTTTTCTTTTGGGACGAAAAACCACAAATTTAAAACTAGAAGGAAAGAGTAAATCTACACCAACAAATTAGAGCCTGTGTTTCGTTGTCCAAAGTTTGGACAAAGCTTCCAAAATTTCCATCACATCAAATCATTAAATGTAGCAAAAAAAGACGCATGAATGAAGCACACTAGTACAAGATTTCTTTTGCGTGACACACCCCTAAATCAATCCGTGGCGGGCACCTCATTTGCCCGCCACGGTTAATGGTTGGCCCGGCTGGCCACCGTCCAACCGTTACCCGCCATTGTTAATATATTTTTCCGTGGCGGGCACTCTAACATGTCCACCACGGTTAATATCTATTTTCCATGGCGGGCATTTTAACATGTCCGCCCGCGAGAAAATATATTAACCGTGGCGGCAGGTAAAACGCCCGCCACTGAAAAGTAGCCCAATAGGCCCAGGCCCGATAATAATGTCGCCGGATATAAATACAACAACTTAGCGTCCCCTTCCCCACTCCCTCCCTCTATCTCTCACCTCGTCCTCCCCCGGCCGGGCGTCACTGCACGGCGACCCTATCTCCCCCTCTCTCACCTCGTCTTCCACTAGTACCGATTTGATTTTCCGGCGAGGGGCCGGATTTTTCGTGGCGGGCGCATTTTGAAACCGCCACGGAAAAAGATATGGCCCCCTCGCCGCCGGGGGCAGCTCTTTTCGTGGCGGGCGTGTTGCGGCGCCCACCACGTAAAGACGATCTTTGCGTGACGAGGCGCACACGCAACGCGCCCGCCACGTAAAAAGATCTTAACCGTGGCGGCGTTGCGTTGCGCGCCCGCCACGCGGCTACTTCTTTGCGTGGCGGGCACGTTAGGGCGCCCGCCACGTAAAGGCCGCCAGCCTATAAATACTGGGCGGCCGCCCCTTCATCTTCTCCACGAACTTCCTCTTCCAACTCTTGTGGGGAGGTTTTGATCAAAACCGACAAAAACTTTGATTTGGGTGTTTTGGCTTTGATTTGGTGGAGGAGAAGACACTAATTGGTCGATTAATGCCTCTTTTTGATCTTTCTTTCCCTCTTTTTCATCCCCTCTCTAAATCTAGAGACACATGAGGAGAGAGAAAAAACGCCTTTTCTCTAGATCTAGATCTATGGTGGGACTTTTCTTTTTTTTTTTGGTTTGGAAGAGATAGAAAACTGCCTTTCTCTAGATCTAGATCTCTGGTGCAACTTTATCTTTTTTTTTGTTTTGGAGGAGAGAGAAAACGCGCTTTCTCTAGATCTAGATTCTATGGTGGGACTTGTTCTTCTTTTTTTTTTTTTGAGTATTATGTAACGGCACTATTTAAGCTTTTGGAAGAGCGGGGATCGATCGAGGATGGAGAGGCACCGAGCCCACTTGGATATATGAGATGAAGAGGGTTGATGGCGAATACTTTGATGAGGTGAAGAAGTTTGTTGCTCGGCGGCGACCTGGCGAAATAATTCAACAAAGGCGATCATCTGTCCGTGCGCAAAAATGCAAGAATCTGGCGTTCTCGACACCGTCGTGCGATCTCACCTAATCATGCATGGCTTCGTCGGTGACTATTTGGTGCGACTTTTCACGGCGAAGAAGTTCCACCCTTCGATCCACCCGGTACGAGGCGGTCCCCGACCCGTGCAGTTGCCGAAAAGTCCACCGGCCGGTCCAATTCCATCGATTTGTTCGAAACCACGGTGGCGTCGGCGATGACGGCGATGACGGTGGTGGTGGTGGAGGGGACGGCGAGCGGGAGAATCCTATGACGCGGCGAGGATGTTCAGGTTTTTTGAAGATTTGGTCAACCGACTTCGGTGAGGACGACATTCCGTTTGGGTGCCCGAGATGGTTGGAAAACTTCAAACAGATGAAGCGAGCAGCGTTGATCCTCTTTACAAAGACAATCCGGAGGGTTGCACGGCGCTGAGTTTTACCCTGAACTTGCGATGTTGAAGTCTCGCCATGGTCGGGTCCGACACTAGCTTCAATGAGCTCGTAAAGTTACCCGGCCTCGACGTATCCATCGCCTAACAAGGTTCACGCTAGCACGTGTCGCGCTAAGAAGTTGATCCGCCCAAAGGCGATGAAAGTGAAGAAGTTCGATGCCCCGCCCCAACCATCGTATCCTATATCGGGCGTCGCATTTGAGAATTTGACCAGTTGTCCGCCTTTGTGGCGCTTAGTCGATACAAGCGAATGCCGGATGTCGCGTGGGCGATGACGTCGATGAGGAAACAGGGCGGGCGAGAAAGAAGAAGAAGGGGCGAAGAAAACCGGTGCGCCGCGAAGAAGATCATGTCAACGCAGGACGAGGAAGAGGAAGGTTACACGCAGAGGAAACGTCCCGCTGTCAATGTGGTACCTTCCGGTCATCGACGCTGCGGGCTCTCTATGGGAACCCCGAGGATGCTAAGCACATGGCGTGGCATGCATCTAGCGATCGTGTGAAGGATGACGGAATCTACGGCACCCTTCGGATGCTAGCAAATGGCAAGACCGGCGCCGCCTACGACTTTGCAGAGGAGTCGAGAACGTTTGGTTCGCATTGAGTACCGATGGAATGAACCCATTCGGTGACACGGCGCACGCCAAAGACGCGTGGCGGTCGTCCTCACCATGTACAATCTACCTCCACATCTTTGTCAAAAGCGCGGGTATGTTTTGCTCACCATGCTCATTTACGGACCGAAGCGGCCCGGAACGATATAGATGTGTTCCTGGAGCCGTTCATGGAGGAGATGGAGGTACTGTTTGATGATGGGGTCAGCATGTTTGATGCGTACCGCAAGGAGAAGTTCACTCTTCGTGCCATCATCTTTGTCACCATCACTGATTACCCCGGCCTGTTTTTTCATTATCGAGGCGGATTAAAGGGAAGACCGCTTTTGTGTAGCTTGCATTGAAGAAACCTGCTCCACTTACCTGAAGGGATCCAGCAAAACCGTGTACATGGAACACAGACGCTTCCTCTGCAGCAAGCATAGGTACAGAGATCCAAAAATGAATGTGTACTTTGACAACAAGGGCGAGTCGAAACCTCAGCCGGCACCGACTAGTTATGGTCCGAAGGTGTTTGACATGGTGAAGGACTTGGAGTGCGAGTTTGGAAAGAAGAAGAAGAAGAAAGACGATGATAAGGAAGACGGCACCTCAAGACAAAAGAAGCGAAAGAGGGATAAACCGGAGGAAGGAGCGCCTCCGGCCGTTCCTTTCAAGAAGAAGTCAATCTTCTTCAAGTATCTAAAGTCTTGGAAGATACCGCCATACACCCCACGATCGATCGATGCACCTTGAGAAAAATGTCTTGGCGCGAGATCGGTCTCTGATGGATATCAAGACCAAGACGAAGGATGGTGTGAAGTCACGTCGGGATCTTGTTGACATGGGCATCCGACCGGAAATTCACGCTACGGCTTCGAGCGGTAAAGTCGAACTCCCGTGTGCGCCTACAACCTAACGAGCGACGAGAAGTTGGCTATGTGTCGGTTGATGCGGGGTATCAAGGTACCCGACGGGTTTCTCTTCCAACATCAAGAGTCCGGTATCCATGAAAGACCTCACAATGACGAACTTCAACGCGCCGATGCTCACATCATCATGGCGGTGTTCCTTCCAATTGTGATCAAAGCTGTTCGTCCAAAATACGTGAAGATGGTGATCACAAGGATTTCATACTTCTTTAACCAAATCAACGAAGGTAATTGCCAAAGCAGATCTGCCCGCTGAAAGAGTTCATCGCTGAAACAATGTGCCGATAGAGATGTGTTTCCCACCGCCGTTCTTCGACATTATGCCACACCCGATGATGCACATGGTTGATCAGTTGAACAGCTAGGACCCGTGTATCTACAGGCGGTGTGGACCACCGGCGACTAATGTCTACCCTCAATCGATTCAATCATAACCGCTTACCCGGAGGGCTCTATGATCGAGGCATACACAAAGCCGGGAGGCCGTGGAACTGGTGTGTGAAGTACATAAAAAGATGGGAGGGCTATTGGGCTTCCAGTGCATCAACATGAAGGAAGAACCTCGGGGATGGGGTGCGCGGGCGAAAAAAGCACGCACCGACATACATAGGGACAAAGTGCTAGACGCTCACTACAAAGCATCCTTCATCAATTGGTGATCATGGACGAATCGTGAAAAAAGCACCTCAAAGAGCTCCGCCCGTGCAAGTAGCAAGCGCAAGAACTGTCCCGAATGATCGGGCGAGAAGGAACACAAGAGCACTTTCCTCCGGTGGCTCCAAAAGCGAGAACATTCCCCGGGAGATGATGCGAGACTGTGAAGAAGCTTGTGTCGGGGCCGTCCATGCAGGTCACCACGTGGCAAGGGTATGATGTCAACGGTGCAGGTTCCACACAAAAAAGAAAAGGACAAGAAGAGTGCATCACGTAATAGCGGTGTTCGATATGAGGGCAGGAACAGCAGTGACGAGGGAGAAGATGACATGCTTCGCACAAGTCGAAGAAATATGGGAACTTGACTACGGCGGTAACCTACAGTGTAACTGTTTTTTACGTTGCCGATGGGTCAAGCCTTCAGCGATTCTAGTGGGCGATTTTGGGCTAACCACCGTGAACCTTCAAAGTGTGCGGTACAAAGATGATCGGTGGGTGCTTGCATTAGATGTCGCACAAGTAGCCTACTACATGAACGCGGAGAACATAAATAGACATATTGTCGTGGTAGGAAAGCGGCGGATCGTGGGAGCTGATGGGGTGCAGAGTCCCAAAACATACAACAACTATGATGAGTTCAAGCTCTTTCTGATTTTCCCAAAAAAGATGAAGGCCTTTGGAGGACAGAATCAATCCCGACAAGACTAAAATGATGCCATGGACCCGCCCCGATGGCGAGAAGAAGACCACCAATGCACCAAAGCACCAAAATGATATGTAATTGCGCTTATTACGATGTAAACAATAGTCAAAAACAAATATCTCACCGCAGTGTCGAAAACTACAAGGGAGACTAGTGTTTTTTGAACTACACTTTTGTAACAATTTCTCGTGCGCAAAAATTACCTATGTATGAAATATAGATCTTGATGAGTTATGAAGTTTCCGTATTCATGACTATTTGAAACTTGGGTGTCTAGGGCTTCAAAAATGTCGTCGAATGTGTAAAAATTCAAATTTCAAATTTTGAAGCGTGAAAAGTTCGAAAAATGAAAAGTTGACACGCGGCGGGCATCCTAACCATTTTATAAAAATTTATAACATTTTATAACAATTTATAACAATTTAGAATATTTTATAATAATTTATAACAATTTATAACCACTTTTAACAATTTATAACCACTTTTAACAATTTATAACAATTTATAACCATTTTATAACAATTTATAACATTTTATAACAATTTATAACATTTTATAACAATTTATAACAATTTATAACCATACTTTATTTCTCGTATTACGAAAATTTTACACGCGGCGGGCGTCTAAGCGCCCCCCACGGAGAAAACATTAGCATGGCGGGCACCCTGCGCCCGCCCGCGGTTAATCTTTTCCGTGGCGGGCATCTACGCCCGCCACGCCGCTTTATGTACTATAAATAGTACCCCCCTCCCCTCAATTCTCTAAGTCCTTCGGCCGCGTTCACTGTGGCCCCGAAGAGACTCTTAATTTCCCCTGCGCGCCGCCGTGCGCGTCGTGCTCGATCCGCCGTGCCTCGCTGCCTCCGTCCGCGCCCCGCCCCCGGCGTCGGCCCGCGCGCCCGTACGTCTCCGTCCGCGCCGCCCACCCCGCCTCTGCCGCCGTCCCCGTCACCGCCGCCCCGTCCCGTCTCCGAGCGGAACCCTATCCGTCGATCCACGCGCCGCCACGCCTGCGTGGTGCACGTCGGCGACCCTGCTCTGTCCTTCCTCCTCCGACCCGTGGTGCTGGGGCCGGTGCGCCGTGGGTGCCGTTCCCGTCCGCCCTCCCGCCACCGTCCTCGTCCCCGCCACCGTCCCTCGTTCCGTCACCCGTCCCGTCACCGTCCTCGTCCCCGTCCTCCTCCTCGCCCCCGTCCTCATCCCCGTCCGGCCGTTCCGTGGTGGTGCTCGTCGGTGGTGCTCGTCGGAACCTAACTCCGGCCACGTTCGTTCGTGGTGCCCGTTGTCTTTGCCTGGTGCCTGTCCGTGGTGCTGCCCGTGGTGCTGCCTGTGTGGTGCTCCATCTTCTTCTCCTCTACCCTGCCCGTGGTGCTGCCTGGTTAACTTGCTCCTCCTCTGGTTATCTGTATTTTTTGATTCATGAAATTCTTTGTTTCACTGTCATATTGTTGCCTCAATTAATGTCTGCCTGTGATGCCAAATTGGATAATCTGATTAGTTGAGTGTATGTGCCACTGCCTGGGATGCCAAATTGGATAATCTGAGCATATTTGTCTGTATCCGCCATCGACTGTGATGCAAAATTGGATGACCCCTTGTCATGTTTAAACACCTATTCTCATGGCTGATACCTACCTATTCCATATGTTAATTTTCTCAATATTGAGCATATTTTTGGATATATGTTGAAACTATCCTACCTATTGCTGTCAATATGTTGGATATATGTTGGACTGTTGAAACTGCCCATGATTTTCTCATTATATATGTTGGACATGTCACTCTAAATGTTGGTCTAGTGTTGTAATATTAGCCAATTTGGACTGTTTTTTTGCTTGTACCCTACTGTCATGTTTAAACTCATCCAAACTTGCTTGTACCTACACTTGGCTCTTGACCATAGTTGATGGCCTAATTAACTTGAGTTCTTAGCTTACATGGGGCTGTTGGGTCCCTATTTCACTATTTCACTTTCTCATATGTCGATATTGCCCTAAACTCTACTACTATTTTTTAAGCTTGGCATGGGGCTGTTGTTTTCAACATATATGCAATGATGTGAACCCATTAGTGCTGAGGCAGTGGCATATATGCAATGAAATGAACTTAATTATTGGGGCTGAGGCAGCGGCTATGATGATTGAATGTCCCCCTATACTTGGAAGCTTCTAAACTAGGACGGCTTGTACAAAGCAACCAGTTTAGAAGCGATGTGATCACAAGGGGGCTATATCTGAGCCAATCTTTTTATTTCTCTCTTTCCGCAATTTTGAATTACGCTTGTGTACTCCTCCTATATACTATAGTACTAAAGCACTATATATTTGTAGCTTGAAATGGCGAATGAACAAGAACAGCCTCAGCTTGAAAAGGCGAATGAACAAGAACAGCCTGAGCTTGAATGGGAGTCGCCTAGCTCTAGCAACGGAAGTGGCAGCGACTCTGGTACTCCCGAGTACGCAAGCGGAGCCTCGTATAGCCCGTGTAAGGGTAGAAGGAAACGTACCGGGAGGAAGAAGATCCTAATTTCAACCCGAGGGATGAAGCACCAAGCAAGAAGCGTCGGGTTAAGGAAGTACAGGCTGAACGGCCTGCCATCGCCCCTCCACAAGCGCCTCAAAGCAACAACCCCCCTTCAAGATCCCACGGCCACCTCTTCGTGCAAAGCAAAGGGGAGACAAGCCGGGCGGAGAAGGGGAGACCGTGGGAGGCGAAGAAGATCAATGAGGTCCTTGTCATTCAAGAGTTGGGGCTGCGAGGCGAGCCATCGCTGCCTCCCCGGGGTCATCGCGAAGTACAAAGACTCGGGTGTGGTGTTTCGTGAAGGATAAGGTCTCCATTCTTATCGAAGGCCGAAAGCCGTCCCCAACACCGACAAGTTATGGGTGTTTGGCGAGGTTTCGAAACGGTTCCGGTATCCGCCCGGCGCCGATATGGAAAAGGTGGAGCAGCATGTAAACTTCCTCGCAGAAGAAGCTTCCCGAATCGAAGTATAGGCTCAACGTGAACTTTTACAAGAAAAGGACGCCTACCCTTCACCAAGTACAACATGATCTCGGAAAGAAGTATGGGAAGAGTTACGCAAAAGGCTAAACACGCCCGAAGCAAAGGCGAAGCGAGAAGTTCTCTGAGCTAGCCAAACGGAACAAACTTCCCCACTACTTGGCGGGTGTTGGATACGCCGACACAAGCCGGCGTGGCGAAGCGGAAGAAAGGAAAAGACGAGGGAAGGCTGGAGAGCGGATCCGTATGAGGGCTGTGATGAAAGGACCCGGGACTTCCTCTACGCCCACAAGCCCAAGAAGCCAGAGGGGCGGCCCGGATGAAGGAGGTCGAGAAGAAGGTCATAGAGGCCAGCTGCGGCTAAGAACAGCCGACCCTCGAGACGTCGGGGACACGATCCGTGCCGACGCTGGCCTTGGGAAACTCCGAGCATCGCGGCCGCGTCCGTGGCATGAGCTCCAGGAAGAGTTGGGCGACGGTGGGCTCGTGGCGTTCCGGATGCTGCCTCGCATCACACGAGGCCCAGGGTACAAGGAGGGTTCGAGACGGAAGGGCGTGATGAGGTCTTGCGGCAAATGATCACCGCGGTCCCATCAAAGAGGCCCTCACGAGCAACGACCCAGATGGTCGAAGTCCGGAAGCGATGTTCCGCAACGCCGGTATGCCGGTGCCCACCCCAGAACCCCAGCTGAACCTCTGCTGTGGCCGACCGACAGACCCCGGTGGATGATATCACCGAAGAGACACCATGCAATATGTTGATACACGCCGGCGGGTTGGGCAAGAAAAAAGGTAGTGGCCAAGGGGGTGGTATTTCCTCCCCGGATCTTGCAAAGAGTACGAAGCGCACGAGATCCCTCCAGAATGTGCTGAAGTCAACATTGGGTTAAATGGCGCCGGAACATGAAGACGGGAGCTGGACTATCCCAGTCATAACGAGGTGAACACTCTAGGAGGCTGCTCACGTGTTACAACGTCTTTGTGGCCGAAGGTGGACATTGAGCTGAATATGTCGACGTTGACTCCACCTTCGGCTCAACAAAGAAGACAGACAGCGGACCCGAGTGCGCCACCGGACCCCTATGGTGACTCCTCGGCGATGATGAAGATGGTGGGGACGGCGGAGGCAACCGACCCTCCTCAAGGTTCCAAACCCCCGCTAAGGACCGGCACAAAGACGAGCCTCGGGAGCCGACAAACGAAGGAGCCGGCACACCCGAGGAGCCTAAGGAGGCGGCACGATCGGCGAGGCACACGAGGAGCCTAAGGAGCCGACACCTCAAGAGCCGGCACCTCGGCGCCGGCAACTCGAGGAGCCGGCACCTCGGGCTCGGGAGCCGGATCACATGAGGGAGCAGCCGATATACGAGGAAGCAACTAGCGAAAACACGGTGCCAAGTCTCGAGGCGAGTAGGGAGCGAGACACCCGTCTACACTCAAGGCCTCCAATGGACAACACCTCAAAGCGCCCGGGGAAGCGAAAGGAGCTCGACCTAGCAAACGCCCTCCAAAGACCACCGAAGAAGCACACATTCGATAAAGAGGAGGTCGCGACACCCGAAAGTACCCGCTACCCGGGAGGCCCAAAGAAATAGATATTCGATCCGAAAGGTATGCACCATTGAAACAACGAGTTGTAATAAGTTATTAGCTACTCCTTTTCGCAACCCTAGGTAATTAACATTTGTACGCGCCCGCTTTTGCGAGGCCAAAATCCCCCCCACCTTATAAGGGGTTTGTCACGGACCCGAATGCCCCGGCTCGTTCGAGTTTGGGAAGTTCATGATCCCAAAGGCCCGGCTCATCGATGCCGGGGGCTGGGAGACTCGGAAGTTCCATGCATGGTACTTGGAGTGCGCAAAGCGTGGATTGTATAGCCGGTGTCCTTCTTCCTAAGGAGTGCTTCCACTACCCCATCGAGCTCCAGTTCACGATTACATTCGATGACATGTCGAGACTACTTCGTCGACAGGGACATTGGCGTCGCCCAAGTCACCTTGTTTACGATGTAAGCGCAATTTTACTTGCACATGTCCCTTGCATCCGTATATAGATTCTTTCTTTCAAAGGTACCTATGCCACGACCACATGTCCTTGTAGGTTGTGCGCCGATGCGACCCAGAAGTTAAACACTGGGTGTTCTTTACCTCTCTCCATGGCACATCTGTGAGAGAGACGGTCGTCGGTTATAAGCTAAGAGCGGACCATCCCGACACAGTCAACTTGACGGACGAGGAAAGACGTAAGATCCAGGATAAGAATGAAAGAGCTAAGAAGTTGGAGGTAGCAGAATACGTCATATCGGTGATGAAAAAGGTCAAGGAAAATGGGCCTCGATGTATTACGGCGCCTTACCAATATGGAATCGGGATGGTAGGACATTGGATCTGTTTCATGATCTTTCCTCGGGGCGGGAGGGCGTTATCTTTGACTCACTACGAGGCCACGAACCCGCTCGGCTACCAACAATTCGAAAAAATCTTGAGATTGTAAGTGATCGATGAACTCCTTATGCAATTATATACTAGAGTCGAATATCATATATAGTTGACAATATAGTGCATTTCGTACAGCTTACAAAGAAATACTTGAAGGATCCGAACTAGCTGGGATCGTCGATCCGTCAAAGTGTAAGGGCGCAATGGAGATAGACTCAAAATCAAGCGATATTTCCGATGCGTAAATGAAACATAGTTTTTCTTAGTACGACTACCTTGCTATAAGCCGATATTACTAATAACACTGGTTTATTGTGTGCGGTGCCTCAAACAACGGAGACGGATCAAACTTGTGTGGATTCTTCGTGCGTGAGTACCTCGGGCCTGCGAGAAGGTACAAATCCAGCTACCGGCAGCTCAAGGGCCGCAAAGAACACGTTCACACGGGTGATACAAAAGGCAACCGACGAGATGCGGTTCAAGGCGCCTGATAGCGAGACATCTGCAAGTTCGTTTCTAGACATGGTAGTTCACGAAGAACAACCGTATTTCAATCGGAGACCGGTGGCTGGGGCTGTCTTTAGAGTTTGGGCGCTAAGGAGATGGGAAGAGCTAGGTCTTACGGACTATCTTCATCCGGTAAACATATAGCTCGCAATGTTTGTGCGGATATGTTGTAATTGAAACTAGTACATGTTGGATATGAACTAATGGATCGATCGATCGATCGGTGAAACTTGTATATATGAATCGATATGTATATATGTATATATGATGTATATTAGAGTACATGTACGTGTTATATATATGTGTGTATGGATTGATACATGTGTACATATATGTATGTATGTATATATATATATATATATATATATATATATATATATATATATATATATATATATATATATATATACATATATATATATATTGGTATTTTATTTTTTTAAAAAAAATTGAAGCGTGGCGAGGGCGACATAACGCGCCCGCCACGCATAAAATCTTAACCGTGGCGGGCGGCGTAGCGCGCCGCCACGGTTAAGTTTTATGCGTGGCGGGCGAGTACGCCACCCGCCACGGCTTCAAATATTTTACGTGGCGAGGCACGGCCGCCCAAGGGCCACGATTATCCGTGACCTTTTCGTTAGTGACGAACAGCCGTGCCGCCACTAACGTCGTATTTTGCCCGCCACAAATGGGTTTTTGGGTACTAGTGTTCCCCACTCCCTCCCTCTCTCACCTCGTCCTCCCCTCCCCCCCCGGTGGCTCTCGGCGCCGGTATGCCCTTCCAGCGGCCCGGTGGTGGCGGGCCGCGCCGATGGACTTCGCTAGCGGCGGCGGCGCGGGCAGCGCCGGTGGCCTCGCTTCGCGGCGGCGGCTGGCGGTGGACACGCTTCGCGGCGGCGATAGCCCGTTTAGGGTTTCGGTGGCCATGCTTGCTATGCCCAGATCCGGCTAGCAACGACCCAATCCGGCGTGGAGGACCTCGATCTACGTGGCGCGTTCTTCATCTCCATCTTCTCTCCATCTCCCTCTTCTCTCCATCTTCCTCACTCCTTAACTTTTTTTTTGCGGTCCTTCCCCTCCCATGTCGGATCCGGGGAGGGAACACGTCGGCCGGCGGCGGATCGAGCCGGCCGGCGGTGGATCTAGGCGGCGCACGGCGGTGGATCTGGGCGGCGCCACAGGCTGGATTTAGAGTTGGGAACGGGCCGCCCGGTGGGCTTCGGAAAAGCGGGCTCGCTGGCGGGCCCGTGGATTTTTGTTTTTGCTTTTTGGAACCATTAACGCGTGGCGGGCGCCACGGTTAATCCATTTTGGCGTGGCGGGCACATGGTTAATCCGGGATTAACCGTGACTGTCATTGCTGACGGGGTCATTGCCCCGCCACACTTTTTTCCGTCACTGTTAAGATTTCGTACTAATGGCATGAAATGTAGGTAAACAAAATAACTAATTGCACAGTTTGAATATGCGTTGCGAGGCGAATCTTTTGAGCCTAGTTAGCCCATGGTAGGATAATATTTACCACAAACAAACGAAAAGTGCTACAATACTTTTCAGTTTCACTTTTCAGGAACTAAACAGAGGCAGAGTAGCAATTTCGTACATGAATCGACACAAAAGTGACGCGCGCGATCTCAGAGTCGCGCTAACTGAATTGCACTTGGACACAGACACTTCTAGCAAGCTAGCAAGCTGTAACCAGCTAACTGAACCGAACAAACTAACATGCCTAGCTAGTAGAGTTTATTAACACAAGATACAAACTGCTAAATCCATTTCAAATTATAGTTCGTTTGACCTTTATAACATCAAGTTTAACCACTCGTCTTATTCAAAAATGTATGTAAAATATCACTTCTTTTGTCATGACATGCTTTATTAATAATACAGGTTCTTTAAGAATGACTTAAATTTGACTATGTATACACATGTTTTTTTGAATAATACAGGTCACGCCACCGTGCACGGTCAAGGTCACCACCTTTGAGGGAGATTGGAGCACCTCAAACATGCTCCACAAACAGTTCATAGTGAGCCACACGGTCGGCCGGTTGTAACAACAATTCAAGATCGATTGTCTCCATTATATATTACTAGGAAATATGCCCGTGCGTTGCTACGGGAGACAAAAAAAAACTTCGACTTATTTGCTCTAGCTGCATAGCCAGCGGTTACCGTGCGCGGATCCATCAGTCGCCCTACAGTGGCGCTCTGGCATCCTGCGTGTCCTTGCTGGCCACACATAGTGTATAGCTCATTACAGGTGGTATGGGTACGATTAGATGATTGCGTAGGAAGCTATATATTTTGTTTAAATACAGTTGGATCCTTCATGGCAGGTGGATGAATAGATGTTGTAGACGTCGATGTGAGTGCCGGAGCTCCCACGCGAGTTTTGCCCCGTCATCGTTCGCGGCGGCCGTGAGGATCCAGGGCTTTGACGTCGCCGCGTGCCGGAGCTCCCACAACAATGGCAGCAGCCGCGTGCTATCTGCCCGCACCTGAGCTCCGCCCGGGCGCCCCGGCCTGCCCCCGGCCTAGGGGAGGAAAGAGGAGCAAGTCCTCGCGAACCTTGTGCAGTTTTCCACGCTGCCGGCCGCCGTCGTACTACTTCACCACCACGATGATGACGACGCTGCTGCTACGTGTGTTCCGTTCGTCTTACTTGTGGTATATACTACAGCAGCGGGGTTTTAAATTTTTTATTAACAACAATTCAGTTCAGATCATGAGAATAGAGAGGAGTCAGGAGGAAAGATTGGATCGATCTTCTCCTCCCGCCAAGAAGAGTATATCACGTTGTCGGCCATCACGGTATACACGTAAGCCCATTGGACTCGTATCTCGGGCCAAACGAATATAACGACACAAGACCAATATACCTGATCACGATGACTTGTTGTGACTTGTGCTGGGCTCGTCTCGCACTATATCCTTCATGGGCCATGACCACGAGGTGAAAAGCCCGGTGAAAAAAGCTTTGGTGAAAAGCCCGGTGAAAAGGAGGTGAGGCCCGGAAATTTTGACTTGTCTTTGGGCTCGTCTGCGCACTATATCCTTCATGGGCCATGACCACGAGGTGAAAAGCCCGGTGAAAAAAGCCTGGTGAAAAGCCCGGTGAAAAGGAGGTGGGACTGAAATTTTCTCTCTTTATTAGTAGGTATAGACTAGGGGATTCCCAGCGTTGCTTGCGGGAAGTAAGAAAGAATGCAATGATCATAAGAAAGAGTTTCATATTACCATCTCATCTTGACGGGGACATGATTCTAATAGATAGAATACAAATACCAGTTAATCGAGTATACACGATGATTTATTTAGAACACAGTGACAAGGTCTCTGAACTGAAGTTATTGAACCGAAGTGAACCGAGTTGTCAAATACAAACAACTATTTATTTAGACCACACGATTGTATTGACTGTTGTATAGATGTCTACTTGCGGTAATAAAATAAAAAGACATGTAATCATTTATTTGAGTGAGTCTTTGGTAGTTGATGTAATCCCTTTTACTTCGTTCATTATGGCTGATGGTGAGAAGAATTTGCAATGTTTACCTGCAGTAATAGCAATTATAATATAAATGTTAGATATTATATTTGATTGAGTGTATTGAGGTTTATTGTTTGTAATAATTTCTGAAGTACCTCTCAATTTGTCTTGGGCTGTTTTCCTTGAGGATCAACTGGAGCCTCCTGGTTAAGATCAAGTTTTCATTTTGTCTGTGAGCTGCTGCAAAATGGATAAAAAATCAACATGTTATAGATATATACAGTAGGTAGGTCCATCCTATGTTGTCAAATGATAACGCATTGAATATAAATAAAAAAATTATATAGGGACATGTTTTTATTGTCTCTTATAAACAAAGGAATTTGAGTAAGTTGTGCATTAGAAGAAAGTATACCAATTTGGCATATCATCAGACCAAGGATTATTTAAAAAAGAAAGTGATAGGCGCCTTGGATTCATTTTTGAGGAAGGCATCTCAGAGATGCTATGTAGAATTTGTTACCTGTCCTTGGATGATGATGATTGTATAGTTTGAGTAGATGGAGCTTGAGGATTAATTGGAGCCACCTGGGTAACATTGAGCTTTGGGTTTGCCTGTGAGGTACTGAAAAATGGAAAAAACGACAGTAAATATTCAGTTTTTGGCCTTCTCTCAGGCCATTGTTCCTGCAACTCCACTAAAATACCTAATAATACATGGTCAATGGAATCACTGACCTGGTAATGTATTAGCCTGCTGTAATCATCATTCACTGATATGTCAAAAAAAATATTCAGATATCAATGAGGCACAAGCAGTGATCTTGTTCTGTACATGTTATTTTATCAAGCTTACTGTGATTTTTTAATCAAGCTTGCTGTGATTTTTTCTTGACGATACACATATACAGTACATAGAAAGGACTTGTGCAGTGATATAGAAAGGACTTGTGCAGTTACCTTCCTGTCAGCCATGTATCCATGAAGCCAAATGATTATCTGAATGACAAATAGCCATGTCAGCCAAATGATATAGAAAGGACTTGTGCAGTTACCTTTATGTTCTTGACCAATCAGATAGCTTGACTGAAATCTGTTGGGCATGTTCAGAGAAAAACTGAATAAGGCATGTCAGCCAAGACATGTTTCAGTTTAAAAGTCAGTCTGAAGATATGTGTGGGCAATTTCAGAATACAAGGAATGTTAATTATTTTCTCAGTAAAATAGCTATTAATTATTTTACAGATAATATGGGCAAACTCATCTTAACTGAAATTCAGAGCCCTCAGCAAAGCAGTTGCATTCAGAGCCCATTCAGAGATCTGTTGCAATGACTACTGTTATCTGTTGGGCTTTACCATGACAGGTATAGTAGCAGAGATTACCATGACAGGTATCATCTTTGCACATTTGGCAAGTGTTACAGTATACCATGATTACCCTGTTGCAATGACTACTGTTATAGTAGCAAAATGTTGAAAAAAAAACAGTTTGTTCAACAGTGGCGTGCACGCTGGAGCTCCTGCTCCAACTGACTAAGTTTCAGCTGCTGTTCTCAAGTTTCAGCCTGAGAATCTCAACCACAAAAGTTTGCACCTGATATCGCCAGGTCAGTTCAGAAACTTGGTTCAGCATGGTCACCTGATATAATTAATAATGCTACAAAATAGGTCCAACTAATTAAAATACCACACGGGCAAGATCATATGCACCAGTTCCACTCATTACAGCAAAGTAGACTGAAAAGTCCAGGAAGCTAAGAACATCATAGTAACAGAAACTTGGTTCAGAGAAAATATTGGTTCAGAGAAACAGAAACTTTACAAAAATTCATCGTGAGTGCATCTAAATATATGGCATTAATGTACTTTTGGAATAGCACCTTTTCTGGGAGGTGGAAGCGACATGCTTGGATATCTTTGTTTCAACAGCCCACAAAACAACTCTGAAGAAAAGCAGATTGGTTATGGGGAACAATGGGTTAACAGTTACAACAAAATCTATAACAGGCAATTGCATATGGATAAGAGACAAACCTGCTTTGAAAATGAGGAAGCCAATAAGCCAGTGACCAAATTCTTAATCCATAGCTTATGAAAAAAATACCAATTCACCACAGGTTTGTTGAAAAAAAACACAATGGTTATGGGGAACAATGCGTTAACAGTTACAACAAAATTAAATATAGGCAACTACATATGGATCGGAGACAAACCTGGTTTGAAAATGAGAAACCCAATGATCCAGTGAGAATATTCTTAATCCATAGCCTATGAAAAAATACTATTTCAGCACAGATCCATTGTAGACAACCCTAGTTTTTTCAAGACTGAAAAAAACAACTATTATCCAGGGAAAAATTATCAATCAGCCAAACAGCAGAGAATACCTTGGTTTGTTGAAGAAAAAAGCAGATTGGTTATGGGGATCAATGGGTTAACAGATACAACCAAATTAAATAGAGCCAATTGCATATGGATCAGAGACAAATCTGCTTTCAAAATGAGGAACCCAATAATCCAGGGAGCAAATTATTATTCCATAGCTTACGAAAAAATTCCAATTCACCACAGGTTTGTTGAAGAAAAGCAGATTGGTTATGAGGAACAATGGATTAACAGTTACAACAAAAAATTAAATAGAGGCAACTGGATATGGATCAGACACAAACCTGGTTTCAAAATGAGCAAACCAATGTTCCAGTGAGCAAATTCTTAATCCATAGCCTATGAAAAAATACCATTTCAGCACAGATCCATTGGAGACACAAACAAAAAAAAAAAAAAAAAAAAAAAAAACAGGTGAGGATTTTTTTTTTCCAGAAGTAGGGAGACCGGATGATGGTTTGATCCTATCCAACAATCTAACTTGGTGAATCTTGTATGTGACTGAACTGGTGTCTCTTTTTTCCAACCCAAATTCTGGATCAGCCAGCCATTGTCAGCAAAGCTGGTAGATAGAGTAAGTTGAGAAATTTGATGGAGAGAGTGTGCTGCTCACCCTGGTCTCGACATTCATCTCCGTGCACAGCCTGCGTCCGGACATGTTGGATCGGATGCCCCTGGCCCTGACGTCCATGCCCATGAGGCGCCTGAGCGCCCCGATCATGGGAGTCGATGGCGGACGCCGGCTCGTCCACCTCGAACTGCACCTTGACACACTGCTGCCCGGCGTCATGGCCCAGGATTCGGGCCTTGAGATCCTCGTTCCGCCGCTGCAGCTGCTCCTGCGCGCCCCTCAGCTCGTGGATGTAGATGGTGGCCTCCTGCACGATGGAGATCTTGTCGCCCCTGGACCGCTACGCCGACCTGCACGCCACCAGCGCGTGCAGGTCGGCGTAGCTCTGGCTCAGAAATCATCAGACGGGGAAAGCCGGAAAGGGACGGGGTGGTTTACCTCGTGGCCTCGGGTGCTGAGGCAACAGATAGCGCCACTCCTGGGCCGTAAGCGGCACCTTCCTCCGCCCCCGCCACGCCGCTGGCGAGGGGGCGCCGAGGAGGCCCGCGGCCACGCGCTCAACCCCCACGCCCACATCGGGCGCAGATGCCCGCCGAATCGCTCCACGGCTCCCCTCCTGTGCTTCTACCCCGCCGCCGGTGGTGCCCTGCCCTCGATCAAAAGAATCCGACCTCCCTGTTACTTTTTTTCCTTTCTGCTGTCGGCCTATTGGTGGAGGCCAGAGGTCGGGACAACGGCGGTTGGGGACTGGGCACATGGGGCGGCGGCGCTCGAGGACGGGGCCGTAGTGAAAGTGGAGGGGGACGGTCGGCAAGAGGGCATACGCGCTGGAAGACGGGGGCATGGAGGCGGGGGTCGGGGAAGGCCAGGCGGCCAGAGGTAGGGGAAGAGGCCGCCGGAAACATCAAACAGAAACAGAAACGGAAATAGAGGTGATGTCATGCTCAGAGAATCGAGAATTCCGGAATTCCGATATAGGTGCAGTAGATTATTAATGTAAGATTAGTTAAGTTATTGCTAGAGTCCCACCACAGGTACTGAAAATCTCCCACGACGTCTAATAAAAAGAGTAAAAGTAAAACTAAATTTTTGTGCGGTAAAAATTTCCCGTCGTGACTCTGCCGCCCGTGCGATTTTTACTGCACCGACATATGGGCCCCGCGTGCGACTCAACTCTCCCACCGACGCTTCCTCTCCCCCGTCTTTTTTACAATTTGGTCCTTTTTTGAACAATCTTTACATTTACCCCCGGCGGCGTAGGCGCACGTTTTGGACCCCGGAGGTCGGGCTAGAGCTTCCGGCCGCCGAGGTTCCACGTCTCGGCGCCCGACCTGGCGCCGAGGATTTGGCCGGATACGCGGTGGCGAGCGAGGTGGCAAGACATGGCGGGACCTCGGGCCGCGGATCTCGGCCGAGCTCGAAGCCCACGGATCTCGGCGTCGAGCTCGAGCCCATAGGTCTGGCGCCGGAAGCTCGGGGCCGGTGGATCTCAATGGCCGAGGTCCTATTTGTAAAAATTTCCCCAATACATTGAGCGCCCGGAACCTCCTCCACTCCCTTGAGCCGGCGCCGCGCAGGGAAAAAAACGGCCGCCGCCGGTCCTTCCACCCCCGCCGCCGCCCGCGCCCGTTCTTCCCCTCCCCGCCGTGCGGTCCGTCCACGCCGCCATCCCGAGCCACACCTGCCCCGGGGCCCGTCCCGGCTTTTGCCTCATCCCCCGATCCGCCGGCCGCCCTCGTCGCAAGTTCAACCTCCTCGAGACCGCGGTGAGGGCGGCCCCCCTCGCCTCTCCCTAGGGCGCCCCGCCGGGCCCGGCCGCAAGGGCGGTCGGCCCCCCCCGCCCCCGCCTCCTCCCGGGGCGGCCCCCTGCCCCGCCTCCTCCTCCCAAGGCCGCCGCTGCTCCTCCGCCCCATCCTCGTCCGGGAGGCGAGGCGCCCTTCCCTGTGGTTTGCAATTCCCTAGTAATATAATTTTGCAATATAGTTAGCATTATTACTTAGGAAATATAATTAGCATATGTAGTTAGGAAATATAGTTTCCATATGTAGGCAATGTAGTTAGCATTTGTAGTTAGATACTTAGATAGTTAGGTGTATATATGGTTAGTTAGTTCCAATAATTAGTTATACTCATGATAACTTTTGTGTTATTCGTACCGACTAGATGGACAACGTAGTCAACCTTTATCATGGAGGAAGTGTGGAGGAATATGAGTTTTCGAATGTTAGTTTTGTTGGAATGCGAGTGGTGCCACTCCTATTCGAAGAACGGCCTCTCTTTTCTCGGCTTGTTGGTAGTGCTCGTGATGAGCTCAATTCAATTCAAATGATGACTTCACATTTGAGGGGGTACTCCATTTTGGTAAATCAGGCCGTATCTTGAGGTGGTTGATTGCAATCACATTAGTGGGTCAATGGGACAGATATGTGAAATCAGTAATGAAGAGTGAGTTCCAATGTTTGGATTTGGTTGTGCGGAAGGTGTCCAATAATGACAGCCCTCATGGACATTCACCCCCTCTTAGGTTGTCACTTGAGCCGCGAGAATCCAAAGACCCTCGGGCCTCCGTTACCCAACCAAGAAGTGGATGTCGAACTTTGTGGTTGTGGGGCCCCGATGCTCGGTCGGCCCAAATGAGGTTGGTGGCCCTCGGGAGATCCCTTTGACCCAGAATCATCCTAGTAAGTGAATTAGGTTATATTCTACTTTCCTTATTCTCCGTTTATTCCTTTCCTTAGTCTCAATGGGAGCCTTTTTTTGCATTAAATGCAGGCGCCAATCCTGATAATGATGGTTGTGCTCCAGGGTGCATAGCCTGTAACAGTGTGGATGTTCAAATTGAGGATGATGAGGAGCCTTATGCCACAGCAATGGCGGCCGATTCGATGATGACCGCCATTTGCGGCTTTGAGTCTTGAGAAGAAATGGAGCTCCTTAGATGTTTTTGTCCC
Organism: Hyparrhenia diplandra; assembly: GCA_015847255.1. Classification (NCBI taxonomy): domain Eukaryota; kingdom Viridiplantae; phylum Streptophyta; class Magnoliopsida; order Poales; family Poaceae; genus Hyparrhenia; species Hyparrhenia diplandra. Next base: position 383,574 of record JADLZK010010643.1, on the reverse strand, counting down.
GATCGTGATCCTCCGGTTCATGAATTTAGCTCCCTCGGCACTTGTCAACATGCCTATAATGAAGGGAGAGATGACGAGCTGCTAGAGGCTCCCCGAATCAGTCTTTGGCTTGGAAATTAAGAAGGGCACGGTGTTCAGGACTTGCCCACCCTAAGAAGGTGGTTACGGGAGTATCTTTGTGCATCGTTAAAGGCCTTTCAAGGTACTACACTCTTATGTTGAGCGCCGTTACACGGTGGTGTGCGAGGCGTCAGATTGTAATTGGAGGGTCTGCGCTCGCAAACAGAAGGACACAGGGAAGTTTAAGATCACCAAAATTGTTGGTCCACACACTTGTGCTCAGACCGATCTAAAAGCAAAACATCGGCGGTGACCTCTACCCTCATTGCCAAAGTGTTCTACTAATTATTGAAGGGTCAGCCCAACTTGAAGGTCAAAACAATTATGGGTATGGGCGAAAAACTATTTGGAAATGAGGTACCGTGCGGCAAAGCTTGGAGGGCAAAGCGGGCGTGGAAGATGATTTTTGGGGATTGGGAGGAGGGTGCACGAAAGCAGTTGCCCGCAATGTTCAATGCCATGAAAGCAGCTAATCCAGGAATGCATTACGAGTATGTACCGAAGCCGAATGAAATGAAGGATGGGAGGGAGATATTCTTTCGTGCATTCTGTGCTTTCCATAGTGTGTCAAGGCCTTCATACACTGCCGTCCAGTGTTATCCATTGATGGCACCTTTCTGCTTGGCAAGTACATGGGCACAGTTCTTGTAGCCATTTCATGTGATGCAGACAACGCTCTGGTGCCTTTGGCCTTCGCTTTGGTGGAGAAGGAGAACAGAGACAGTTGGGGATGGTTCATGCGGCTTGTTCGTATACATGTCATTGGCCCTCATAGGGAGGTTGGTGTCATATCTGATAGACACTAGGGCATACTCGGTGCCATGCAGGAGGTGATTCCAGGGCATGCACCTCTGCACCACCGTTGGTGCACCCGCCACCTTGCGGAGAACCTACTTCGCAAGGATGGCACGAAGGACAACTTCCCTCTATTCGAGGAGGTTGCACGCATGCTTGAAGTGCAGTTCTTCGAGGAGAAGTTGGAGCAGCTAAAAACGGCAACAAATGCAGAAGGAAAGCAGTGGCTGAGAGGATTGTTGAGAGAACGTGAGAAGTGGACAAGAGCCTACAACGTAGGTGGATGGAGGTATGAGTTTCAAACTAGCAACATGGCCGAGTCATTCAATAGTGTGCTAAAGGGTATACGTGCCATGCCCGTCAATGCCATCGCATCGTTCACCTTTTATAGGCTAGTGGAATGGTTTAATAAGAGACACGCTCGGGCATTGGCACTCTGAGTAAGAACGAGAAATGGGCACCTAAACCTAAAATGCATCCGGACAAGGCAAAGGATAAGGCTAGCGGTTGTGATCCCATTTGTTTTGACCACATGGCCAAACAAGTACCAAGTCACGAAGGGCTTATACAAGCTGCGGATGGTGAGGTATGCGACCATCAAGGAGTTATGTAGTGGTTCTCGATCAATTCACATGCAAATGTGGGAAACCGAGCGATTACCACTTTCCTTGCTCTCATTATGTTGCGGCCAGCTAATCATCGCAATTTTTCATACGAGCTAGATACCATATGAGTTCAGTGTTGCTAGCCTTGTACAAACTTGGTCTCCCCGCTTTGAGCCTTTCCTAGATGCCGGTCAATGGCCACCTTACACCGGCCCAAAATACATAGCCGATCCTACTACACGTTGGGACAAAAAAGGAACAAGGAAGAGGATGAGGTACAAGATGGTTATGGATCGGGTTTTACGGTAGAACGAGGCGAGGGGCGAGCAACACCATTTCTTCTGCTGAACCCGAGCGTAACCATTGTGGCAAATGCGGTAGACTTGGCCATAACTCTCGTTCTTGTCACTGGCCACCTAGTCAGGTGAAAATGATTGTTGTTTGTCAAATAGTTTGGGCGGTTGAGGGACAACTTTGGGCGGTGCCCCGTAATTGCAAAGCGGAGTACTCATTACTTGGTTGAGGGACAACTTTGGGCGGTGCCGAAATTGCAAACCGGAGGCAGTCACCTACCAATTGCGGGGGGCATGGATCATGCACCTTTTGGTTGTGTGCTCTTTCCTGATGGGACTGGAGTCCGGAGACACCGCTTCTTGGATGTACTGCCGTGCCTTCTTGGGGACACCACGGGGGGGCTACGGCCCCAGGGCTGCAGTGCGGGGTTCTTATATCGGCGACTATGCGAGGCATGCCGGCGGACCAAGGACAACTCTAGTTTAGGAGGCTGTGTGTACCTGCTTCAGCTATGGATGTGGTCCCGTCTACCGGTCGGTCGGCCCTTAGTTGAGGACCGCCGTCCATGGTTCAACGAGCCTAGCCTTCGACGACGCCCTACATATGCGTACCTTTGGGACCAAGTGAAGGGTCCCTTTGGTAGGACTACACGTGCCTACATTGAGTATGCTAACGAGCTGGACGAACTAACTCCTGGACTGGTGAGTTCCTTTCAATAAAGTTAGTTTCAAATAACAAGAAAAGTTTAGTTGTCTAAAGTTCCATATGCAGGTGACTTGGCGGCCATTCCACAAGGATGAGACTGACGACGAAGAGGAAGAGGAGGACGAGGAATAGGAACCGGAAATTGTGTACAGCGTCATGTGCAATTTGGACAACGACCTCTACCTCATGCATTGCCCGCTGATTTGTTTCTATGCGGTTGAGTGGCACCTACGCGCCGCACCGGTTGCGTCAATTTGGGTTGATGCGGCGGTGGCCGCCGTGCTCCTTCTCGGCGTCCATACAATTGCCGCGAGTTAGTAGTTACGCATTATTTGTGTTTATGGTTTATTTCCTCATGTGCACTAACTCTAATTGCATTTGTACAATAGGATCAACCGTCAGAAACAAAAGAAGGAGTGGGACTTTGAGACCTTGCACCGTGAATACATCGAGTTATGGAACCGATTGCACGAAAACTTGTATGATAATGATGAGCCACACACGCAGGAAAATTTCAGAGCGTACCTAAATTGGTACAGGCAGGCTACGAGGATCAAGCTGAAGGTGCAATGGACGCAACAAGACTATGCTGATATTCAGTCCTCTGAAGATGATGAGACTTAAAATGCGATGTTGCAACGAGGGTAGGGACACGGTCGAAGCTGCGCCCGATCCTAGGCTGTTGACACTTGTTAACGTATATTTTTAATTGTCAACTAAACATGGAAAAGAATTAAAATATATTTAGATAACCTTATTAGGGGTTTCTACTAATGATTTCCATGAGTTTTGGTAAAGTTGTGATTCGCGAGGGACTTAAATAAAAACGCCAGAAATGGCGTGTCACACGACCGGCGTAACGCAACGCAATCCAACTCGAAACAAGTCCGAAAGGCTCCGGGAATACACCCGGCGTCAAAGAGTCCCAAAACCGAAAATACATCATCTAGAAGACTCCGGAAGACACGGCGCGGCGGGACCCGGGGATGGACCCCACCCTGGGCCGATCGGCTGTTATTTGGGCGATCGGCTGGCGTGTTTTATAAATCGCCCCGCTTCGGAAGCTTCCTCCACCGCCTCTAAGACTCGATCTAAACCGGTTGATTCAAGTCGGTTTGATCCGAGGCGGCGGTAGAAGTGCGGGATGATTCAAGGATTAATACCACATCGCTGTTGAAGTTGAAGAGACAGAGGGAAGACCGATATATAAAGACCCCAAGACCCCCTGGCTCAATCAATCAAGTTTGATCTAAAGCTTCACGTTCATTAAGAAGTAGATCAAGTGATTATCTCGAGATCAACTCATCATAATATCGAGATCGAGATCCGGCTCTAGTCGGCGGCCTTAGCTCTAGTTCAAGAACGAGAAATAGAAGATTAGACAAGATGTAGAACTAGAAGCCTTAGATTAGAGTTGAGAGTAGAGCTTCAAGTTGAGAGAATTAGAGCGCCGGTTGAGGCGGAGATGAAGGAAGGCCCTGAGTCGTCGGCCCTCCATCTTCTTCTTCCTCTGGAGTTGGTGCCATTGGGCGCAACTCACGAGATCTTGTGGATTGTTCGACTTCCATTCGAGTAAGTGATATTGTTTCTATTATTCTTAAGGTTCGTATTTCTTTGATAAGATTACTTTGATTCTTGGTTGCTCTTGAGTTAAAGTTGTTAGATTAATGTAAGCGTGGTGCTTAGATTGACTAGCTCATTACGAATACCTTCTATAGGCCGGGGTGAAGACACTTGTTAAGGCTGATCGTAGTGGTGACAAAGACTATTGAGTCCTTTGTTACGCCCCGTTTATAGAAATCGTAGGAGACCACTGCATTGTTAGCGTAGAACCCCTTTATTAAGAGTTTCTTCATGACAATCCCTCTTGAGAATAATGTTGCAAATGATTTATTTGAAGTGAGAACAAGACCTTCCTAATGGAACTCCTTACCTCTCTTTTTAATCTAGTTTTAGCCACTGGATTTAGCTATACACTTGACATGCCCTCTCACCTTCTCCCCCTGTGGATTCGATATTTAAAGCCCTATTCCCGGGTGAAGTGCTCACAGGTATCCGTTAAACTAAGGATTATCCATCATAATATTCACGTAGGTTAACAAATACCAACAAGCATTTTAAAGCCGTTGTGGGAGAACGGTTTGAGACCATGTTGAAAAACTATAGCTAAATCTTGTACCATACTTTTATCTTTTTCTTTTTATTCTATCTTCTCATCTTTTTCTATCTTCGTGGGATCAATTGATTCCATATTTATCTATCTTATACTGCACCCTTAGGCGGAAGCTCTAGCCACTAGAATCCTTAGATTATCTCATCCTTACATCGGCCATTAGCTACGCCTACGGTTGATCAAAATGATCATGAAGCAATACTTCTCACGAGTGAGAAGCGGGGATCATATCTTCTATGGTAGGAGTCTTTGCCGACATCATGAAAGTGTTGTGCGCATGATCATCATGCGTTTTTGGAGGAACCTTTTCTTTCCCTTTTTTAAGCAAGGTTTGCTTTGACGAACTCAAGCGGGTGAAACCCATATACTAGCATTCTTTATGACCACCCAAAGGAAGAAGAATCATCCTCCGTAGAAAAAAATAAATAAAAATAGAAGTTCTGATAGCTATATCACTATCACGCCAATTCCAAGACTTAGCTATCGACCCCAAACCATCAATGCGCTAAAAACCTTTAAGGGGAGAAGAAATTCAACCCTTGGATATCTCTTTAGATGATGAGTTTCATGAACTTCCAGCTTCATAAGAGACCATATATAATCCAAATCTCTTTTAAGATAATCTCTTAGAAAGCACCTTTATTGCTACGCAAGGACATTGGGGGGAATCTCAAGGATGGCATATCTAATCATGCCATAAGAAGAGAGCAAAGCCATCAAAAAGCCACTCCTGTCTCTCTCTTTCTATGCTCAAATTAGATAATTCTTTTCGAACCCATCTTTAACCACATCCTTGAGCCCAATGAATCCTCTTGTGCCCTTTTCTTGCGTCTCACGCTCCTAAAATTATGAACGATCTAAGGAAGACCAAAAGGAGCACATTTTCCGGAGAACATCAATGAGCATAAAGACTACTTCTTAAATGGAACTTTTCCACCTAGTCCATGCTCATTTAAAAACTCCTAAATTGATTGCCATCTCAATTCTTGCCGTACATGAGATCTCCATCCCCCCCTCATACTCTCTTTCTTAAAAATTTAGAAAAGGGTGGTTGTCGATGAATTTTCTAATGGCTTGAAATTTTGAGATTGGCAATATAAGGGAAACCACTTTATCTTGATCTATAACTTGAAAAGTTTCCCAAGGACGAGCTTTACGTCCTAAAACAAGCTTTAGGGGAAATACTATAAGACTTAGATATTACTATATATACCCCTATGTTCTGAGCATATGATTATAAAATATTCCTTTGGGTATTCTTGTCACTAACCATTCCAGGTTTGGAGCAAAGAAAACGAAGGAAGACAATACAAAAGGTATGTCCAACCCTCGTCATTACGCAACATTAAATTACATGAATACAAACATTTATTATTATGTTGCTATACTAGCTTGGTTGTCTTTTACCTTCATGCCATGCTTTCGATTTGTTAAAACACTCATCATGCTCTATCATCTGTTTGAGTAAATCTCTATAATGCTATCATGTCACCTTTGTCTACCTTAGTATGCTTTGGTTTGAGAGTATGTTAATTGCATGCTTTCATTGGCTTTTAAATTAGCGTGGTGCTTAGGTTAATTAGCCTTCCTTAATCGATTAGACATGGAGTCTGGTTTGGTTATTGAACTAGAAATTGCTTACGTAGACAATGGTATATATTTTGTTGGACTAACCCCTGCAGAAAATAATAAACTCTGAAACAAGTTTGGGGGGAGATCGAGATGAACTCACTAGAGATGGAGCAAGACATGTGAGACATGACATATGGATTCGATGAGCCAAGAAGAAGAAGAGTGACACAAGACAAGATCCACAATCGAAGCGCTCACTTTCGAAGAAGGAATTCATGGGTGATGAAAGCATCAAGGAGGGAGGCCAGTTCCATTGAAGATAATTAAGCCATCCTCTTCCTCGACATGCATCTGTCACTCCACAAGCCACTCAAGAAGAAGAGAAGGACCACCACAAGGTGTAATAGCGCCATCACATTCTAATAATAAAGGTAACACCTTGAGGTAAGTAGTCATTAAGATTTCCCTTTTTACTATGGCATTCTCATAAATGAAAAGTCAAAACATGCTAGAGTTATAATTTCACATGATTCAATCTTGTTAACTCGACATGTTAGCTTTTTAATTTCTAGCATCACTTTCTTGTTCGCTCATTGTTTTGCTAAAAGATTTACATGCTAGATTTATCTTTTGATCTTACCACCCTTGTCATAAATGAACTTATACATTATCTTTATCTTGTTCAATGTGCCCACAAGGTTAGAGTAGAAGTAAATGAAATTTTGGTTCGATGGTGTTTTCCCACCATGAGCCCATGCACTGATCTCTACCTTGTCTTTGTAGCGGGGACTCACTTTGCGCAATAAGAGGAGAAGTCTTACTTCCCCAATTCCTACAAGCGGAGTCCCCGACCTGCAAACATGCACACTAAACAAGACAGCCGTCATTGCCACCATCCAAGCAAAATTGAATCGGCCAGAACATGGGCAACGCCATCACCAAGTGGCTATTAAGAGCGGATGATGCACTTGAGGAGTGACCAAGGAAGATCAAAGTGAGCACGACATGATGGAGGTGTAGACCACTTGACAAGAGTAATGGGTCATCCCCATACTCCATCAAGGGCCTTACACCACCACTATTGCTTACCTCACCACAAGACCCAAAGAAGAACAAGGCGCGGAGACGCCGCTAAAAATCACAAGACCATTGGAACGGAGTTGGCGAACAAGGAAGACATTAAGAAAGATTAAAGAAGTTCGCTCGGCCCCGACCAACCGAACACTCGGCACCTGCCACTCCAAGAAAGGTCTCCTCGAAGAAGAAGCGACATGGAAAAAGAAAGAAGCATCACCTACTAAAGAGGGCGTCAAGAGTACACCTTCGGAAGACCTACCACTACCAGCGTCATCAACCCGAACAAACATCATCGGCCACCTCATCTACGTCACTCGTCGAGATCATTAAAGGCACCATTTCGAACCACGACATTCCGACGAGTTGCCATCGATGATGCACGCCATGGGAGTAAGTACTCAAAACTCTCGCCGAGAGGTAACTTTCGGTATTTATCTCGCATATTTATTTTTCTACGGCATATTTAAATTAACATATTTCCTTTAGCATATTTACTTTCCTATACCATAAAAAATCATAAAAATATGTTTGCTTGCATTTGCATCGGTTTCTTTAAGCCCCATGCAAGTACTCCTTGTTGTGGTGGCATAAAAATAAAAATCAAAAAATATTGCATTCATATGTTTTTACATCATCATCCTTTTGCATAGAAAAATTCCTAAAAATATGTGGGCACATGAAGGTCCACACTTTTACAAGAAAAATCCAAAAATATGTGAGCACATGAAGGCTCACAACATGTTCCTAAATTTGTTCCTTCGGGTATATGCGGAATTAATATTTGCGGGGAGAACATGTAAGGAGAACCCGAAGACGAACAAGTTTCAGGGCCGAACGAAAAAATTACTTCAATATCCAGGCTTGGGGAGAGCACCCCAGCTATCACGATAGGTGCTCTTATGGAAGTCATCCACAAGTTGAGTCAATTATTCTACATATATCCGGATATGCTTTTGTCTCCACCGGGCTTTGTATGCAAGATAACGAAAATAAGTGTGGGGAGATCCTCGACGACCAAACAGAATTCTTCACGACCAAAATCAAGAAATTCGAACCAAGACGGAACCATCGACTTCAAGACGACGAACCGCGCCCCGACACGGTCCAGTGGGAGGCCGACCGGGCCCATATACGAGGCCGACCGGCCCGCCTGGCCCCACTCGGGTCCAGTTTCGTCCACCACTCGGTTTGCTTCATAAAACTTTTCAATTTTCGCAAAATTACTTTCCGTTCTGAATTAAAATAAGTCTTTTCTGTTATGGTATGTTTTCCTATATGAAAAAAGATATCTTGTTAACCCATGAACAAAGTTTTGCATGATTAAATTCCTACATATACCTGTCACTTGTTGGGATGCTTTAAATGCTTAAAACATGAGAAAGAATAAAGTTAGAATAATGAGATCCTCTTTCTTGTATCTTGTCTTTGGAGAGTAATTTATTTCAAAATATTAAAATCATTAGTTATGCTTCTCCTTTGTGATCAATGATACATCCTAGTAGAGCCATAGCAATCATTAAAGATTTATCTAATTAATTGTTGCTTTCTTGTATTGAGCTTTGTCAAAACCACGACCCATGTTGAAATTTGTCTAAAGTCTAAGATCAAGATCACGCACCAATCGCTTTCACTAAAGTATCCATGCTCTAAAAAGTTTTAATCTCTATCTCCCATAATTTTAATTGTTGAAAAAAGGTACAGCTATGAAAAAGCCAAATGTTGAAAAAAATTCTAAGAGTGGAGAGAAAAGTGAGAGAGAGGAGAAAATGAGCAAGTGTTCTACGGGTCAAAGAACCCCCTCTCTGAAAAAAAAAAAAAGAAAAAAAAGCAAAAATGAAGAGAAGAATAATGGACAAGTGTTCGAGGGTGAGTAGGGCCCACTTCTCTAATAAATAAGAGAGTAAAAATGGACAAGTGTCCAAGGGTGAGTAGAACCCATCTCTCCACTAAATAGCTGGTTACCTCGCTTGAAAAATAAAAATGTTCCAAAAAAGGGAGATAGACGATTTTCAACTAGAGAGAGCAGTGGTAATAATAATCTTGACTCACATGCACATCTTGATCTATGACTTATGACATTTTTCTTCATGGATCCACAGTTGACTCGGCAATAAATACAAGGTAAGTGTGCTACATGTTCTTGAGCTCCACATATGATATAATAAATGAACTGTGAGGATATAATATATTTTGAGAGACTTGAGAGTGTCACAAAGGAGTAAGTAGAACTACGTTTCAAAACTTATGCAAAATCTCTCCAAGTGATTTGGTTTAAGAATTTAAGGTGATCTATTTCTAACATTTAATACTCGGATATCCCAAAGTGCAGGTATGACCATGGAGTATAATTATGATCCATTCTTTGTCTACTAAGTTTACATTAAAGTTAGACCATCCTTTTATCGAGGGCCAGTAAAAAGCCTAAGTGTGGGGAGTTTGTTGACACTTGTTAACGTATATTTTTAATTGTCAACTAAACATGGAAAAGAATTAAAATATATTTAGATAACCTTATTAGGGGTTTCTACTAATGATTTCCATGAGTTTTGGTAAAGTTGTGATTCGCGGGGACTTAACGAAAAAAAGCAGCGAAATGACGTGTCACACGACCGACGTAGCAACGCAAATCCAACTCGAAACAAGTCCGAAAGGCTCCGGAATACACCCGACGTCAAAGAGTCCCAAAACCCGAAAATACATCATCTAGAAGACTCCGGAAGACACGACGCGACGGGACCCGGGATGGACCCCACCCCCGGGCCGATCGGCTGTTATTTGGGCGTCGGCTGGCGTGGGTCGCCAAGTCGCCCCGCTTCCGGAAGCTTCCTCCACCGCCTCTAAGACTTCGATCTAAACCGGTTGATTCAAGTCGGTTTGATCCGATGGCGACGGTAGAAGTGCGGGATGATTCAAGGATTAATACCACATCGCTGTTGAAGTTGAAGAGACAGAGGAAGACCGATATATAAAGACCCCAAGACCCCCGGCTCAATCAATCAAGTTTGATCTAAAGCTTCACGTTCATTAAGAAGTAGATCAAGTGATTATCTCGGATCAACTCATCATAATATCGGTCGATCCGGCTCTAGTCGACGGCCTTAGCTCTAGTTCAAGAACCGAAAATAGAAGATTAGACAAGATGTAGAACTAGAAGCCTTAGATTAGAGTTGAGAGTAGAGCTTCAAGTTGAGAGAATTAGAGCGCGGTTGAGGCGGAGATGAAGGAAGGCCCGGAGCCGTCGGCGCCTCCATCTTCTTCTTCCTCTGGTTGGTGCCATTGGAGCGCAACTCCGAGATCTTGTGGATTGTTCGACTTCCATTCGAGTAAGTGATATTGTTTCTATTATTCTTAAGGTTCAGATTTCTTTGATAAGATTACTTTGATTCTTGGTTGCTCTTGAGTTAAAGTTGTTAGATTAATGTAAGCGTGGTGCTTAGATTGACTAGCTCATTACGAATACCTTCTATAGGCCGGGGTGAAGACACTTGTTAAAGGCTGATCGTAGTGGTGACAACACTATTGAGTCCTTTGTTACGCTGCCCGTTTATAGAAATCGTAGGAGACCTGCTGCATTGTTAGCGTAGAACCCCTTTATTAAGAGTTTCTTCATGACAATCCCTCTTGAGAATAATGTTGCAAATGATTTATTTGAAGTGAGAACAAGACCTTCCTAATGGAACTCCTTACCTCTCTTTTAATCTAGTTTTAGCCACTCACGGATTTAGCTATACACTTGACATGCCCTCTCACCTTCTCCCTGTGGATTCGATATTTAAAGCCCTATTCCCGGGTGAAGTGCTCACCGGTATCCGTTCGCTTGCGGATTATCCATCATAATATTCCTGTAGGTTAACAAATACCAACATAGACCGAGTGGTAAGTTTTTAAGATGGCAAAGTAGCAGGACGAGGACCATTTAGATGGCACCATGTCTTTTCTTACATAAATTTAAAACCATGCTGTGATCCCTTTGTGCAGGGCAACGCACTAAAGATATCTGTGGCTGAGATAGAAGCCTTTCCGAGAAGCAACGTGGATGAGGGCAGTCTGGACATGTTTCTTGGTGTAAGTCCACAGTACTCTAGTTTCTTTTTGTCAATATGGTACTGAGCTGTACAATAAGCTATCAAATCTAATTATTTACTATGGCAATATGCATGACAGAGGCTTGCACGTAGGCTAAGGCGTGCTGCTCGCTGTGGTACAAGCACACTGATGGACGCACGCATGACATAAGAAGGTGCATGCACGTTTCAAGGTGCTGGAGCACAGAGCTCATCGCAAGCAACTGTGGCGACTGTCCAAGGCAATGAAGACGATGATGGCGAGGGAGAAGAAGAGGAGTTCGATGACCAAGGCTATGATGAGCTCCACGACTCCGAGCTCGAGGATGCCCCCATCTACACAGCCTACACAGGGAACTAGAGGAAGAAAACGTAATCCGCCGTTGAAGTACACTCCGCACAAGTGCTCTTGGTCACAAGGGTAAGGGTAAGGTGAGACCCAGGATGCAGGTGGCGATGGACTGTACGTATGGACATTTGTGGACATGAACTAAATGTGTTCGATGCTACTTTATCATTTTGGATGTTGATTTGGGACTGTATGGACATTTTGGACATGGGCTACATGGGTTGCATGCTATTTGATCATTTTGTAAATGTGGATGCTCCAAAAATAAAGGGAAGCTCTTGCGTTTTTTTCGTAAATTATGTATCAAATATCGTAGTTCAAACCTATTTAACTTACATTTATATTTAACTATTTCATCCTAGTTCTATCCACAACACATGGAATTTCTTTTTACTTTAAAAAAATCAAAAAACAACAAGCTGGTCGTGTGGTGTGGCACGGCCACATGTATTTATTATCTTCTCATTGTTTTTATGATTTGTTAATTATCTTACTGTTAAATATATTGTTTGAAGTAAAAAAATTAGGAAACTGTTATGATTATAATGTCGCTCGTCGTACCATACACAGTTGCACAGATGAATCCGAAGAGCATCTAGCCTTTTCAGTGAATCATCAAATCAACCAAATCAGAAGAGCGTCTAGCCTTTTCAGTGAATTATGAAAGCATCGACTAGCCTTTTCAGTACAACGGTCTAGGCTTTTCAGTGACACATCAATTCAAGGCGACTGACGGCTTTTCAGTGAAACATCAATTCAACAACGACTATAGCCCTTTCAGTGAATCATCAAGTCATCGTCCAGACTTTTCAGTGAATCATCAATACAAAAAGATGCCTTCTCCAGTATGCGGCTTTTGAGGGGCAACGGCTACCCAACCTAGTTTCCTCTATATATACACCCATTTGGATGCAATGTAACCGAAAACCAAGAGTAGAAATGTCTGGAGGCTCTTCTAGTGGGAGAGGGAAGGGGGTGGCGAAGGGAAATCCTAGCCCGTGGGAGGTATTTCCCGATGCGTGGGAGGGAGGTGTTGGTCCTAATGAGTTCGTAGAACCTGACCCAGATTTCTGGCGTGACGAAAGTAAGAGAAATTTCAATCGAGAGAACCCTCTGAGGAACTACGACAAACGCAGGGTAGAGTGGCCAAAATGTAGGCATGGAGAGGATTGTTTGGTGCGGATGATGACAGAGGGCTCAGAAGGAGGTCGCCGTTTCTGGAAATGCCCACACGCTATCGTAAGTGCTCTTACTTATCCTTAATGCAAATTTGTTTCTCACTTCAACTCCCTCTAAGAAAATGTAATCCTTTCAGAGTTCCAACACCCGCGAAGGCTGCGGGTTCACTAGGTGGATCGATCCTCGGCCACTATTTCCACATCAACAGTACTTCCAATACTTGCAGGATAGAATCTTTGATCTTGAAACGGAGCTTGGCAGCGGTAGGACAGACTCCGAAGAGGAGGAAACCTACAGCGAGGGCGACTCACAGGCATGCACTGATCCGTACTGCTCCTGCCCTTGTCACAAGAACAATGGGCCACCGCCACCACCACCACCTCCACCGCCACCAACACATGATGCATACTATGGTGAAGGTGCAACGCAGTTCGCTATGTGGCGACATTACTAGACATGACACACAGTTCACTATGTGGCCATCCTAAGGTTGATTGTTGTTAGTTTAAAATTACCTAAGGCATGTTAGGATTAGTGCAGAACTGTTGTACCCTAGTTTGGTACAAGTTCTCACCATGCCATTTCGTCGGCTTGAGTGTTGCTTTAATTACCTAAGGCATGTTAGGTTTAGTCCGGGGCCTCTGAAACCTTGTTTGGTACATGTTCTCACATGCCATTCCATATGTTGTGTTGTACCCTTGTTTTCGTGTAAATGCCAATTCATGTGTTGTTTTAAAGTGAACTATGTAATATATGCTCGGTCTTTTAAATTTTCCACTACTTCAATTCATTTCAGTAATTTAAAAAAGTAAACTAAAAATTAAGAAGACAAAAAATTAAGAAAAAACACAACTAAAAGACCTAATATCCGAGCACATTAACATAACGAAATAACATTTAAAGTTCAATGCCATCAAACTCAACAACGAACGACATATCTTAGTCCAAAAAAATAAAAGACCAACACCAAACATCATTGTTCATGAATAAACCACATAACTAGCTACTCGAGAAGACCATGCAACATTGGGTCTTTAATAAAACAAATAACAAGCTAGTCATGAAGACCACTGGGTGCAACGAGGCCACTTTCCCTTCCTTTTCGCATCGAGGTTCTCCTCCATCGCTGCCTTGGCTCAGCGCCCACGCTCAAGCTTCCTCTCCCTCTCCTCCCTCTGAGCAGCAGCTATCCTCCTTTGCTCTTCCTCCCTGTGCTCTTTCTCATCAGCCGCTTTCTTCTTCAACACCTCATGCCTCCGTTGACACTCTGTAGTGAGCTCCTTCCGGCCTTGCAGGATAGCCTTATTAAGCTCATCGATCCCAAAGCCGATCCACTGCTCAAAATCACAGAGCGGTGGAGGGGTCTGCAACACAAACAGTTGTTACAGAGCAAATATATAATAAAAAAACCAAAAAAACAAAAAGAATTGTACTCACAAACATTCGAAAAAAGTAGGCTCCCATTGAAATTGGCACACATCTAATACCTCCGCCTAAAGGTTTCCTCTTCTTCATCCATTTCTACTTTGCAAGGATCACCACAATAGCACATGGGTACTTTGGAACACCACTGTGGGATAGGCTTAGGGACATAGGGATCTTACGGCAAACGCGAGCATAGCTACAATCGAAACAATTTCATTCTATTAACCCCAACCATATGACACTAAACTCTAAACCAATTAATTACCATTTCAAATATAATTAATCAAAACGACACAATCGACAATGACAATATCCTACCTTTGTTTCTTAGCATTGCCACGCCTTGGCATCATACCGTTACATGGAAAACCAACAAAAAAATCATTGTGCATACTAGGGTATTGAAAAACTAACAATATATATGAAATCAATGGAAAAAAATTGAGGAGCGAAGACGTAATACCTTGCTCTCGAAGATGTATGGATCAAATCCAAAATTTCAAGGTAAAAATCAACGATTTGAGAGATTGGGAAAGGCGGGGAGGGGGGAGAAACCGAGAGGGGAGGAGGAACAAATGCGGTCTCGGGCGACACGGGGGTGAACGCGGCTGGAACAAATATCCGGACCTCGGGCTAGGATCTGTGGCTCCAAGCTCGGCGCCGAGATCTGCGGCTCCGGAAGCTCGGCGACGCCGAGATCTCGGCTCCGGTGTCCTGCCACGCCAACTCCACCTCGTTCCCCACCGTGTCTCGGCCAAATCCCTCGGCGCCCGTCTTGGGCTGGCGCCGAGGCGTTGAACCTCGGCGCCGGAAGCTGGCTCCAACCCCATGGTCCAAAAGATGCGGTCGTCACTTAGGGGTAAATGTAAAGATTATTAAAAAAAGGACCAAATTGTAAAAGACGCTCCTCTCCCCACCGCGCGATTCCCGTCTCCACCCCCACATGCCGTGACTCCCTCCCTTCCCACTCCGTGAGCGCGAACGAGAAACCGCTCCATCTCCTTCCTTCCAAGAGACACCGCCGCCTCTCTCCTCCTCCTCTACTGCCGTGAGGGCGGCTTTGGGTGCTTCCAGGGAGCAAATCGGCAAACGCCTCCAAAGGTCGCAGGGGATGGGATTGCTTGGCACGGCAATCGTTGCCGCCCCAGGCCCCGCCCGGCCTCCAATGGATGTGGTAGGGTAGGGGAGAAGGAAGTGGCCGGGGAGAGGAAAATCCGCCGATCCGGTGGCGAAAGGGCGACCTTATTGGGAGTGGCGTGTTCGGGCAGGTGTATCTCGGCATGGACCTCAACTCCGGCAAGCTCCGGCGGCGTGCGACAGGGGCGCCATCGCACGCTACTCCACTTTTGGCGGCCTCAACACCCCGCTCCACTTCGTCGCCCGCCAAGGGCCATCTCGACATACGTGCGAGTTCTTCAGTGTTTTCAGCGTTTCCCCTTCGATTGTGAGTCAAGAATTGTTATCTCCGTGCAGATTGTCACGATACTTCTGGAGAAAGGCGCTGACGTTAATTGACGCACGCAACTACTGCGGTCAGGTAGATCTTTCTGCGCTCTCTGGGTTCAAAAGTTTTCATGTATGTCTGTGAGTGCAATTCAAAAAGATGCTAAGATTTGTCGTGCACAATTGGTGTTGTAAACTCCTATGCCATTGAAATAGATAGTGGCATCAAGATTCAGGTTTAGGCCCTGTTTAAAATAGCGCCGCTATAGCTGCTAGAAAGACTCACCGCTAAGCTATTTGCATTTCCGCTATAGCACCGCTATTTACCGCTATAGCGCCGCTATGTACCGCTATTTCGTATTTCATTTGCTACTAATTTAATATTTTGGACGATTAAATTTTTATGAACTAAGTTGTAATGTCGTATTGGTATTTGGGAATGTTATTTAGACATATAGAACCTTGTAAACGTATTTGTGTTCATCAAATATCATATTTGCCTTGTTTTGGCATCAATTATTGGTGTTTTTTTATAGTTTTTCTTATAAATCGCTATCTGGCATAGCTCCGCTATAGCTCCGCTATTGCTTTATAGCTCCTAGAAAAAATGTGCCGCTATTTGCCATAGCCCGCTATTTAAAACTTGGGGTTTAGGTGACTAATTATGTTGCTCTGCTCAGCGGTGGCATAAGAAGACCTGAACCTGTTATGTACTTGTGCTTATGCTGCAGAGCGGAACCAAGATTTGATTTGATTTCATAGGTCTTTCTGGCTCTTCTGCACATGGGATAGCAATACTGTAGATTTACCCAGAACGCGTGTCTACTCCTGAAGATGATTCACAGATTGCACAACCCCGAGGAGTCTTCTTGGGCAGCATGGGCTCGGCAACATGTCAGCTTGGCCGACTTGTCTGGAGGTGTAGAAGGGCCGCACTGGGAGGCTACGCGATGTCTCCTGCCGGCCTACAGAAGCATCTCGAGGGTGGAGGTTGGTGATGGCAGTTCGACCTCTTTCTGGCATGACCATTGGATTGCTGCACAGCCTCTTGCCCTGCGTTTCCCTGCCTTGTTCAGTCACATCACCGGCAAGAAGGAGTCGGTGCAGGAGGTGATGGGGAGCGGGCTCTCTTCCCTGCTCCAACCCCGGCTGACCGCGCGCGCTACTGAGGAACTCTGGGTGCTGATGGAGATGCTTCAACCTGTCACCTTGATGAATGCCCCAGATCAGAGAACCTGTGGCATGGTGCACGAGGACCGCAAGCTTGCCACCGGCCTCATCTACCGTGCGTCTGTCCGAGGGGATCACAAGTCACCGTTCTTCTCCTTCGTGTGGAACAACTTCGCCCCGCCAAGAGTAAAGTTTTTCGCCTGGCTGCTGGTACAGAACCGAATCCAGTGCAGAGCGAACCTGATGAAGAAACATATACTCGACGATGATGTCTGTGAGCTGTGCCATGGCGAGAGTGAAGATGCTGATCACATCATCTCAGGCTGCCCCTTCGCCCGAAGCTTTTGGGACCGGGTTGGCTGGGGGAGCAGCAACATTGCGAAAGTCGATGCCCTCTGGACCTCTAGAGCCCCACCGAGCATGCCGGTGTGGCTGTGCAGTCCAGCCTTGTCCTCTTCAGCTGGGAGCTGTGGAAGCACCGGCACGACGTCGTGTTCAGGCAAATGCCCCCCCCCAGCGTGGATCGCCTCGTCGCGGCGTGAAAGACATCGGCTGAGCTGTGGTCTTGCAGGATCCCTAGACGCTCCACCTCTGTACGTAGTTTTTGGAATACTATCCAACTGATGTAATCTCCTTCCTCCCTCCTGATTGATGTCAACAACAACAACATAGTCTTTTTGTCCCAAACTAGTTGGGTAGGCTAGTGATGAAACCCATAGGAAACAAGTATAAAAGGAACACAAAAATAGGGGACAAGACAAAAGATAGAGTTAGGGGTAAACAGGAAAAGAAACAAAGGTCACGGTTCAGGCACGTTGATTGCTAGTCTCCAAGCGCTCCTATCCATAGCTAATTCCTTAGAGATATTCCACTCCTTAAGGTCTCTCTTAACCGTCTTGCTCCAAGTCAGTCTAGGTCGACCTCTACCTCTCTTTACATTATCTTCCCGCTTTAAAACCCCACTACGCACCGGCGCCTCGGGAGGCCTCCGTTGGACATGTCCAAACCATCTCAATCGATGTTGAATCAATTTCTCCTCGATTGGTGCCACCCGACCCTATCCCGATTCTCTTCATTCCGAACTCTATCCCTTCTTGTATGCCCGCAAAACCAACGCAACATACGCATCTCTGCTACATTCAGTTGCTGGACATGTCGCCTTTTTGTAGGCAAACATTCAGCACTGTATAACATCGCCGGGCGAATTGCCGTCCCATAAAACTTACCTTTTAGCTTCTGTGGCACCCTCTTGTCATAGAGGACGCCCGAAGCTTGACGCCACTTCAACCAACCTGCTGAAATTCTATGCCTAACATCTTCATCAATGTCGTCATCCTTCTGTAGCAATGATCCTAAATATCGAAAAGTATCATTCTTGGCCACCACTTGTCCATCGAGACTAACATCTCCTTCCTCGCGCCTAGTCGGGCTGAAGTCGCACATCATGTACTCGGTCTTGGTCCTACTCAGTCTGAACCCTTTGGACTCTAGCGTGTGCCTCCACAGCTCCAATTTTCTATTAACCCTTGCCCTACTCTCATCAAATAGCACCACATCATCAGCAAAGAGCATACACCAAGGGATGTCACCTTGTATATCCCTTGTGACCTCATCCATCACCAAAGCAAATAAATAAGGGCTCAAAGCTGACCCCTGATGTAGTCCTATTTTAATTGAAAAGTCACTGGTATCGCCATCACATGTTCGAACACAAGTCATCGCATCCTTGTACATATCCTTGATGTAACCCAGGCAATGTTGGCCTGAAAACTCACCTTAGGGCCCGGCCCTGTCACCCACCGGGCTCTGCCGGGATCCGTGGTTAATGAAAAAGTGGGGACTCTTCCCCCACCCCCCCCGGACTTTCAAAAAAAAAAATATATACTGTAGATTTCTGTTCATTCTTCAGTTTTAATCTGTATCAAATAGTTTGTTGATTGGTTGCAATTGTTTCTATGGATGGATCTAGATTGCGTAGCATGCATGTTGCCATGGGCACTGGGAGGTGGTTCAGATGCAATGTAAGACATTGTGTAATTGTGTATTTTTGTCAACTACATTTTTTTGGCAAAGCACGAGGTGGGTGCTGATAGTTGCAACTTGCTGCTTAGGTCCTAAAGTAACTGTATGACGCATTCCCCCTCTTTTAGATGGAATTACAACATCTTGGTGAAATGTCAAAAAGGGAAATATATTATCTATCGGTACATTTGGTTTGACTAATTGAACTTGCAAATTTTAAGGAAATAAACTATCTGACTATCAGTACCATAGCTCCTATCAATTTACTATCTTTTATTGGCCCACACAGCATGCTCTGTACCAGCATTCTCACACAAGGGTCGTCGTTGCCTGGTTGGGCTTTACGATTGGAACAGTAAGCACGCTAGCTGGCTTGTGTGATTGGAACAGTAAGTGTGTTAGCTGGCTTGTGTGATTGGAACAATAAGAGAGCATTAGCTAGCTTTCTTTAATTTCATTTCTCAAATTCGTATCTCAAATGGTGATGTTCAGATGGCAAGAAAATTTCTTTTTGAGGGATTTTACATGCATGTCGACGGCCTTTTTACCAGTTTATTAATATTCGTTTCTGAGCTGTGGAGCATACGTTTCATTCTTCATAATACAGTGTGTATCTTCTTAACAGGTGACTGGATGGAGTGGACTGTCAAACGCATCAGCCCACAATATTTGGTGCCCTTGCCACCTGAACAACAGCTTTTTGTTTAACTGGCTTTTGTTTCTTGATATTGTAGTCAATTAGGTAACTCTTTTTCTGTTGATTACTGGCAAGACAATTATCAATCAAACATAACTCACTCCTTGATTACTGTAATTAGTATTAGTTAGTTATGAGGTCAGTAAATCATATTAGCTTATGGCCCTTCCATCTTTGCAAAAGTGCTCAGCTTATGCCGCCCCTGGTTCTTAATCTTTGTTGTTTTCTGAAGGTAATGTAGATTAAAGAGTAGAACAGAGAGGGCTGGCTCTTAAATGTAACATGGAATCTATGCACATTTTCATAAATGTGTGTTTCTTGTGCTGATTTTGTATTTACTTTCTGTAGTGTTAGTCAAATAAGTAGAGAGATCAGGAAGTAGATGTAGGTATATGATTGGAGCGCTTGACACGTGCATGTAGAAACAGATGTTTCATTACATGTACAGAGATCCTGTGTTTATACATTATTGGAGACATATGCTTCAGAAAGTTTCACTTAATTTGGCCTCTGCAAGTATTTGTGTCTTAATGTCAGGGAGTCCTGATTTTAATTTAACCACAACTGAAAAGTCACCATAGCGTCAATGAAGATTGTTATGGTTTTTGATTCAAACCTGAATTGGGGGCCGTTGCTGAACGACTCTACTACTGTACTGGTTTTTTGATTGTGGTCCTCTCTCTTCAATTGGTTTAGTGATGATGTAAAAAAAAGTTAAAAACCAACAATGTCTCATTAACGCCGGGTGGTATATAATCTTGCTAATTCAATAGTATTTTGTGAGGAAAAAATAAGCCGAAACAAGAGCTTGATTTAGCTTGTTTTGGCTTATTTTCCCTTAGATAACACTATTGAATTAGCGTGCTGACACCGCGTTCGTGACCGTGTTGATTTCATGAACTTTGCCTTTTAGATTAATGTCACTTTAGTGTGGGTATTTAATTTTATAATATTGTTATCTTATCGTGCGATCAATGTGTTTTTAATACTAAAGTTTAGTTATCCCGTAGCAACGCACGGGCACGGTACCCGGTGACATGAAAATTTTCAGGCCGAGATTGGAAAATGGGCATGCCGTATACTAGAGAGTGGCATTAGCGGAGCTCGCTAAACCAATCTACAAAGGTGGTAACTCTCTTAGATATGATGGTGCTAGCAAAGATGGGTGGCTATTTTCTTAATTAGTGCTTAGTTGCTACTACTTAGGACAGATATGCATTCAGGGATTGAAAGGTGAATGAAGGATCCATTCGCAGAGGTGTTCAAGTATTTTCTAGATTTTTATTCGAGACCAATATAAAAATGTTGAATTAAAACATAGTCTGGTATGGCTAGATTAGGTCCGGATTTGGAAAGAAGATCAAAACGCCCCAAAGTAGGCACTCAAAGATTCATTATCCTTCGTTTTAGAGGATAGGATCGAGAGCCTAAAGTTGACTAATTTGGACATGGGGTAGAAATCTGCACAAAAAGTCAGTCAAACAAGTTCCCCATTAAGCCTCCCATTCTCTCTTTGTTTTCGATTGTACCACTGGCGAGCTTTTCCTTTCAAAGAGAATGAAAATAGCGTCCAAATGGATGGTTTCAGACATGCCTTCAATATGGAGGCACTTACATGTCTCCTTGAAAGTTTGGAGATGAAGGAAAGGGTTTTCATCTAATTCTCCCGAGAATGTATGATTTTAGACCATCTCTATTAACCTAGGGCTTAAACTCATAAGACCCAAAGACGGATAGGTTTAGATGATAGCATAGGTCTATAAGCTTGCTCCTTGGGTGCCAAGTATTTGTATACAGGGGGTGGTATCCATTTGGATAGTGGTTTTAAAAAGATAAAAAGAAAAATCTATACTAAGGATATGATACAAGATTTAGTTTGCTCACGTGTTCAAGAACCGTTCTCCCCCCAAAGAACGCCGAAATGCTTGTTGGTAAAAGTTATCCCATAGAAATATAAATGTATAATCCGCAGTTTAATAGATACTTTGGTGAGCACTTCACCCGAGAGGGTTTTAAATATCGAATCCACAGGGAGAAATGTGTGAGAATAGTGAGACCGAACTAAATCCCCGAGATTGTAGAAAGGTCCGGAGAATATAAAGGTTGAGAAGATGTCTATGGTTGTCTAGTTTGTATCCTTGTAAGGCTTGAAGATATTTCTTAATGGGGGCGTACTCAAAGGAAAGCGAGGGGCGAAACGTGCAATCCTCCAAAGAACAAGGTCCTACTTGGCCTATCCAACGGATGTGGACTCCAAAGGAATCAATGGTACTGTCACTACCACGAACTACCACGCTCCGGAAGGTAGGGTGTATTTACGAGCTATCTAGTCCAAACACCGCGCTTGCACTAGGGGTAGCAACTTCAACTCAAGAGCGACAAGAATTGAAGTACTCTAATAAAGAGTCGTAAATCGAAAGAAAATATAAACAAGTAACTTACTTAAATATAAGGTTGATCCACCAAAGAAGTCTCAAGATCAAGTGCAACAAAGCCTTTGATCCCGGAGGTACAAGCGTAGAGGAGTCACCGATAGATCCTGGTACTTCCCTTATTCTCCTCTACTCTCTCTTTATCTCTCAAGAATAGATCTAGTCACTCTCATGGGGTACTAAGATCTAATCTCTCAACTTTCTAACTATCTCTCTCAACTTGATCTCAGCTCTTCTAATTAGAGAGGTATGGCTCTAGCTGTTGATCAGAGTCGAGTCTGATGAATAATGATTTTCATACTCAGTCAAGGGGTAGGGGTCATCCTTATATGGTCATGGTCGATGAATATGGACCCTTGGATCAAACCGACCTTCAATAACGGTGTAGATACAACCTCAAAGTCGGTTTGAAACCGACCTAAGAAGATGAGGCCGACAGTGGGTCCCCCGGCGGTCGTCCGTGGTTATTCCCGGGCGCCGCCAGGTCCCGTTGGTAATAACCGTGTCGCTTCTCCCGGTGTCTTCGGTGTCTTCTATAATGTTTTAGTTTACATTTTGGATTGAAATTCATCACTGATTAATCTTCTTATCATATGGGGTGTAATCTCTGGGTTTTACCGGCATTTACCTGTTAAGTCCCTAAAAAGATATAAATCACCAAAACTTGTGGAACTATGTTAGTAAAGCCCCTAATCTATGAATATATTCATTTTATACCCATATTATATGTTTAGTTGAGTTATAAAAGTATAGCTTAAGAGGTGTCATCAATTTCCTTTTCGTTACATCCGGATTGGGTGTATTGAAACACAAGAACATTACTATTGTTGCAAAGGGACCGGATTGTATGTTCCAAAGACTTGAATGAATTGTTGCATGTTAATTAAAATGTGGTCATCAAACAAAATGATTTACTTTCTTTACATGGTATTGCAATTGGAATCCTCTCAGAATCGAGACAAAGATAAATGCACTATTTGAAACATATTATTTTGACTTTTGAAACAATAAATGGAAGAAGTCAAAACATATATTATGTAAAAAAATCAAAACATACCATTTGAAGTTATTGAAACAAAGGACAAATGCCAAGTGCAACATTGTTGATTAAAAATCATGTAAAATCATAAGAACTAAAATGGAAATTACTTGAAACATTTAACTTCGAAAACTGAACAAACAATAGGAGAAGTCGAGACATGTACTTTTCCATCACTTAAACATATCATCCCAAGTACTTGAAACAGAGCAATATTGCCGGTGCAACATAGTTGATTATAGTCTCGAAAAATGAAAAACATCTCAGCCATGAGTACCGGCAAGTACTTGGTACCAAACAACAGAGGCCATACATGGTTCATTCAAACTACTTAGGGTCCACAAAATATGACTCCAAAGGTGCACATTTACAACACGAAAACAAAGTTGTTTTCGATCCATCCTAAACAAACTCCATCCATCCTAAAACAAATAAGTAGCTTCTTCACTTGTCCGCTAGGTATTTCTCCTCAAATTCTTTTGGATTGATGATGTTGTGTTTTGATAGAACCAAATCGGCAAAGAACACACATCCTATAATTCTTTGTTTCACTACGTGTTTAGTCATGTTTTAAGAAATATTTTTGCAACAAGCATTTCAGTTTTCAAAAAACAATAGTGTTTCAAGTTCAACAATGAGTGTTGCCATAGACCATCCTTGGAGCAGCCCTCCTCGTAGGCATCTCGATTTGGGGCAGCAGATGAGACATTGGGACTGGATTGAGGAGCTGATTTAGGGTTTCCCACCTTCCTATTGGGACTGGATTGGAGCTGACATCCTGTCGTGCTCGACGGCGTAGCGGCGGCGGGGGATTTTCGTGTGTGGTCGACGACGAAGATGTGAACGGCGACGGAGATGGCGCCGCACGATGCTCGCTTGGGATTTGAACGGCGGCCGCGGGGACGTTGGGGACCGGAACCGGGGAGGGAAAGGCGGCTCGACGGTGAAACTGCGGCGGGTCGCGCTCTCCAACGGGTCTGCGTCGCCCCTCCCGCGATGCTTCTCTGCTCGTTCCTGTTGCGGAGCGTTGCGGGTTGGATCGAACTACCCTGTCTCTATTGGATGCTGTTGCTCGGTTGATGGGCTCGGTTGGTTAATGGGCTGCGGCCCCGGCGTCCGAAACACCATCGCTAGCCGACATCCGCGCAAATCGCTTCCATTGTTTTTTTCTAGAAAAATGGACTTTATTTCAGTCTTTTGCATGATTTATGCGTGTAATAACCAATCTACAAAGCCGGGTAGCTCGGTTGATCAAGCAATAGTGGAAAACAAGGAGGATGATCCAACCTGCAGGGAAACATTTAAAAATAGAAGAAATAATAGAAGAAGAAGGATTAGCTGAACCCAATTCCATTCCAAATCCTTTACGACCACCAAATGATCCGTAACCATTAGATTTAGAAGAACCAGAGGTCACTTCGATCTCGACTTCTTACTCGATATCGAGGATGATCTCTTTACGATTATGGAAACACCTCGAGATATCGATTAGAAACTCGAAGGCTAGAACATCACAATCTTATCCTATAAACCCTTCCCGACCCGCCTCATTTGAAAGGAACCACGTATAAGAGCTTGTCTCAATCATAAGTAGCGAATGGTTGGAAGAATCGAGCTTTCCTCTAATGTAATCCGCTTGGATTCACCTTCTCGTACCTATTCGTTGCCAAATTGATAAAGACACTTTTGATGCTCTCTACAATCCTATTGTGGGAACAAATATCATGGCATTATCTTTTGCTCATGAACTTCTCAAAAACATGCCATTGAGTCCCACTACAAAATTGTTATTAAGCCCTTCAGATAAATTGTCCAAAGCTCGAGAATTCTTTATGTTATACCAATCAAGGTTAACAACATCATGGTACATCTTAGCTTTTATATCTTTGATATCATGGAGTTTGACTTACTAATAGGACAACCAATAGAAAGGCTTACTTTTTGAAGGACAACTCGGAGAATTAGATTTTCGCCTAGACCAGGATCTTAGACCTTCATTGCCTATAGTCCAAGCCATCCATGCTAAAAAACCGAGTCTTGTCCGAACTGACCCTATGGAGGAAGTTAAAGAGGCTTCGTAGAATATTTTGTGGAGTCTAATTATGAGGATCGATTGAGAGTTCTTCATTGAAGAGGAGGATGAAAATCCTACCACTTCGTAACCTCTAGATGAATTTGAGAACCCACCTAGACCTCCTATTAAACTTAAACCTTTACCACCGTGCCTCACCTATGCTTTCCTCAATCAAGATCCGAGTCTCCCCCGTGATCATAAATGATAAACTTACTCCGCAACAGACTCTTAGGCCGATAACCGCCCTAGAAAAACATCGCTCAACCTTAGGCTATTCACTCGAAGACCTAAAAGGAATCAGTCCCCGCTCTCTCGCAGACTCATCGCATTCCTACATATCCAGATATTCCCCCATCTATAGAGCCTCAGCATAGACTCAACAATGTGATGAGAGATGTAGTTAAAAAGGAAGTTCTTAAGTTATTACATGCCGGGATTATATATCCCGTGCCGCATAGCGAGTGGGTAAGCCCCCGTGCAAGTTGTGCCTAAAAAAGGAGGCATGACAGTTGTTAAAAATGATAAGAATGAATTAATTCCTCAAAGAACTATCACGGGATGGCGAATGTGCATAGATTATAGAAAACTAAACAAGGCTACGAAGAAAGATCACTTTCCATTGCCTTTCATTGATGAAATGTTAGAGCGTTTGGCAAACCATTTTTACTTTTGTTTCCTTGATGGATATTCTCGGTATCACCAAATCCTAATTCATCCTAGTGACCAGAGCAAAACCACTTTTACATGCCCATATGGAACTTATGCTTATAGAAGAATGTCTTTTGGGTTATGTAATGCACCCGCTTTTTTCAAAGATGTATGATGTCTATATTTTCTCAAATGATTGAAGAGATTATGGAAGTTTTCATGGATAATTTTTCTGTCTATGGAAAAACTTTTGATGATTGTCTAGAAAACTTAGATAAGGTTTTGCAAAGATGTAAGGAAAAAGCACTTAGTCCTTAATTGGAAAAATGTCATTTTATGGTTAGAGAAGGAATAGTGCTTGGTCACCTAATTTCGAAAAGGGAAATAGAGGTAGACAAGGCAAAAATAGAAGTTATAGAACAGCTTACCTCCCCTATGAATATCAAAGGGATAAGAAGTTTTCTAGGCCATGCCGGTTTCTATCGTAGATTTATAAAAAGATTTTTCACATATTGCTAGACCACTCACCCGACTGTTAGCCAAGGATGCTCCCTTTATTTTTGATGATGCTTGTCTAAAAGCTTTTGAAACTTTAAAAATGCTCTTGTTTACGCACCAATCATCCAACCCCCGATTGGTCTTTGCCTTTTAAAATTATGTGTGATGCCGGTGACTATGCTTTGGGGGGGCGTGTTAGGGGCGCACTAAGGACAAGAAACATCATGCCATTGCATATGCTAGTAAAACTTTAACTGACCACAACTTAATTATGCTACCACTGAGAAAGAGTTGCTAGCGCCAGGTATATGCTATAGATAAGTTCGGATCTTACTTGGTAGGAGCTAAAGTGATTGTTTACACCGATCATGCTTTGCTTTAAAATATTTGCTCACCAAGAAGGATGCTAAACCTCGTTTGATAAGATGGATTTTGTTACTCCAAGAATTTGATTTAGAAATTAAAGATAAGAAAGGAGTAGAAAATTCTGTTGCCGATCATTTGTCAAAAATGCACTTTGAAAAACCATATGAATTGCCCATTAATGATTCACTTTCGGGGATGATATGTTCTATCGGATAACCCATACCGATCCCCGGTATGCGGATCTTGTTAATTTTATGGTTGCGGGATATGTAGCACCAAAAAAGTGATAAGAAGAAGCTTATGTATGAGAGTCGCCACCACCTATGGGATGAGCCATACCTCTTCGAGTGTGCTCTCGACAGTACTTTCGAAGATGTGTGCCAAATGTAAGAAGGACTTGGATCATTGAAAGATGTCACTCATCACCATACGGAGGACATTATGGGGCATTCGTAACACATGCAAAGATTTGGCAAGTAGGATTTTTCTCGCCAACCATGTATCAAGACACAAAAGACTTCATCTGAAGATGTGGGGCTTGTCAGAGGCACGGAAATATCAATGCAAGAGATGCTATGCCTCTAACAACCAATCTCCGATAGAGCTCTTTGATGTCTGGGTATTGATTACATGGGACCATTTCCAAAATCCGAAATTACGAACATATCTTAGTAGCAGTTGATTACATTTCAAAATGGGTTGAAGCCTTGCCATGCAAATCACGGATGGCGTGGAGCTCAATAAGGATGTTTGAAGAGACTATATTTTCAAGATTTGGAGTACCACGAATGGTAATTAGTGACGGAGAAAGCCACTTCATTGACGAGAAAATTCCGACGCTATTTAGCAAAACATGGAGTTCGTCACAATATCGCCACAGCTTACCACCCTCAAACAAGTGGGCAAGCAGAGACTTCAAATAAGCAAATCAAGAACATCTTGCAGAAAACAGTTGAAGAAATGGGAACTAAGTGGAAGGATAGACTTCCGGAAGCACTATCAGGCATACAGGGACAGCCTACAAGACACCAATTGGAATGACTCCATATCAACTTGTCTACGGCAAAACCCGTCACTTGCCTCGTGGAGTTAGAGTTCAAAGCTCACCGGGCAATCAAGAGATGGAATATGGATCTTGAAGCCGCAGGAGTAAAGAGGAAGATGCAATTATCGAGTTGGATGAATAGAGAGAAAAAAGCTTATCACAATGCCAAGATCTATAAGGAAAGAACCAAGAAGTGGCATGACAAGAAGATTAAGATAAAGACTTTCACTCCGTGAGATCGGTATTACTTTTTTTAATTCCGTGGTTAAATTATTCGGACATGGAAAGCTTCGAGCAAATGGGAAGGACCTTTCAAGGTAGTAAATTCATCATCTCATGGAGCAATCACTCTCGTGGACTCAAGGTAAGTTATTCAAGGTAAATGGCCAACGTCTTAAAATTTTTTATGAGCCCGATAAGCCTGAGGAATTAGATGTAATGGAGTTTATGATTTATCCTAACCATAGGACTTAATTTACGTAGGATTCATTTTTATGGGCCAAAAGTATAAGCATTACAATTAGAATAGGAGTATTAGACCGTGGGAAAAAGGGCGATCCAGTGTGCACTAAGGCACTGGCGACCGCCAGGATTAGGCCTGGCGACCGCCGGCCCAGTGTCTTCCCTCGTTTCCATTTTTGTTCCACGAACACTCTAGAACTTGCCCATTGTAATGATGAACATTCTGGAGCCATTCACGTAGGAAAGTATTGCGAATCCTTACCTCCTATCCAAGACATCCTGCCTATATAAACGAGCCCCATGATCATTCAATCTTATCTCATCCATCTCTCAAGGCCGACGACCAGCACCACCAATTTTAGCCATGGAGAACACCGACACCCGTATGATTGTCTCACGACCTTGCTATGGTGGCGCCATCCTCATCCCCCGCACCACCATCAACTTCCACGGCCATAGTCCCCTACATGCCCAAGCCTCTTGCCGCCGTTAATCCACCACCAAAGACCCAAGCCTACACGCGCCAGCAACTCTATGCACGGAGCTTGCTCGCCGCCCGCCGTGAAGAAGCAATGAAGAGGAAGGTCCCTGTCTTGAGGGCACTAAACTGGCCCTCCCCGGTCCCAACGAGAAGCTTGCCAACGCCCGATGGGATAAGTTTGGTAACATCCGAAGAGTAGCTATATCGATTCTCGCGTCACCATTAATGGTGTACGTGCTACGGATCAAGTCGTTCATTCAGCCCGGGGAGGCCGCAGAGCTTATGGTGAAACCGGAAGGATGACGATGGCTGAACCTCGTGCGAATATGTCCACATGAAAAAACTTTCTTAGCACCGAGCATGTTAATCCGAGTGCCACCGCTAGAGGCCTTAGCGCCATAGAGAAAGAAAATGTAGCGTTAGCTAAGAGGGTTGGCGTTCTTGAGCGTATTCTCAATAGGCTTTGTGAGAAGATGTAGGAAGCTTCGGATTATAAGAGCACTCATCTTAGTGTCGAGTCAATTTGCTTAGCATCGAGTCGGTTTTCGAGTCAATTTGTTTAGCTTCGAGTCAAGTTTGTTTTCGAGTCAATTTGCTTAAGCTTGGTTTGGGAATAAATAAAGAGTGCTCTTATTATTAATAAATGTTGATCCATTGTCTCAATTATTATTTTCTATATTTTTGTATATATGTTTTCTTGTCTCCACCATGTTTTTGGATAAAGGATAATAAAATATAGTGTGGGGAGACAAGCGATGCGACGTCAAGAACAACGGCCCGAACCCAAAAAGCGAGCAAAACAAAATACACAGAACGAGGATTCAACACTACGACGAAGTTCGACTCGTTAAGCCATTGCGAGCTCTAGCGACGCCAGAGAGGATCACGGCGGCGCCGGGCCATCACCTCCTCTCGTCCCCAAATTTGTCCGACCCTCGGTTTGTTTTTTCTCGAACTTTGTTTTCATTCATATTTTGGCCTCTGTTTTTTCGTCGTTTTGAACCTTTTGCTGACATGCTTAACATAATAATAAAAAAAAAAAAGATTGATATGCTTTGTTCAAAGTTAGACTCACATAATACTTTTTCATGGTTGAACCAATTGCTGTTGGGAACTTAATTTGTTAGGGACCCCAAGTTACTTAAGTTGTTGTGAAATATGAGATAGAAGATTGGTGAGAACTTGATTCTTGATATCTTTTTTCGCTGGAGAATTTATTTTTGAAAATATTAAATTAATAGCTATACCTCTTCTTTATGGTAATTGTTATATCTTACTAAAGCCATACATGCTACAAGTATTGAAAAACCAGCCATAAGCTACTTGCTTTGTGTTGAGCTTTGTCAAGTCCTCGTGACTGAGTTGAGAGACTTGTCATGCTCTAAAGATCAAGATCACGCATACACCCACATATATCTTTGCTCTCATCCCGAGAGTACGCATAACATGCTTTTATCCATCAAAAATATTTATATGCTCCAGTTTTTGACCTCTCTAAATTCAATGTCTCATTGTAAAAAGCAAGGCATGGGCTATGTAAAAATAGTATATAAAAAAAGAAGAAGAGAAAAAGATGAAAAATGGACAAGTGTCCGAGGGTAAGTAGAACCCACATCTTTAAAAACAGAGGAAATAAAAGACACAAGTCTAGGGCAAGTAGAGCCCACCTCTCTAAAAAAGAGAAGCAAAAAAAAGAATAAAAATAGCCCATGACCTTTCTTGCAAAAAATATTTCATATATCAAACAGAGAGAAGTTTACAAGAGCATAGTAGAATTAGGCTAGCTACCATATTATCACACACATGCACATCTTGATCTAAGAGAATGTCTCTCCTCGGATCCCGCTTTGACGTTGCAAATACATGCAAGGTAAGTATGCTATATCCTTGACAAACCCAAAACTCGGATAAAGCTTTATTAGAAGTAATATGTTTTTAAGGGCATTAGCCATATGTGTGCTTTGTGAGGATCCAAAAATACCGCATACAAATATAATGAGTGATTTGAGAATGCCACAAAAAAGAAGAAGGTAAGCTATGTTTCTTTTCAAAAATCATTACAAAAACTCCAGTTGATTTGATTGAAAAGAAGAAGGTACTCTATTTCGACTATTCTGTTCTTCAACTCCTCAAAGTTCTTGGTAGCTACAATGAATCCCACAAAGATAAGTATGACCATGAGATTGTTTTATGTTTGATGTTTTGACTTACAACATTGCTATATCCATCCTTTTCTCGAGACGAGTAAAAACCTAAGTGTGGGGAGCTTGTTGACACCTCTTAAGCTATACTTTTATAACTCAACTAAACATATAATAAGGGTATAAAATGAATATATACATAGATTAGGGGCTTTACTAACATAGTTCCACAAGTTTTGGTGATTTATATCTTTTCAGGGACTTAACAGGTAAATGCCGGTAAAACCTAGAGATTACACCCCATATGATAAGAAGATTAATCGGTGATGAATTTCAATCCAAAATGTAAACTAAAATATTCTAGAAGACACTAGGAGAAGCCTAACACGGTTGTGCACAGACCCCCGGGCGGCCGCCAGAATAACCACGGCGACCGCCGTGGGACCCACCGTCAGCCTCATCTTCTTAGGTCGGTTTCAAAACCGACTTTGAGGTTGTATCTGCACCGTTATTGAAGATCGGTTTGATCCAAGGGTCCATATTCATCGACCATGACTATATAAGGATGACCCCTACCCCTTGACTGAGTATGAAAATCATTATTCATCAGACTCGACTCTGATCAACAAACTTAGAGCCATACCTCTCTAATTAGAAGAGCTGAGATCAAGTTGAGAGAGATAGTTAGAAAGTTGAGAGATTAGATCTTAGTACCCCACGAGAGTGACTAGATCTATTCTTGAGAGATAAAGAGAGAGTAGAGGAGAAGAAGGGGAAGTACCGGGATGCTTCTGTGACTCCTCTACGCTTGTACCTCTGGGATCAAAGGCTTTGTTGCACTTGATCTTGAGACTTCTTTGGTGGATCAACCTTATATTTAAGTAAGTTACTTGTTTATATTTTCTTTCGGTTTACGACTCTTTATTAGAGTACTTCAATTCTTGTCGCTCTTGAGTTGAAGTTGCTACCCCTAGTGCAAGCGGTGTTTGGACTAGATAGCTCGTAAATACACCCTACCTTCCGGAGTGTGGTAGTTCGTGGTAGTGACAGTACCATTGATTCCTTTAGAGTCCACATCCCGTTGGATAGGCCAAGTAGGACCTTATTACTGGAGGATTGCACGTTTCGTCCCTGCTTTCCTTTGAGTATGTCCCCATTAAGAAATATCTTCAAGCCTTACAAGGATATAAACTAGACAATCATAGACATCTTCTCAACCTTTATATTCTCCGGACCTTTCTACAATCTCGTGGATTTAGTTCAGTCTCACTATTCTCACACCTTTCTCCCCGTGGATTCGATATTTAAAACCCTCTCCCGTGAAGTGCTCACCAAGATCTATTAAACTATGGATTATACATTTATATTTACGTGGGATAACTTTTACCAAATGTAAATCACCTTGTTTCAATACTAAATTTTGACATGCAACAATTCATCATGTTGTATACGTCTTGGTCGTTGAATGTTAGGTTCTCCTCCATGGAAGTCTCCCAGGACTGCCATTATGCACATTGTTGGTATGTTTCTGTTGTGAAGTGTCTTCAGCAACTCGTAGTCCGCCAATGATATCTTTTTGTGTGACCTCAGTTGCTTGACTCTTCCCTTTATCTTGACCATTGGGTGGGTGTGTTCTCGGTGAAAGACTACCACCCTCCAATTCCCATCACGAAGACCAACTGCCATGTGCGCTTTGCAATCTGGCTTCTTCGGCGTGCATCTCTTCTTGCTTGCATCAGTCATCATGGCATCCGCTCTTTTCTTCTTCGATCCGGTAGTTGCTCTTCCTGAGACTTCACTAGTTGCCTTTGCCTTCCTTCTCATTCTTCGCAATCCTTGCATGCGAGCACTCCCTCTCCTTCCTTATCAACTCATCATCAAGGTGACCTCTTCCTTGATGAGCCTACCCTTATATTGAAACCCATCTTGTATGCGTAAGCATTGTACACCCTCCGAGCTTCAGCTAGTGTGTCAAACCCAATCCCTTCATACGTAACTACCGGCTATGAGCTCACGACATCCTTTTCTTCTTCATACACAACCTCATCATCTTCAATTTCCACCTACCACCTCAATTTCCTCAAGTTTGTGATCTTCTATCCCATTTGAAAACAACTCTTCAAAAGTTGATGTTGCCGATACATTATGCCCATGGGTAGATTCTCGCCTCCCGCACATTATCAAAACAAAAATGCAATACAGTTATGCCCATGGTGTTTTACATACAAATAGTTACATAAATGTAACTGAGACAAAGATAAATGCACTATTTGAAACATATTATTTCGACTTTTGAAACAATAAATGGCAGAAGCTGAAACATATATTATGCAAAGCACTGAAACATACCATTTGAAGTTATTGAAACAGAGGACAAATGCCAAAGTGCAACATTGTTGATTAAAAAGCATGTAAAATCATAAGAACTAAGATGGAAATTACTTGAAACATTTAACTTGGAAAACTGGAACAAACAATAGGAGAAGCTGAGACATGTACTTTTCCATCACTTAAACATATGATCCCAAGTACTTGAAATAGAGCAATATTGCCGATTGCAACATAGTTGATTACTGATCTAAATGAAAAACATCTCAGCCATGAGTACCCAGCAAGTACTTGGTACCAAACGAGGCGATACATGGTTCATTCAAACTACTTAGGGGTCCACAAAATATGACTCCAGTGCACATTTACAACACGAAAACAAAGTTTTTTTATCCATCCTAAACAAACTCCATCCATCCTAAAACAAATAAGTAGCTTCTTCACTTGTCCGCTAGGTATTTCTCCTCAAATTCTTTTGGATTGATGATGTTGTGTTTCGATAGAACCAGTCGTGCAGCGACACACATCCTATAGTCAAGAGCAGTCCCCTGTAAAAAAAAAAAAAAGTCAAGAATGGCAACATCTAAAAAAATATTTATAGAGGAATCAAATAGGATATGCAATAATCCAGTGAACAGAAACATCTGACATAGCCAGCAAAGCACCAAAACCAGCCTCTTCTACCCATCTTGTCTTCTCCTCATCGAAATGCCCTTTCTGAACCAATTCGGCCGATCCTGTGCGCGGAAAACCTTGTCTAAAAGGGATCATTGCATGTTGGCTTCTTCGAAACAGATGCTAAAACAACAGAAGACAAAACCCATTGTCACAACCAGAAAATTAGCTTGAAACATTGAAAATATCATGCTGAGACAGTGAGAAATACCTTTGGGGACCAGGGTTTTCACCTCTCTCTTGCTTGAACAGGGCTCCCCTTTCTGCTTCTTTGCTGGAAGCTTTGCCTTGAAGGTAACCTTTCGGGCTGCAGAACGCTTCACCGGCTTACTGGTTGAGACGCCTACATCACGATCACGAGCTCGGTATTCAAATGCTTGTTCGTCAACGTCATCCTCAGAACTGCTTTCAAAGTCATCATCGGTGCCATTGGAGGACAGCTCCACAGAGGAGACATAGCCCTTTCTCACTGACCTCGTTGGCACCATGCTTGACTTCAACAAAAGGATACCATCACCTACAAAAAACCATAAAACAGAGAGTATAGTAACAAAAAAGCAGAAAGGGCACCTAAACTAAACTCTGCAATCATAACAGCAACAAAGTCATCAATATTGTGTTTCAACAAAGTGTGTATAGCAACTATCTAAAAGGGGAAGCAAGTTCAGAGCACATAGCCATGCAATGTAGGAGAGCATAGGTGGAACCATACAATCCAAACCTAATAAAACTATAGATAGATGGAACCTGGAGATTTACAACTTCAGAACACATTCAGAGAATCTAGCAATTAAGAGAAGAAGCAAAATGCAGTAGTTCAGATTTACAAGTTGCTGGGGTTGGTAAGTATCAACTCTACCGGATCATGTTAGGCTGCTACAAACAAGCAGAGATTTGATTTGAGTCAACACAGCAAACAGTGGGTGGCAGTGGCATAGCATGTAAATTGAATCGTGCCTAGCGAATTTAACTGCAACCACCATCAAGTTCCAAACAGCGGATGCTTCCACCTAACACCGGATGCTCCCAATCGCCTGCTACCCCATCTACATCACCATCTAAAGCACACCAAACAGTGGGTGCCAAGATAGACAGAAGCTATTGACAATAAACATTTGTGAAACATTGGTGAAACATAGGTGATAGAGAATAATGCCAAATCTGTTTATACAACTCAAATGTATATGTGCAACATCACAAATAACTCAATATAATATCTCAATCAGTTTGCTGAAACATGACAAATGAGCATAAATGCAACATCCATAATCAAACTAGGAAATATTGCAAACTGATGTGGCATATAGATGCAACATCAGGGTGATGCCCCCTGGGGTGCTCCCCATCGGCTGGTTCCCACACAAAAATCACCGTCTACAGCTCCCCATCAGTGAACGACCCAACAGTGATGGCGACGAACCTGGGAAAGCAGTGAACGACAAGGACGGAACACCAGGCCGATGAAGCGCGGACGAGATGGGGGAGAACGACGAGGACGGAGCAGTGGGAACCGAGAGGCTGCGCGGCGAATCCGGCCGCCGCAGGACACGACGACGACGGCAAGGGCGTCCGCACGCGACGTGATGGCGGGACACAGGGCGCGCCTGGCTATGGCGGAACGGGCGCGCGTGGCAAACCCCCGACCGCTGCACCGGTTGTCGGCGACAGATACGGCGGTGGCGGGCGCGCTCCCCCCACGCGCGGCGCCGGTCGTCGGCGGCAGAGACGGCGGTGGCGGCGCGCGCTCCCCACGCGCGGCGCCGGAAAACCCCAACGAGAGGAGCGGCGATGGGGAACTGCTCGAATGGGATCCGTTTTGCGTGACGCCGGACGAAAAAGGAACGGCAAGACCATTACGGGGGAGTCGAACCTGGGCCGAGAGGCTATGGAGGCCCACGACGCGCGCGTCCGGAACCAAAAAGTTCCGGACGTCTGTTAAAAACAGTTTCCGAAAAACAAGCGTGTGCTTTACCTTTTTGCTCGTATATTTTATTATAGAAACAAACTATATATATATGCACCTTTTTATTTTTTTTTGACACGGAAAAACAAAAGTTTTCATTTAAACACTGGTTCCAGACAAATCGTCGGAAACCAGAGCCATTACAAAGTCTGGGACCTGGCTTAAGTACATTGGTGAATCAGACTTCAGGTTACAAGCCCCATGGACAGCTAAGTAGTCTCTACCCTATTACACAATCTGGAGCAGATAGAGACTATACAATCACAAAATTAGAATACATAAATTCTCTTATCTGCTTAAACAAGCAGCCATTTGGGCTTCGGTCCATCTCCATCGATGTAAGAGCAGTCCCAAGTGTTGCTGCATCTGTCTCCAAAATTATTCTTGGCATGCCAAGTTGTGCCACCCGTTCCAAACTCATTTGGACAGCCAAGGTTTCAGCATTGCCATGTTGAACAGATTAAGGTCTCCAAACCCAAGGCCTCCCATCTTTTTTGATCTTGTCAATTTGTCCCAGCTAAGCTATCCGATTTTATTTGATTTATCTTGTTGGCTCCACCAGTATCGACAAAATCATAGAATTTAGCTCATCACACAACCCTTTGGTTAAGTCAAAGCATGACATTGCGTAGGTTGGGATGGCTTGGGCCACCGCTTTAACAAGAACTTCTTTACCCGCCTTAGAAAGAAGTCTTTCTTGCCAGCCTTGTATACGACTCCAAATTCTCCGTTTTAAGTACTCAAAGGCCTTCTTTCTTGATTTCCCAATTGATACTGGTAACCCCAAATATCTCTCATTTTTTGCTTCTTGCATAATAGATAGGGTTGGTCTTATTTGGCATCTTATGTCGTTCCCTGTACTGGGGCTAAACAAAATAGATCATTTGTCCTTGTTAATCATTTGCCCTGATGCCTTCTCGTAGCAATCAAAAATCCGCTTTAGTTCTTTAGCATCAGTATTGCTCGCCCTCATCAGAATTAAAGAATCATCTGCAAAAAATAAGTGATTAAGCTGCGGAGCACCTTGACAAACCTTGATGCCCTCAATCATCCCTTCCACTTCGGCTTTCATCAATAGTGCAGACAGGCCCTCAGCACATAAGATAAAAATATATGGCGACAGAGGGTTTCCTTGCCTTAAGCCTCACTGGGGGAAATCCTCTCTGTGTATTCTGCATTCACCTTGATACGATATGACACAGTACAAACACATTTCATTACCATTTTGACCCACTTTTCATGAAAACCCAATTTCAGCATCATCATTTTTAGGAAAGACCACTCAACCCTATCGTAAGCCTTACTCATGTCAAGTTTAATGGCATCCTCGCCTGCAGCCCCTTCACGTTTTGAATTCAAGTGATGAGTTAATTCATATGCTAACAAGACATTATCTGTGATCATTCGTCCTGGAACAAAAGCACTTTGAGATGGAGAAATAATTTCCGGGAGCACTGCTTTAAGTCTGTTAGCAAGGACTTTGAAGATGAATTTATACAGCACATTACAAAGGCTAATTGGTCTAAGATCCTTGAGCCTCTCTGGTGATCTGGTCTTGGGGATCAGCACAATGATTGTGTCATTCCAGCCTTGAGGCATCTCACCTCCATTAAGTACAGCAAGAACTTCTGCCTTCACATGATTTCCTAGAAGAGGCCAGAATCATTTATAGAATATTGCGGGCATCCCATCTGGGCCGGGGGCTTTAAGATCCCTAATGCTCTCTAAAGCATCCACCACCACCTCTGAAATGGACTCGATATACCATCTAAATTCCAGAGAGTATGGGGTAGCGAGGGGTGCTAGGTCTTTGGGCAGCATGAGGCCCTAACGCCCCCCACCCCCGGCTCAAGCACATAGTCGACATGTATGCTGACGGGTCCTGGTATCCTTTTTTCGAACTGGTGAAAAATGCTGAAGATGCATCCATCTAAGCAACCGGAGCTAATAACATCTATATAGATACTTTAGACCTGGTGAAAGCTTTCTCCTGTAGACCCTCTCACATTTTACTGTACATTAACAGTACCTCCATCACAGCTGTCCACTCCAATTAGTATCACGATCTCTACCGTCCAATCCCACAAGCACGGTCCTTTTAAGGAACCCGCCCCGATCCACCATGCCTTCTCCTGTAGACCCTCTCACATTTTCATTTTACATTACATTAACAGTACCTCCATCCGCGCCGTCCACTCCAATTAGTATACGATCTCGCCGTCCAATCCCACAAGCACGGTCCTTTTTTACGAACCCGCCCCGATCCACCATGCCTCCATCTTGAAGCGGCCGGCCGCCTGAACCTTCCGGCTCCTCGAGCCGGACCCCCACACTCGCCATGGCAACACCGGCGCCGCTGGGGTTGCCACCGCATTTTCGCTCTCCGCTCCCCTTCTGCCGCTCTCCGTCTCTTCCCTACACACGTTTTCCTCACAAGTAGCCTCGCTGCGTGGCGCTAGGCGTACCGGCCGTCAAGCCGGCGCCGCCAAAGCCCGTTGTGTCCGCACGGTACGCCAAGCGCATCTTTGAGTCGCGTGTATTGGAGTAATGCAAGCTGCACCGGTACTTTCTCCCGAACGCTATCTAAAGAGTATTAGCCCTCCGTTCGTCACGGAGAGCGTGGTGCGGACGCGTCGCCACAAAGCCAGTCAGTGGAGCAGGGAAGCAGCATGTGCGTGGGGCGGGGGCGAGAAAATGCATGCACCAGCAGCGGGTCCCACCATTTAAACAAGGAAAAAAATGTTATAACTGTAAAACGAAAAACACCAAATTAAATTCCGATTGCACCATTGAATTCAGATTGATAAATACTTCAAAAACTAGATCTCACATGAATATATTTAGATAACATTATAAATGGGCCCCATTGATAATGGTTGGGATAGAGTATGTTGTAAAGTATGGACGAGTGCGCAAAAAACCGTAAATAAAACGAGAGAATTTTGATGATTAGGATGGAATATTCCTTTTTAGAGTATGGAGTTAAAGTACGAGGAGTGCAGATAGTCTCAGTGGCCGCGGCCGCTGCGTGACCCGGCCGACCGTCCGCTCGCCGGTTTGGTATGTCCCCCCTCCTCTTTGTCTCTCTGTCTCTCCTAACCTCTCCCTGACGAGTCTCCGTCTCCCAGCGCTGACAGGCCTTTTGGTCCTCACGGTGGTCAGGTTTCCTGCCGTGGGTGCACGCGGCCGCGGCAGCCTCCTCGACTCACGCCGCAGCACCTCGCTGGCTCGGACGAGGCCATCACGGAGGCCCACAGCAGCGGCCCCATGCCCTCCACGCAGCGCTGCCTCGGTCTACTGCATGGCCCCTGCCCTTCGCCTCTACCTTCCAGTTGTTCGATGGAATGCCTCAACAACAACAAAAAAAATTGCTACATGCTGCTCCAAATGTTCTTAGTTCCTACATGCTGCTCCAAATGTTAATTGATGGACAACAAAGGTTGGTCAACTGTTAATTGGAGTTGCTAAAATGCCAGCAGATTGATCACTCGATGCCCAGCAAAGGTTGGTGATGATAGGAATATACGCCCCAGAAAAAGATGAGGCAATCCTCAGGAAATATGTCGGTAAGTCATCCAATTATTATCTAGCTTCAGAGGCTTTTGTTTGGTCCATCTCAGTGTCTCAGACTGCCAGTTTACATATTCCTCCGTAATCCATTTGAATATTTGATTCATCACTGCTCACAAGAATATTGAACTATACCAATTCTACATACTGAACTTTAGTTCACCCATGTCTATGTATCGTCTATATATCGTTACAGTTTAAAAGCAGTTCAGGCTTCAAAATTATTACAAAATGTTTTAAATCTAATCTTCCCTACACCTTTTTTTTTTTTTGT
Source organism: Hyparrhenia diplandra (assembly GCA_015847255.1). NCBI lineage: Eukaryota > Viridiplantae > Streptophyta > Magnoliopsida > Poales > Poaceae > Hyparrhenia > Hyparrhenia diplandra. The sequence goes on along the minus strand of JADLZK010010643.1, from coordinate 343,888 downwards.
CAACAACTGAATATATGCAACCAAACGTAAAAGCGTTAAACTTGCCATTGTTAGATGTCTATCAAATGCATTTATCAGTACACTTTGTGTAATTGTGCCTCTTCTGTAATTTTAGAAGATAAAGCTCATCCATTTATATTAGTATAATATTTCAGTTTGTCTTCAAGCCCAACGTTTGTTTGTGCAATTTGGGCTATGGACAGCACAATCACATGTAGTGAGTACGAATTTGTTAATGTCGATTTCTTCAGATGTAGGCTAATATATATATGATGATACATGTCATACTTGGTTTACATGAGCAAATTTAATGTTTGGAAATTCCCATTCCATGATGTGTTGCCGTTGTTTTAACATGTAACCATTTGAATCTTGATATATTCTTACTGCTCTGCTTACAGATTCATTGAACAGGCGTGGTCCAGACGCGCGGCCGCAGTTTGGCTTCTGGACGTTCAATGTATACATTATTTCTTTGTCTCCCTATGCATCTTCAGAAATGCAATAAGGCCTACGCATACCATTGAGTTTATTTTTAGCTCGGTACCTAACTCTGCACTCCAGGTTGTATCCTGCAGTTCTGGACATCATTGTTAATCCTTTTTGCTATCAAAGTTCCTCTCAATGCTTTGTGTTCCTATCAGCATCTTCATTACACTGCTTGCACTTGCTTCTGTTTGCCATGCATTCATTATTGGTTCTTAAGGTACATCAGAAGAGGCCAGCTAAATGATGGCTTTCCTTTATTTGAAACTGAATCGATATTCTGCCTTTGTTTGGTTCCATGATGTAAGCAAAGCTTTTATTATAGTTTCAGTTCCAAAATAGAAGACACTATGCTCTTTTATCATCCTAACAGATTCAATCTCGCAAACAAAGTGTACCTTGAAAACATATTATTAACTTCACTGATTCCTTCAGACTAATCACACATTACATGTCCGCATTTAATCACCGTTACCACATTTGAGGTGGTATGATTACTGCAATGAATCTATCAGATCTCACTCAAGTATAATAGGTGAACCACGACTGTAAACACTTATTAATTTCCCTTAACAACTATATCTACCCGCCTTGGGAGCTCTAACTAGTTTTATTCATGTTCTGAGTGACCCTCCTCCGAACACAATATAGTACAACATTTTCTTGGACATGATTCCTTGCTTGAGATGAGAAAAGATTTTGGTATTGGTTAGCAATAAGCCACTTAAGATTTTGGTATTTTCTTGAACACAATTTAGTATTTTGTGAAGAAATTTTAGATGAGGCATATAAGTGGGAATGAATAGTTTTTTTTTTTTTTTTTTTTTTTTTTTTTTTTTTTTTTTGAGCAGAGTAGGGATACATAGGTGTGATAGTGGCTTGGGCCAAGCTGAGGTTCACTCGGCCTAAAGAAACGACTTAGGAGGAAAAACTGAAGAGAAATGGCCCAGGCCCAATAAAGATATGGATTTGGGCCCAGTGAGCATTTATTTATGCCAATTATTGGGCTGCTCGCCAAAGATGTTGCATTGCCATTTAGGCCAGAACTGAACGCAAAGTTTAGTTAGCATATTATATATATATGCGTAATGCGTGCATGTGTCCATCCATCCGTGTTGTGTACTAGCAACGACAGAACACAATAATGCATGCAAGTCGACGACCAGCAAGTCTACTGTACTGCACGTCGTACACTCGTACATGTGCCTCTCTCTGGCGCATGCCATTTATTTTCTCCCCAGCGGCCTCTGGCGCATGCTATAACACCGTCGTCCTTCAGAAACAATATGCATGGTACGTACCCATACTCATGTTTCTAGGATCCGGCTACCGATAACTATCCGATAAACAGCGAGTGTAAAATGGATTCCTGCATTTCTTCTACTGTAAAAAAAAGAATGAATTTCTATAAAATTCTGGTATAACTCATGAAATTCATGTGTTTCAAATATGTAAGACACCAAATATTGTTTTAAATAAAAGGATCAAAGTATTCATGGTGTCAAATGTTTGTAATGCATTATATATAGTCTTTCCCCAACCCCTATTTGTACCCCAATAATGACAATTGGTCTCCTCACCTTTTAGGTGCCACGGCACTCTCTCCATCTGCTGGCTTCCCGTAATCAATGGAAAACTCATTCATGTACGACTCTGACCCTCTGGTGACGTCTTCAAAAAAAGTATGAGAATTCTAATTATGTAAAAGTTAAATTTTGAGGTAGGTCTAATCAAAATTGATTACTACGATCCATGCAAGTATACTTAATTAGTGCTTGTTTGGTTACTTGTGTATTCACTTCAGTTTACATGTGTTGAGGTGGACTGGAGTATAAGGGGCTGTTTGGATGCCGCCGTTGGGAGCCACGCCATGCTGTGGCGCGCCACACTTTTGTGGCGGAGAAAACGCTCGCCGCAATTGTGGCGAAATGGCCTGTGCAAATCAGCTGTGGCAGAGAAAAGATTCCTATGGCGGCCTCAGTTTATGCAGGAACCAAACAGCATCCGATCTTCTGTGGCGAGCATCACTGTGGCGTGGCAAACTAAGGCATTGAACCAAACACCCCCTAAGTTAGCTAGTTTAAGTTTCACTCTAATCCATCCTCACGCATAGGCATTCGGGTGGGTACGAGAGTATCCAAACAAGGCCTTATATGGGTCTCATGCAAATGCGGCATGCCCTGCCTCAACACTGGAGTATGCATGCATCCGCCTCCCTAGCTACAACCTTCATGATGATTAGTTTTTTCCTCGATTATTTTGCATTGAGAAATGCCCAAAGCATTCATATTAGTTGTAGTTCTTTTAGACTTTATATATTGTACTGTATATATCCTTGCTTGTTAAGGCCTAAGGGCCCACCATGTCTGAGTTTGCATGCCTTAGAGCACCCTCGGTGTATGGTGCGAGGCCGGTTTGATGCAATTAATGCCCGGCATCGAACCCGGTACCATACACCGTGGAGGCCAGTTGATGAAGGACCGTTCGGTGTATGGAACCCGGGTCGAACAAATAAACAAATCGAGCTCCCTTTCTCACCCTTCTCTCTCTCCCGCCGTTTGCTTCTCCCACCGAAGACAGAAACATCGTCGTCGTTGTCGCCGGTGACGGTAGTTCATGCCCTCACTCATCGACGCATCCATGACCGCCGGCCGATCCGCCTGTGGCGGGCCGAAGGACCGCTGGAGAGCGCGACGCTACCCGGGCCCGACACCGCTCGCTAGCCACGCTAGACATCGAGGCGAAGGGGCCGAGAGCCCACCGCCGCTGGTCCGAGCCCCTCGCTCATCGTGGCCTCCGCCAACCGCGCCGTTTGGGGTGGAGGTGGAGCGGAGCGCCGCGGCCGCCGGGGAGGGGCGTCGTTTACTTCTCGCCAACGGTGGGCGGCCGCCAGACGACGGGCTCGCGATCCAGCGACAGCGGTGTGGCGCTGCTGATGCGGCCCGCCGGGCGGGCTGCGGCGGCTCACCACGGGCGACACGGCGGCCCCGCACTCCCACCGTTGCCGTGGTGAGCGGGCGCCTCTACTCACGTAAACTTTGGGGCGGACGCTCCTCGAAGCGCCGCCGCCCTTGGGCGTTCCTGCAGCCGCGAGATCCGAGACGGAGAGCGGTTGGAGATCCGAGACGTGTGGGTCCCAATCATGGACTCGTGCTCGAGCATGTTTAGTTGCCATGCAATCCAAAAAAAGTTTTGGTTGAAGCTATCAGAAGACTTTTCGTTTTGTCTTGGTAATTGTTGTCCAATTATAGGCTAACTAGGGTCAAAAGATTCGTCTTGTACTTTTCAGTCAAACTGTGCAATTAGTTATTTTGTTTACCTACTTTTAATGCTCCATACATGCGTCAAGAGATTCGATGTGACAGACACTGTAGCACTTTTTGGGTTGCACTTTTTGGGTTGCATGCCAACTAAACATGGCCTCGGTTCTTCCACTGTGAAGCCGGTAGCAGGAGGCGTCACATCGTTGGTGGAGCACAGTATCGAACCGACGCTGGTGCTATACACCGGTGATGCTCTTAAGGCCCTCCATGCCATAGAACCAGCATACTGTGGTTGCAGAATAGTAGAACTGCGCCGATCAGCAGGTAGATGCGCAGGCAATCTGACAGAGGCAGGATACCTATCCAATCAGGCCCATGGACGAGGTAGAGCCAGTATGGGTGAGACAGATCACAGTTCTATGCGTTTCACAGTCGAGATCATCGTCATCAACACTGATCGAACCAACCGGTGTAGTGTGTACTCCACTGATCATCAATTCATCACACAAATCTACTAGCAAACAGTAAATCTATATAGGATTTGCTCAAATTTATAGGGTCAGATGACCGCATAACCACACATAGCTTCGCCCCTGATTGATTCAGGACACCGGCCCGTCACCGGAGCAAAATCATGATGAATTGATGATGCAGCCGAATTCAACCATGTTGGCTTCAGGGATACCATTCACCTGAACGATCACAATGAATTCAATCGGACACTCTCTGTAATTGATGAAATAGAATTTCCATTGTCTAACAATACGTGTTACACATGGTCCACTACTCCACTGGCACTAATAGAACATACTCAGTTTTCTGCATAGAGGCGTGCACAACAGGCAAAAGGAACCAAGCTAAGATTCCTAGTTATCGGTAGCAGCGTTCAGCAGGGGGCGGCGCTGCGGAACCCTATCCTCCCGCCGACATCATGGAGCACCCGGATCGCCCGCTGCCGCACGCTGTCGAGGATCGATGCCGAGCTGTCGCCGCCGTTGACGCCGGGCGAGGCATCCGCTTGAGCGTGATCCCGGACGGTCCATCTCCACGGCGGCGTGCCCATCGAACACCAGCGCGATCCTCGGCAGCTTAGGGTAGCGGACCCCGTGAGGTCGTAGTAGGTGTCCAGTTCCTCCTCTGGCGGCGCGACGCGTACCTCATCCCCCGTTCCCTCGAACGCCGCCACGCAGGCGCCTCAGACATGCCCGTCACCGGGCAAAGCGGGTGAAGATGGCGCTGAGTCTATCACCGTTCCGCCGCGAACAGCTCGGGGCACGCTCAGCCCCTTCCCGTCGACTCGATGGCCACCGAAAGCCAACAGCGACGACCCCGCTCTGCATCATGGGCGTGTTCCGCGAACCTGTAGGGCCGCCAAGCGATCGGCACGCCGATCCGGAAGAACCCCTTGGTGGTCTCCGCCGGCGGGGAGGCGATAGGAGAAGGCGTCGCCGTAGGTGGACGACGTCTCGCCATCGGCGGCCGCGACGCCGCTGCCGAGCGCCATGATCCCGTCCGCTGGGCCTCGCCCCTCGAAGCCGCCCCCGCCGGTGTGGCTGCACCGAACCTGAACCTCTTGCGAACACATGGTTGATTTAGGTCACATGTGTTTAGTTTTGTGATTGAGTGATTGTCAACGAATAACATTTTAATTCTATTTTTTTATTCTTTATGCTTCGGCTATGTTCACCGGCACACGTGGAGTGTGTCAAGACGATTCTTGGTTCGTGGTTGTACGTGTGTGGAGCTCGGAGATGGTAGGCCGACGGCGAGGTGAAGGGGCCAAGGAGGACGTGCGGCCGACGGACCGCTGAGGTGAAGGATCGGACGTGAGGCTTGGACCGAGGACCGGATCGCCCGGTGTGGCTAGCCATGGTGGTCGACATCCGGGACATCGATCGGATGCAAGAGGCGTGGTGAGACCGTGTCGATCGGGTCAAGACGGCGAAGCGTCGGCGGAGCGGGAGCTCTCGGATGACTTGGCGACTTCGAGGCGGTTAAGACGGCGATGACACGTGTCGAGGAGGTTTGGTGGTTTGTCCTCAAAACCATCGGTGCGGGTTTTTAGTGGTTTGGGCCTCAAAACCACGGGCGGCGGGTTTGGTGGTTTGTGCCTCAAAACCATCGGCGGGTTTTCACGGGTTTGGGCCTCAAAACCCGGAGGGCGCCCGGTGGACGGGAGGGGCGGCCAGCGTGGCGGCATCCGGGAGATGCGTGGAGCAAGGTCGCAGATGAGAAGGCGTGGCGGTCGTCGGATCAAATTATTCGAGTCGGACTAAATTAGCCTTAGGGTTATTAGTTCGACCCATATGTATCTGGGGGGTAGTTTGGGAAAGAGGATTTTCGGACTATATGTGGAGGATGACGACCTCCTCCCCTCTTTTTTCTCTCATTTTTCGTTTTTATTTTTCCCAATTTTTAGGGTTCTTGTTTAGAGGTCAAAGAACAAATTTGTGGATGTTTTGTCTTTGTAATTTTCGTTCAGTAGGAAGAGTGGCCCTTAGTCCACTCATGCCTCCTCTGGGATTTATCACTTTGATTTGTGATTTTCGTTGCTCTGCGAAATGAGTTTTCTTCCTTTTTCGCCATGGCTGTGATCTATGTTTCCTTGAGTTCGGATTGATTCCAGACAACCATTCTTGGTAGTTTAGTTCGTAGCTGGGTCAATTTCATCTGAGCTAAATTTAGGAGCGATTCCTTTTGTTTTGGCTGAGATCCAGTCGTTTTGGTGGCTGTCTGTCTGCCGGTTCGTCGGTCGCCAACTCTCTGTTCGTGAGTTCGTGTCCGGGCGTAGGGAAAACAAGCAGCTGTGCTGCAGCGCAGAGCGCGTCCCAATCCAAGCCGATGCTAGTCAGTAAAATACGATCTCAAGTTGCAGGCTTTTGCTCCAACGTGATTTGCTTGTCTCCAAATCTTGAGTTGTCCTTTCGAGCTACAGGATTATCTTAATTGGTTTCGTATTTTCTCTTTGCTAATCTTGCTGTCCTCGAGATCTAGGCAGGGGAACAGCAGCATGCTGCAGCGCCATGCGCTCCCTGGCCTAAGCAAAAATTCGATTGGTCAGAAGATTGCTTCTTGTCTCCCGTACATGATTTTGGTGAGCCATGAACTGCTAGTTCTTTGAGTCAATTATCTTGGTTTTTGTTTCCTGAGGGCAGCGCCTAGTGCCCTGTGCAGCAGACCAATTTGGTCTCGTGCTCCAGACAGGAGAGGCCGACCGCCCAACAGCAGGACTGCTGCTCGCCGGTGCCGAGCATCTCAGGCAGCCTGTTGCAGCTGTGCGTTAGTTTGCTTGAGCCGTTCGTTCTTCTGTTCGTCTCCTTGATCAGGCAGCAGCTTTTAGCATTGGTTTTTGTGTTCTTCAGCATCGAAGTGCGGCACGGCAGTGAATCTCTCTTGCTCTGTTCTTGCTTGTGAATTCAGGTTGACTCTTTGGTATCTACTGCAGGTGTGACTCAAGCTGTTGCTGATTGGTAGGCCGTGCACCTTCGAAAGTGCCGTGCAAATCCATCATTCTCGCTGATCCGAATTGTAATCCGATTTTTTAATGACTTTCTATCGATCCGAGAAATTTATCTAGATACTCTCGCCACGAGTTGGCGTTGGTATTTTAGATTTGAGAACTCACTTCTTCTCTATAGAAGTTGGGTGGCTCATTTTCTCTCATCCGGTTCAATCTTTGCGCTCCTCGGTCTTGTGTGATCTTTTAGGGTGTCCCGCTGTGTTCCTGGGAGCATCCACCCAATCATTTGGGTCGCGGACATCTCGGTGCTCTCTTTTGCTTGTAACACCTCGCTTCCGCTAAGACGCGTGTTATCCTGGATCTTCATGTGAGTTAGCTTTTGAGGTTGGGGTTGGAGCCGATGACCTAAAAATCAAAAGGAAAATCGAGGGCTCCCATTCAACCCCCCTCCGGTCGCCGTTTCGGTCCTTCACCTCTCGACGCGGGCTGAGTTGATGGTGAGCACGTCGGAGCTGTACGTCCCCGACGTGGTGAACTGGCCCGTTGACAAGTTGCGGGTGACGCTGTACTGGCACTTCCGTTGGCGTCGCAGCCGGCCAAGTAGGAGCCGAGCTGCTTGCACTCGGAGGAGTTGCAGGAGAAGGCGGAGTATGTGCTCGACCTGGTCGGGTCGTAGTCTTGGCACTGCGCGAAGTTGCAGGGCACGCACCGCATCCACGGCACGTCGCCGCCCGTGTCCAGCACCACCGTCACCGGTGGGCTCGAGCTGCCGTCGGTGGCCGCCGGATGAATGCTGCTACTAGGCTGATATATAATGTAGAAATCACAGAAAGTTAAAGAGATCGACCAAATTCACCACAAAGCAAAGTGCACTACTATTGATTTCGAACCAAGTTCAATTTAACCTTGGAGCCCGTCTGTGACGTGCCAACCCCGACGTTAATGGCGGCCTGGTGGTGGATCTGGGTTTCCTCGACGGACACGGGGTCCTTCACGGAGCCCCTTGCTTGCGCGGGCACCACGGGAGCCGGACACCCTGCTGTGGATGTGGTGGACGCGGAGCCGGTCCTGCCCGAGCATGTCGGCCAGCGACGGCTTCGCCCTCTCGCCGCCGCCGCCGTGGCCTTGAACGAAGGCGAGCACGGGCCGAGAGGACGAAACAGCGGCACCCAGCTGTGGTTGTGGGGCGGCATCACTGTCATTGTGTGCCAAACAATGTTAATTTACACTTTGACTTTACACAGTCATATGCACCGCCGCTAGGACGAGGATGAACGTACCCCTGTGTCCGGAGCAGGTGGCATGTGGTTCGAGCAAGCTCACGTTGGACGTGAGCTCAAGTTGTTCATCAGCAGCACGGGAAGTTTTTTTTTTTAGAAAGGGCGGCAAAAAAGCTTTGCGCGATTTCTATTAGGCGAAAAAAAAACGAAAGGCAAATACCAGCCCAGTTTTTGACCTGAAACCGGGCCGTAAAAACCATACAAATCTGGAGGGTACCTACTCCACCCGCACACCTAAAATACCAATTCAACTCAACTCGCGCCACAACTAGCGCCCACTCAACTCAACTTAGGGGACTGCTCCACTCCACCTACCACTTATTGCAACAACTCATACAACTATGAACCACTTAAACAACTCGACTAACTACAACTTCGGATGGAAAACAAGATAAACAAGAAGCCCCACTCTCGGTTGGATTGGGTCATCAACACGAGGCTCCATCACCGCCACTTGGGTCGGATTGGGACATCGACACGAGCTATCACGAAGAAAGGCACAAAGACAAACAAAACACTCAACACTACGCCACCACACCGCCACCACACGGGAGAGGAGCCGAAGGAAGCCGTCGAAAACCGCGCCGTCATCACCAGCAACGATGAGCCGCAGCCATTTGTAAGCCAGTAGCTACACGAAAACTCCCCACCACGGACTGTCCTCCTCAAGTCGCACACCCACAATCGAAGATCCTCCAAACTCAACGATGCATCGGCCCGAAATTCTCTTCACGGCACCATTGAAGACCACTGGATCCCGGCTACTCGGCGTGGGGGCCTCGCCTCACCCAACGCCTCACTCCACTACCCAGGGAATCGATATGCGAAACCGCTCCAAGAGCTCCACCTCTGCCCGGCCGACACCGAGATCACCACCACCACGAGCGCCAACTCAAGATCTCTAGCCACATGGCCCTCTCGCACCTCCACGCCAACACGGACCAAGTGCTCCCCAAAACCGCAACGCACCAAGAACACCACCACCGACCACCACCACCGCCACGAGCCGAGACGGTTCCCGACGCGGCGCCTCAAAGCGGGGCACGACGCCGATGGCGCCCGTCGTCGCCGCGCGCTCGTAATGAACCGGGTTTTCACCACGGGAACCCATCGCGCAAGGAATGACAACCCTCAATGAAGCCCCAGGGAGAACGACGACACGGCCGCCGCCACCATTGACACCGACCAAGCGGTAAATGCTTCGCGACGCCACCATTCTGCCGACGCTCTCGTTCATGCCGCCGGACGACCCCGACAAAAACCACGCGTCGCATCTCCCTAAGAACCCGACCGCCCAGGCGCCCACCTCGACACCACCGGCAAGCACCTGCAGCCCCCGGCCCCACCACCATGGTGGCGCCCGCACGAAAACGCCGGCGAGGAGGAGGAGGTTACCGACCATCTTGCCGCACTCCGGTTGCCCAAGACGCAGACCACCCCCGGCTCCACCATCTCCAGGGCCGCCATGGCCCGATTCCCGCAGAGCGGGCGGCACACCGTACCACGTTTCGCCGTCACAAAGCTCGGTCTTTGCTCTGCCTCCCGCACCATCCACACACCCGCCACCGCCCTGGCCGCCCACACCGCGCCAGCCGTGCGTGTGCCGCCTCGACCAACAGCTCGCGCTGCCAGAGACATCGCCGCCGACCCGGCTGCCGCTTCCACGCGACAAAGCTCCCGCCGTCCCAAATTTTCAGATCCGCGAAGTCCGCGCGGATCCGGCGGCCAGCCGCACGCCGCGCGGGAGGCGCCCACGCTGGCGGCCCTCGCCGGGATCCAGACCGCGCGTCCGCAAAAACGCCGGAAGGGAGGGAGAAGGCCGCGCCACGCCGTCCTCACGGGCGCGCGAAGCCCCGGCGCCCGCTCGAGGCGGCGGCGGCGGGCATGGATCGGAGGAAGGCGGCGGCCTAGGGTTTCGTCGCCCGATTAGCCACGCGGAGCGACGCGAGGCGCGGTCTTTTTTTCAATATAAGAGGCACCAGCACGGGAAGTTGGAGAAGAACCCAACAAGAGCAACAATATTGGCAAAACAACCATGGTTGTGTATCTTGCTAGCTGCTCTCACTATTACTGAATCCTACTTCCAAGTTACCATGTGGTTTCCTCCTTTTCTAAAAACCATGTGGTTTCCTGGCAACGTATATATAGGCCAATGGCCACGCAAAGTAGCACAATAGCAAGAAAGATGCAGTCCTCTGCTCTCCTTGCTAAGCACAGATTCGCTAAGACTTGCGAAGTCTTTTTCGTGTTTTACTTCACTACTTACAAAATAATCTGCAAACATATAAACTACACAATTTTTTTTCCTTGTAGAATACTAACCATTTTAAATTCATCTCTTCATTATGTGATGCTCAATTTCTTTCCTAAACTACTAAAGTGGTTGTTTTTGGCCATAAAAGTTTACTTTTGGATTCAAGTTGATTCTAAACTATCAAGTAGAGCCATTTCAATCCTCAAATTTCATTTAGACTTTTGTTTTGTGTCAATTCTTACTTCTTATCCTAGAAGGCACATCATGCTTTCGTGCCTTGTTAGCTCCATCATCATTCCTCATCTACACGAATGGCATACCACATTTACTTAGCTCCCGGTCCCAGCTTGACAAGGTCCGCAATCCTCTCGCTCAAGGCTGACTAAGGCCTAGTTTAGTTACCTCCCAAAAGTTAGAATTTTTTCACTCTCTTTCCAACACATCAATCTTTAACCGCTTGTATAGAGCAGTAAATGTGTAGGTAAAAAAAATAACAAATTACACAATTCAGTTATAAATCACGAGACAAATCTTTTAAGCCTAAGTAGACAATGATTGGATAATATTTACCAAATACAATTGAAAGTGCTACAGTTTGAAAAATTCTAACTTTTGGGTAACTAAACAAGGCCTAAGATATCCGCCTCGCTTGGTGCCTTGGTGGTGGTAAAGAGCTAAAACTTATTCAACCGTCTATTGATCCATTGTTCTCTCCTCTGTCCCGTTGGTGTCTCACTTCAGCCCCTCTTGGCCCATCACTCTCTCTTATTTCCATCTTCCCTCACTCTAGAGTTCGTGCTACGGATCTGTTCCCTCTTTTGCTCCATTGTCCTTCAGTCGAACCAACCCATGACATAAGTCTATGGAGATAGAGGGGGTTAGATTAGCGATTCACAAGCTCACCAGGGGTTTGATTAGCGATTCACAAGCTCATCCCTTTACGAAACATGGCCAGCTGGTTGACACCCCGAGTTGCCGGTAGTAAGGGTGCAAAGGGATAACCTTTAGGTGCACCTCGACCCTACAAATAATTTAACTAAAAGAGGGGTCAGAGGGCACCTAATTGTCTCTAATTTGCACCCCTAGCCGGTAGCTAGCGTGTCGGACACTTTCCCATTTTTGTCGTGTCACTGGTTATTTAGCTGCTTTCCCACTATCAATGGCGATTTGTGACACACGAGCCCAATTTAATCCAACAAAGATTGCTTCACCATTATATTGCCACAAGCAAAAGTCTAGATAACAGCACAACAAGTTACACAAACGTCCCGTTACAACTTAATTACGACACACCATCATATTTGCTAATAAGATAGCTTGTCACAACATAATGAACCAAACAACAATTTGCATGCCAAGCCTGAAATCTACGGTAGATAATTTGGGTGCTACTGGGGGTATACAGCCGCCAGTAGCCCGGCATCCTGCTGCAGTCTGAGATCATCAGCACGCGCCGCGTCGGAAGCCCACGGAGCCGCTGCCGACATTGTAGAGCACCTCCATCGTCTGCTGCTGCACGTTGCCAAGTATCCCAGCCATGCGGTCGTCGCTGTTAGACGTGAACGCGAGGCAGTCATGAAACAGGATCCCCTGCCGGTCCAGCTCCACGACGGCGTTCCCATCGAACAGCAGCGCGATCCTCGGCACCATGACGCCGAAGAATGCGCCGGAGAAGTCGTAGCAGGTGTCGAGGTTCCCCTTGGCCGGCGCCTCCCTGTACAAGGCCATCCTGCTCCTGAACGCCTCACGCAGCGCCTGGTACGCCGTCGGCGGCAGGCGGGTGATGGCCGTGCGCGAGTCCAGCACGGAGCCGGCGTTGAACACCGACGGAGTCACGTTGAGCTGCTGCCCGTCGACGGCGATGGCCAGGAGCCGCACGCGGTAGAGCGTGCGCACCTGCGCGTACCTGAGCATGGGCGTCACCGCGTACCCGGCGGCGGGGAGGTCGTCACCACCGCCGCCGAGCACGAAGAACCCCGGTCGTCGGCTCCCTGTCGCTGGGATGCAGTACGAGAAGGCGCTCCGTAGGCGGCCGCGGCCTGGGACACCAGCGACTCGGACCACCGCCCAGCGCCATGACTCCGGCGGTTGCGTTGTCGACGCTGCCTACTTCGCCCTGCTTGGCCTCGACGTGGCTGCACCCGAACTTGAAGTTCATGGCGCCGTCGGCGGTGGTGTCCGACGCGAGCGCGAGGATGTCGGAGCCGTACGTGCCCGACGACGAAGAGGAGGCGGGGAGTTCGGGATGGGGACGCGGTACTGGCACTGGCCGTTGACGCAGGCGCCACCGTAGAGGCGGCCAAGCTCCGCGCAAGCCTGGGAGTTGCACGGCATGGCGGAGTACGTGGTCGACCTAGCTGGGTCGTAGGATGATGACGAGGAGTCCGTCGTCGCCGACGCCGAGCGGTGGCACTGTACCCACGGCACGTCGCTGGCCGTGTCCAGCACCACCGTCTGGACAACGCCCGCCGTCTGCTGGTTTTGCTGGCCGCCGCCGCCGCCGCCGCCGGAGGTCTTCTTCTCGGAGCCGATTGTGACTTGGATAACCGGCTGGTCGTGGAGGTGGATAACCTCGGAACGCACCGGTTCCTTGACGGGACGGGCCTGCTTGCTCACACGGACGCCTTCGGACGACGACGACAACCTCCTGTGGATGTGGTCGACGCGGAGCTGGTCCTGGCGGAGCAGGTCGGCCAATGACGGCGCCGCGCCGGAAGTGGACGCCGCCGGCGAGCACGGGCCGAGATGTCGGTACAACGGGGCCCAAGTGCCTTTGTGCGGCGGGATCACTGTCATTTCATTGTGCGTCAAAATTGTTACGTTGACACATACAGTAATTGTCAGCAAATAAACAAAATACTGCATCGATCATTTATGTTTCTCATTGAAGATGTTGCAGACTGGACGTACCGGTGCTGTGTCCGGAGCAGGCGGCGCCATGTGGTTTCAGTGAGCTCTGCCTCCCTACGCCTGTGTAGCCATGTTCGTCACCAGCACCAGCTGCACGGCTACTGGGACAGTAACCGAACAAGAGGAGTAGTAAGAGCGGCAAAACTACAACCATGGCTGGCCTCTGGTTGTTGTATTACTCGGCCGTGCTTTGCATGTTCCCATCCCATATAGTAGTTTCAAGCTACGTTTATATAGGCAATGGGAAGTTGGGAACAACAGGCAATGCTATGCTTGCATATGCCAAGTGTCTTCGTTGTGACCTCATGTATGATTTTTTTTTTATTTTTTTTTTTGGAAAAGAAAAGGTGAATGATCTGAAATCGTTTGGACGTGGTGTGGGGGACAAAATATTCACTATGAGTTCTCAGATTCTGAAATTTACACTTGAAATGGCAAACACATGTATATATGCTCTATAAAGTGACAATACTTAAGGGGCTATTGCGTTTTTATCCTTCTTTGGAAACGTCAATTGCGACTTTAGCCCTCGTTTTTCGCAATGTTGCATTTTTACCCTCGCTCTGTTAGAATGAAGTCTCGGTTTACCCCTACTTCTAACTCTACTAGATCTAAATGCAGAAAAAAAAAAAAAACCCCTTCTCGGGCTTTCTTTGGACAATCACGCCCTTCCTCTCTCTCTCTTCGTTATGTCGACGGTTCCGTCTGCTCTCTCATCCGTTCCACATGTTTCACGCACGTGACGTTGGATCGAACCCTAGCGGCGGCGCTGCGGGGGCTCGGCGGCGTCGGCGTGGCGTCCTTGGCGGTGTTGGCGGCACGGCGTCCTCGGCGGCGATGCCATGGAGCCGTCTGTTGTTGGCGGCGTGGCGTCCTCGGCGGCCCGCCGACGCAGCGGCGGCGGTGCAGGCCGCACACAAGCGTCCTCGGCAAAGGGTGTCCAGCGAGGGGCAAGGCGCCATGGAGCCTCCTCACGGCCGGTCCAGCGAGGGGCAAGCAGCCATTTTTCCCCATTTTTGTTACTGATTTTGGATTTGGGATACACACACATAGGAATTTTTCCTTGCCATCCAAAGTCGTACATTGGCTTGTGTGTCGGTTTCGGAAAATTTTGATACGTTGGCTTTGTGCGGTTACAATGCGTAACTATCTGCCGGACATCATCGGAGTCCTACTTGTTGCCTCGGTCACTACTACGAAGTGACTTGTAGTCTCGAGGCCAAAATCGAGGTTACTCCCGGTGGAAATTTACCGGGAGTAAATGTATCTTTACTCCCGGTTGTAGCTCCCAAATGGGAGTAAAGGGTCCTGCGCCGCGTGCCCCCTCCCCCCCGGAGATCTAATCCCGGTTGGGGGCTTGAACCGGGAGTAAAGATCGAGCTTTACTCCCGGCTCGTATAACCAACCGGGAATAAAGATCTATTCCCGGTTGGTAATACCAGCCGGGAGTAAAGCTCGAGCTTTTTACTCCCGGTTCAAGCCCCCAACCGGGATTAATATTCCCCCCTATAAATACTCCCGCCCCCTTGAATTTTTCAACGCATTTCCTTCCAAAAAAAACAGCTCAACCCCTTTTTACTCCGGGTTTCCCAACCAAACCGGGAATAAAGGTTTGGCAAGCTACACTCCCCCCCTTTTCATCCTCTATTTCATGTTTTTGCACTTTATTTAAATATGGTTGTTTATGTAATTTTCTTTTGATTAGAGAAATGAGGAAATTAACTTCATTTACCAAATTGTGTAATTCAATAATTTGTAGTCTAAATTAGAAATCAATTTAATTTAATTAAATGTGTAGGAAACATGGCATGGTACGTAGTGCATGTTGGGCGCGTACCGGGGATCTATCGAACCTGGCGGATTGCCATGCTCGGGTCCATCGCTACAAAGGAAATTGTTACAAAAAATACAACACGAAGGCTTTGGCTTTGGCGGCCTATCATGGTGCAAATATTCCAAATAACAATGACCAAGGTGTAGCAATGGAGATTCGGGAGATACCAGGCGAAAATATTAGTTTCTTAGGTTCATTGCTTAGGTGCCCTCTACGAAGGATGTTACTGCTTTAATTGATGTCTATTTCTTCTTTCTTTGCTTTAGTGGAGTTCGTTGTATGCGGGCAAACAAAAGTTGTAGGCTACCCGTCGTAAAATAATAAAATGTACTATTCATGCATGTTGTGTATTTACTCAAATGTATCTGGTGTGTACTTTTTCATACGATGATTATGTTAAAAATTACAGATGAAGCGAAATGGATGTACAACGTAGATCGACGCGACGATGAGTACTGGGCGTGGGGTGCATGAGTTCCTATGTGCGGCCCAAGCAAACAAGCGAAAAAACGGTTTTATGTGCTGCCCATGTGCCTTGTGCAGGAATAAGAGAGAGTTTTCCAAAGCACATATCCTTCATTTACACTGTATAAGTCGGGATTCATGCCCAACTATGTTTGTTGGACCAAGCACGGAGAGACCGGTGTCCCAATGGAAGAAGGTGAAGACGAAGGAGGGGATGACGACAATGTTATTGCTGAATATGCTGAATTTGGTGATGTCATAGAAAATATTGCAATGGAGGAAGATGCGAGAGGAGGCACCGGTGCCGGCGGGGAGATGAGCCCTCTGCGATGGGCTTGATCAAGGCTATTCGTGAAGCCTGAAATGAATGCGAAAAAAAAAGGAGAAGAAGAAGTTTGAGCGCATGCTAGAGGACCACAAGAAGTTGTTGTACCCAAGGCTGTGATTCGAGGGCGAGAAAAAGTTGGGTACCACACTAGAATTCTTTGCGGTGGAAGGCGAAGAATGGTGTTTCGACAATGCGTTTAGCCGATTATTGACTATCGAGGAAGAAGATGCTTCCGAAGGACAATGAGTTGCCTGCCCGGCACGTCTGAAGCAAAGAAGGTTGTATGTCCTTTGGGATTAACAATCAAAAAAGATTGATGCATGTCCTAATGATTGTTTCTGTACTATGGCGAGGATAACGAGAAGTTGGATGAATGTCCGACATGTCATGCATCACGGTATAAGATCGGGCGAGGCGATCCTGGTGATGTTGAGGGCGAAAGGCCTAGGTTGAAAATCCTGCTAAGGTTATGTGGTGCGCTCCGATAATACCACGCTGAAACGTTTGTTCGAAACAAGGACCATGCAAAGTTGATGCGATGGCACAAAGAAGACCGTAAGATAGACGGCAAGTTGAGGCACCCTGCGATGGGTCACGGTGGAGAGCAATCGATTCAGAATTCAAGGATTTTGCGGATGATGCAAGAAGCGTGAGGTTTGCCTTAAGTGCGGATGGTTTTAACCCCCCCGGGGATCGAGAGCGTAGCCATAGCACCTGGCTGTTACTCGTCTATCTACAACCTTCCCCCTGGATATGCATGAAGCGGAAATTCATTATGATGCCGATACTCATCCAAGGCCCGAAGCGACCTGGAAAGCGACATCGATGTGTACACGAGGCCACTAGTTGACGAGCTTCTTCTTTTGTGGGATAAACCCGGTTATGCGTATGTGGGATGAGTACAAAGCGGGGAACACTTTTGACTTGCGCGCTCATTGTTTGTAACAATCAACGATTGGCCGGCTCTAAGTAATATATCGGGGACAGTCAAACAAGGGATATAATGCTTGCACGCACTTTGTTTCCGCGGATTGTAAGGGTATTTTTTTGAAAAACGTCGAAAGGTCGTGTACCACGGCTCACGTCGATTTCTTCCCAAGAGTCACGTGTTAAGAAAGAAAGGGAAACATTTCAACGGTACCGCGAGACCACAATGCCAAGCCTCGCAACCGGACTGGTAAGGATGTGCGGAGATGGTCAACGATATCAAAGTAGTGTTTGGGAAGGGACCTGGCAGCATACCTGTTCCAAACGATGATGAAGGTCACGCACCCATGTGGAAGAAGAAGTCAATATTTTGGGAGCTACCCTATTGGCAAGTCCTAGAGGTTCGCAGTGCAATTGACGTGATGCACCTAACAAAGAATCTTTGTGTCAACCTGCTAGGCTTCATGGGTGTGTACGGGAAGCATAAGGACACACCTGAAGCGCGATCGGACGATGATGGACGCCAATACTTAGGCCCTGCTAGCTTTAGTCTTACCAAAGAAGAGAAGGAAAGCATGTTTGAATGCCTAAACAGCATCAAGGTACCATCTGGATTCTCCTCAAATATAAAGCGATTAATAAATGTGCCAGAGAAGAAATTTCAACACTTAAAGTCCCATGATTGCCACGTGCTCATGACACAGTTTGCTTCGGTTGCGCTAAGAGGGATTCTACCTCCCAAAGTACGTCATTTGCTCGTGAAGCTATGTGCATTTCTCAATGAAATATCTCAGAAGGCAATCGATCCGCAGGAATTAACTAAGCTACAGAATGATGTGGTTCAGTGTCTTGTCGGCTTTGAGTTGGTGTTCCCTCCCTCCTTCTTTAATATCATGACACACCTCCTAGTTCACCTAGTCAAAGAGATTGCTATTCTCGGTCCCGTGTTCTTACACAACATGTTCCCTTTTGAGAGGTTCATGGGAATCTTGAAGAAATATGTTCTACAACCGGGCTCGCCCGAGAGGAAGCATCGCCGAGGGCTACGAACGAGAGGAGGTCATTGAGTTACGTGTTGACTTTATTCCCGACCTTGACCCAATTGGTGTCCACTGAATCGCGACATGAGGGAAGGCTAAGTGGAAAGGGGACACTAGGAAAGAGAACACTAGGAAAGAGAACATATATCGGTATGGAGGATAATAATTTCGACAAAGCACAATACACGGTTACGCAAAACAGCACTTTGGTGTGTCCGTATATCCAAGAACATAAGGAGCTAATACGATCAAAGTTTCACGACATGGATGAGGATTCTATTAGGCGTGAGCACTTGTCAAGTTTTTATCGGTTGGTTGAAAAAAAAAAAATGTCAAGGTGATCGAGTCTTCAGGCGGCTATATAGGTTGGGTGCACAACCATCGTGGCATGTCCTCACATACAAAGGGTATGAAATAAATGGTAGCACATTTTACCACGGTATCCCGGGATAAAAGGAGCACAAACCAAAACAGGTGGTGTTGAATAGATGCGAAGACCCAAATGGGGTGAAAAAAACATTTTATGGCTGCATAGAGGACATATGGGAACTAGACTATGGAGGTAATTTGAAGGTCCCTTTGTTTAAGTGCCGGTGGGTGAAGTTGGCCGGAAGCGGGGCTTTAGCGATTGACCAGTTATGGGTGACAACGGTGGATCTAAAAACCCACAGTTATAAAGAAGAACCATTTGTCCTCGCCAAAGATGTAAGTCGGGTATTCTATGTGAAAGACATGGCTACAAAACCTAAGAAAGGGAAAAACAACAAGGAGCCAACAAATGATGAGCCCGGGCGCCACATAGTTCTTCGGGTAAATCAAACATCGTAGGAATTGAGGACAAGTCGGACATGTCAAAAGATTATGAGAAGCAAATCGAGAATTGTGCCTTTCAAAGTGAGCAAGGATCCCTCCATCTTACTCAATGAAGAAGACACTCCATGGACAAGATAGAAGCCAACTTAATTTAGTGTTTGTGTAATATCGTATTTTGAGACAACCCTATATGTAATAATTATGACCGAACATCTTTATTAGTTTCTTCCATTTGACAATGTTTGACAATGCTACGAATATACTTTTAAAAAACAAGTAATGTCGGAATTTTTACGTACGAGATAATGTAAAAATAATGTTCTGTCAAAATACATTATATTTAATTATTTTATTTAATGGCAACAATTTTGCATTAATGAATTATTGATTATTAACTACATTATCATAGCTAGTCAATAGAAAAAGGTAAAATTTTTTTAGGTTACATATTTTTATAGTGTGGAGTAAAACAATGTGTAGTTAAATTCAATTTTTCAAAAGTTTTAAAATTGCTATGTAATTTTCTATATTTAAAATAAATTGTAGTGAATAAATGAAAAGAAAATGTAAAAAAAAAAAAGGATGAAACGATTGGCGGGAAATAGGAAAAAATTTCACCTTTACTCCCGGGTGAACTTCGTGGCCGGGAGTAAAGGTGGGGCTT
Organism: Hyparrhenia diplandra; assembly: GCA_015847255.1. Classification (NCBI taxonomy): domain Eukaryota; kingdom Viridiplantae; phylum Streptophyta; class Magnoliopsida; order Poales; family Poaceae; genus Hyparrhenia; species Hyparrhenia diplandra. Next base: position 324,164 of record JADLZK010010643.1, on the reverse strand, counting down.
GGCATCGCTGGCCCGCCAAAAATTCACCTTTACTCCGGGCCCACGAGTGCAGCCGGGAGTAAAGGTGGGGACTTCTACTCCCGGCTGTATAGAGGAGCCGGGAGTAAAGGTGTTCTACTCCCGGTTGTGGAGGGGAGCCGGGAATAGAGGTGCCTAGTATATAACTCGGGCGCCCGTTCCCCTCCTTCCTCCGCCCCTCCGCCCGATCGATCCAGATCTACGTCGCCGTCGTCGTCGTCGATTCGCCGCGCTAAACCCTCCCCGACGACGTCGTCTCGCCGCGCGAAGTGCTCCGTCCAAGCTCCGCCACGCGCCTTCGCCATCCCCTCGCCGACACTGCGTCCGTCTCCCACGTCCTCGGCGCCCGCAGCGCCCTCCGCCTCCCGGCCCTCGTCGGCGCGGCCGTCGCGCCTGCTGCCTCGCCGCGCCGCCCCGCCCTCCTCAACGCCGGCTCGCCCCTCCACCTCCCCACGGCCGCGCGTGCCTCCGTCTCCGCCTCCCACGTGCTTCTGCGCCTCCGGCCCCTCCTCGGCCGACGGCCGCGCGCCTCCTCGCCGCGGCGCGGCCCGCCCGCCCGCCCCCTCCTCAACGCCCCGGCTGCGTGCCTCCGCCTCCCCGGTCCTCCTCAACGCCACCGCGCCTCCGCCTCCCGGTCCTCCTCAACGCCCGCCGCCGCCCCTCCCGCCTCTGAGGCCCTCGACGCCGCCCGCCGCGCCCTCCACCTCCCGGCCGCGCGTGCCTCCGTCTCCGCCTCCCACGGTCGCGCGCGCACGCCACCCGGCCCCTCCTCAGCGCCGCCTAGGCCTCTCCCACGGCCGGCCGTCGCGACCGCCGAGAACGGCGCCCGGCGCCCCGCCGACCCGCGTGCTTCCCCACCGCCCACGATATGAGAGGTAGAAAAAAATTCCGATAAAATTGAAAAAATGGAAATAAAATTAAATTGAGTATTGTATATATATGATTGTATGGGAATTGTATGTTAAAACCAATAGGGTTGATGACGAGTTGAGATTGTATGACCAAATTGCATGTTAACAATGCTAAAACCGTTAGGGTTTCCGATGACTTGAGATCGATTGTTCGCGAATGTGTGTTAGGGTTTTCCGACGACGGCGGCGTAGATTTTTCGCGAATGTGTTAGGGTTTCCGGCGACTTTAGATTTTTTTTTTTGAATGTGTGTTAGGGTTTCCGGCGATGATGAACTATATTTTTCGATGAATGCATGTGTCGACAACGTCGAGCGTTTTTACGATCGATGTAACATGTAAAATTGAAACTTAGTTTTTCAGCGGAAAGCACGTGTGTGTTAGGGTTTCCGACAACTTTAGATGTTTTAGCGAATGTGTGTTAGGGTTTCCGACGATGATGAACTATACTTTTCGATGAATGCATGTGTTAGGGTTTCGCGGCGGCGTCGAGGCGTTTTTCCGATCCATGTAACATGTCAAATTGAAACTTAGTTTTTCCGACGAAAGCACGCGTGTTAGGGTTTCCGACGAAGAACTAAACTAAAAACGTGGCCCCAACGAATCCATGTGTTAGGGTTTCCGATCCATGTATACAAAGAGTTCAATGTAACATGTCAAATTGAAACTTAGTTTTTTTCCGGCGAAAACACGCATGTTAGGGTTTCCGACGAAGAACTAAACTAAAAACTTACTTCCGGACGAATCCATGTGTTAGGGTTTCGGCGGCGTCAAACGTGTTACGATGTACAACGTAACATGTAAAATAAAAACTTAGTATGTTTTTTTTTTTTCGAGGGATAGATGGCGATCAAGAGACAACATCAACATGGGCGATGAAGAATTAATGATGAATATTATCCACGGTGGTGGCAATGATGAAGTTGGCGATGCGGATGTCGACCAATACTTAATGGATTTTGTGCGAGAACAACCCGGCCCGGCTATGGCGAGGAGGTATATATGTGATCATTTTGTAAGAATTAATATATATATATATATATATATATATATATATATATATATATATATAATATTTTCTTCTTATTTGAAATGTCATTAATTCTTCTTATTTGAAATCATTAATTCAACTATGCCAATAGTAAGACAACTCGAGGGCCCGTTAAGCCATTGGGCGGCCGATATATCATCTCGAGTTCCATGTGGGAAGAGGACAAGTGCTAGGAGAACATGCCAAAAAATATATATACCACTTGTGGGTACCTTGTAAGGGAAAGGATCCCGATCACATGTCGGCTATGGAAGATGAGGAAGAGTGCACCTCATATTAGTTACGTCTCGATCTTTGACAAAGATATAATCGGCAAGAGGTTGAATTGAAATTCTCGTTTGACACGAGATAATTACCACCATGTCATCACCCATGAAGATTTGGTGGCTAGAGTTAAACTGGAGTATGCGACAAATGGCCAAACAATTCGTGTCTGGAAGAAGGATTTGTACACCAAATATGTCAAGAAGAACCTGACTCCAAATTGGTTAGTTCCGGCTCCGATTGCCAAGCGAGACCGTATTGGGGCGAATTTGTGGAGTACAAGACTTCGAGAGGAGGCAATGGAACTTTTCGAGAAAGAACCAACAAAATGCGAGAAAAAAGGAGTACCACCACCGCTTAGGTTACGGTGGATATGCAAGTTCCATTCTAAGTGGAGACAAAAGAAGAGGAGCTTCTCGGCAAGGGGATCACACGAGAAACACTCAAGCGGCTTTGAGCGCACTAAAGCGGTGGCTTACGGGTCATGGGGGACAATTGTGCCCGAGAGGCCGGCAAGGTAATTCATGGCCAAAAACTTGAGGAGGCAACAAGAAGATTGATGGACATTCTTCAAGCGAAAAATGTTGGCTTGTTCAGGCCCATATAGAGAGAGATGAACTTACATATGCCATTGGGACCGGCGAGCACACTTGGTCGAACAAGAGGCAAAGGGGCCGTTCCGTGGAAGTTTGGTTTCCCGGATGACATCGGTACCTATAGAACCCACCGAGAGAAGGAAGGAGCTTGAGTTAGAGCACATGCGCATGTTGGAGCAATATCTTTGTGCGCAGATGAAGGAAAAGGAAGAAGAAATGCAAGCAAAAATGCAAGAAGAAATCAAAAGGCAAGTCCGGCTACAATTGAATGAGCTGCTTTACGGTGCACCGGTTGCGCAGCTCGGTAGCCACTACGGTCAAGTGACAAGCGGTTGTGCTTCCACACAACACCAAGTCTTGTTGACACGGACCTGCGCTTCCCTGTGGATGACATCAGAGAAGTTGACACCATGCGAAATGCACATCCCAAAGGAGGGTGGCGATGCGGTGAAGGTGGCCATTGCGGTTGTTAGTCCGATTGGCCGTACCAAGACACCAAGACTTCCGCGACGCGATAATACCACGGGATTTCTTTGCCGTCTCGGTGAATAAAGTGGTTGAAGGTTACGCCCGGCGTGGATCTTGAAATTGCGAGGAGGTGACGGGGATACAAAACTAGGAGATGTTGAGAAGCAATTTATTGCATGGCGTAAGCGGTACATTGTTATTCTGGGATGCCGATGCCGCGCGGTTTGCCTCTGAGTTACGAGAACCCGGTGGAAAGGATGGCTCCCGGAGGAGGATCGTAGTAGTCTGGCGGTGCTTACGATGGCCCGATAGAAGACACGGCGGCATCCCCGGCCGCATCTCAAAGGCGTCGCCCACGGCCTCCACCACCACCACCACCACCACCTCCGGGGCCGATCACCTCCGGGCCGCCACCGCAAGGTGAAGTCACCGCCGCCACCACCACCACCACCACCTCCGGGGCCGCCACCGGCTCGGCAAGAATGCGATCACCGCCGCCAACGCGATGCTGCAATGCCTCCTCCGTGACAAATGCAACAAAGGCAACGCGGTCTTCGAACAGCGAGCGAAGAAAATATTGACTAGTAAACGAAAGCTCATTCCCAAGAAATTGCCTGGTGAAATGAGTAAGGAGGAATTGGGCGGCGATGTCAAAGAAATAAACAAAAAATTCTTCAAGTCGGTGTGTGCCGAAAGCGGCGGAGGAGGCGGCGGCGAAGCTCAAGACCTACTTCCTACCTCAAAACGTGCTTAGACGAAAAATAGCGGTAGGAAAAAGAAAGATAAGGATTCAAGCAAGCCCTCGCCACTTTCGGACTTTGACCGCACTCTATTCAAGGAAATTGACCCAAAGAAAAGAAAGAAGAGTCAAACTGTTCCACAACTTGGAGATACGTCAGGACCACTTTCCAGTGAAGTGTTCGATCAATACGGTTCGAACACAGAGTACATAAAGTTTCCTGCTGGTGCATCAGTTAATACCAGTGAGCTTTTAGAGTACTATATTGCTAGTGGTATCGACATGAGCAGTGATCTTTGAGGCTGCAACGATAGATGATGACCCGATATAGAACCTTTCAATTGGGCGAGTCTATGGGATCACGATAGATGTTCTAGCACAGGTACTCAAATGTATGAGCTAAGCAGGGAAGTACCTAGACTTGTGTGCAAAAGGACAAGACAAATTTGGTGTCGGACTAAGAAACCGGTGGGGAGCGAGGCGATGGCGTGATGTGGGTTGATTTTTTGTGAATTGCACCAACTATTCCACCGGAGCTCCTCGACAAAAGCATCGTCGGCATTTATTGTTTGTAAGTGATTCTTTCTCTTACTTACTAATACGTCAATATGTCCCGATAATATATGTATGTGTCTAATACCATATGCTCTTTTCGACCATATATGTAGATCTTGGATTCAACATTTTTCGAATCAAGGAGCGTCTTGATATTGGATACATTGATCCTTATATCGTGCACAAAACCCAAAATCAATACATGGTTTGAAAGTAGACACCTGCGAGAAAAATATAAAGATGTTCCTCGAGCAACACCGCACCGACAAGAGGGTAGTAATGTTCCCATACGGATTCAAGTGAGTGTTCGTAACTTTGGCGATCATGTTCTTCATAATAACCTTTCTATCTAGCTAGCTCAACCGCCGTTTACACATGTAGTGGACACTTGGATATTGTTTCACATCGTGCAACCAAAAAGTCACCTCACAATCTTTGACTCGTTGAGATGGCCCCGAGAGTGGTACGAAGATATGATCGAAAATAATTCAGGGGGTAATTGCATAAACCTCGTCAATTTTATATATACTCAAGATTTTCAAACCCTTTGCTTATGTGTTAATTAATAGTCTAGTTTTTTTGTTCTATTGTGCGGGGTTTGGGCGAGATAAAACATGAACATAACATGACCCGATCGTGCACGCCCGAATGTTCAACTATTCCCGGTATGTACTTGTATATATGGTTACATTAATTCAAGTCCCTATATTGCTTCATATATATGACAAATGACTCTTTTTTTTATCTTAAAGTTAAAGGGTCTACAACAACCACGGGGGGGGAGATCATTGTGGATTATATTGTTGCGAGAATATCGGGATAAATTCCACCAATTACACTCGAGCATGAGCAGTGCGTATGTACATCAAAAGTCGGTTGTTATTGGCGTCGTTATTTATATAACTAATCATATCTTATATATACTAATACTTTTTTTATTTTACTCTAATTGCGACGAGGAGGTTAATGGAGAAAACATTAGAAGAAAAGCATCTTGAAGCCATGCAAGAGTCTATTGCGGATTTATTAATACCCGGATCCTAGAGCCTTCCTACGAGTTCTACAACGACACCAATGACGGATGGCTGCCAAAGGATCCTCTCCCCGTATGTCGGGACATGTAGTATTATCTTAATATGTAATCGAGACATGTATGAACAACTTTATATATATTTACTATTGAATATATATGTGTGTGCAATATACTAATGTGTAATATATATATATATGTGTTTAATATATGTATATTTAATATATAAATATAAAAGGCTTGTGTAAATGATTAATAACTTTTAATATTTTGAAATATATATAATAGATTTGTCTTGAAAAATACTTTCATAAAAGTATACATTTAATTTTTTAATAAATATTTTGATATATATATATATATATGGAGGGAGTATATATTACAAATTAATAAGCACTATTCAAATGTATTATATTAGGAATAAAAATGAACAATTGGCACGGCGGTGTGAAAAAAAAAAGACCTTTACTCCCGGTTGGGGGTACCAACGGGGAGTAAAAACTCTGCCAGACCACGTTGCTGGCGAGAAGCTTTACTCCCGGTTGGTACCCCCAACCGGAGTAAATCTCCCCTCTAGTCGGTTCCAATACCTTTACTCCCCAAGCCGTGTTCCCGGTTGTATAACCGCGACTAAAGGCCCCCGTGAGCCGGGAATAAAAGTGGATTCTGTACTAGTGAGTACCAGTGTTTGCTTCGATGGCTGTCAGTTTCAGGATTACGGTTCATAATCATTGCAAAATGCATCGCCTATGAGAATAAAAGCAGTTTTCTTGTCACGCAGATGCCATGAGTAGTAGTAATACATATGACTGATGCGATTGAAATACGAATTGATCTTGGGCTTTAGGCAACCGCGCTAAGTTTGGTTGGACTTATGTTGGATGATGGGTGGTGTTGTATGGATACATTTGGCACTCATATTATCTATCTATATTTGCATATTGTGTGAAATTATATGTAACAAGTTGTCTAATGTTGCCAATTTTTTTAGAAAACAGGGGGTAAAATCACAATGTACACATGAAAAGTAGGGGTATTTTTGTAATAGCAAAGTTGTCCTAAAAGGCCAAATTAACACCGTTACTATCGATAACGAGTAAGGGTAAACTTGAGCTTCGTTTTTACAAAACGAGGGTAAAATCACAACATGGCGAAAAAGTGAGGGGCAGAATTACAATTGGCGTTTCCAAAGAAAGGGTAGAAACGCAATAGCCCCAATAGGCCAATACTTAACCTCTTATACATTTTGCAATGAATTTCTTGTAGGTCTAAACCCCTCCAAATCCACTAAAAAAAAAAAAACTTGATGAGAAATTGATGTATATTTCGGGATGGTGGGTAACATAAAGTTCTCCTGGAAATCAAGGTTTTGGGGCGGCCACTTGTATGCGGGCGGTTGGTAACATGAACAAGGTATTTCTTGAGGTGGTTGGTAACAATGGCTGCAAAGCCTTCGTCAAACACAGAAGACGAGATGTCTCTGAAAATCATTTCCCTAGTAGTGTATCGATTGAAATTTACTGACTCTAGTCTTAGTCCACTTTCAGATCGAAACAAGTACATGCTGGAGCTGAATACAATAGAGATCGTCGAAAGCATCAGAGTGTTTTGGTCCAACCAACCAATCTCCAAGGATACTAGCAACATCCTAACAGAATACAAGATAGTAGTACTACGCTAGAATCAACACACAACCATGCATTTGAATCCATGCATCTAGAAAAATATTATACAATCATATCGAACTGATGATGCCCAAATCTAGTCTAATTCAAGGCCCTTGGCTGCTTGCAAATGGCATCCTGCCTGTACTTGAAAGCCTCGTCGTCCCTATTCCCGCCGACGAGAAGGTCCTCGCAGTAGTAGGTGGTCCGGCGAGTCATGTTGAGCTCGGATGTCACCTCGGTGATGAGGTCGCCGTCCAGCCGCAGCGTCCTGTCGCTCAAGCGGCTGCCATTGTACAGCATGTCGAAATAGGACGGATCCATCTGCTTCCTCTTCACCGTCAGGCGAAAGGAGTTATCAAGCCCCTCAAGCTGGGCGACGGCCATGTCCTTCAGCCGAAGGAAGGCTATGCAGTCGTACATCGGATTCGACGACGCCGACGCCAACGTCGTGTTGTCGAACAGGTACCCCATGACGCCGACGTAGTACATCCGGACTCGGCCGCTGGGATTCTGCGCCTGGAGCTTGAGCTCCATGACCAGGGCCTGCTCCAGCTGTGTCGCTGGAGACTGCGTCGTCGTCGTGGAGATGGAGCCTTTGCCGACGGAGAGTTGCAGCGAGTCGGGGCGAAGGACCACCTTGACGGCGTTGACGATGACGGCCATGATGAGCACGGTCACCGCGGCGGCCACCGCGTAACGCGCCGCGTCCAACCACCGGAAATTTGACTTCTCGCCTTCGCCGTCGGCCGTCATGGCTACCGCGCCGCCGCCCCTGCCGCTGACTAACTGCAGTTACAACCTACTCGATCTACTGGTTTATTCACTGTGTAGTGCAGCGCAACAAGCTTAACTTCTCTGAATATGTGTATGCCTAGCTAAAGCATTCTGGATCAGTCGAGCGCCTACCAACAATTTATACACCAGTTCAGGGCCTAGCAAACGCTGCCTCATCATATATATGATCTCCGTGTGGTACATTTCGCAACCCACTCCTCAGTCCTCACTCAAAGGGGTGTTTTAGAGCCTAAACGTTTGGGCCAAATTTGACAATTCTGGCTAAAATTTGGTATTATAGCGAAACGGAAATGACTGTAGCATGTTTCGTTTGTTTGTGGAAAATATTATCCTATCATGGGGTAACTAGACTCAAAAAGAATCGCCTCATGAATGTACATTTAAACTGTGTAATTAATTTATTTTTTACCTACATTTCATACTCGAACATGAGTCTTTTGGTGCATTTATTGTTTTGATGTGATGGGATGTCTTTGGGAATGCATGAAATTTTGGAGAGAAACTTGAGGCTCTAAACACACCCCAAGTCTTTAATTAGTACGGAAATTGTTATCTTTGTTCAAGAGATTGAGGATGTATTCGACAGTTTGTTTAAAACAGCATAGAAAACCACATATTTTTTGAAAGCGTGCCATTGACACATATACTGCATTAAGGGAAGTGGAAAATTACATATCATTAGTATGTAATCCACATATTATTCACGATATGATTCGTATGTAATCCACAGTTATTCACGAAACACACGAGGCACAAACAAACGAAGAAGAAACCGGGGGGGGGGGGGGCGAACCCTCCACCTAACAACCCCGATAGCTGATTCTATTACAACCAAAACTCAACACCTAGTTAGCTAGCAAATGTTGGAACCAACGGCGATAACAGCGGCAAAGCATCCGTTAAACACAAAGCGGCAAGGCATCCGTCTAGACCAACCTCGGCGGCAAAGCATCCGGAAAGACGGCGACCACGGTGGCGGCGTCCACCGGAACCATCTCGGTGGCAAAGCATCTGCCGGAAAGCGACATCGACCTCGGCGGCAATCGCCCGGCCGAAACGCAAGCTCGTAAAAAGATACACGACGACAAAGCATCCACCCGGCGACGAACCAACCTCGGCACAAAGCATCTGCGGGAAGAGAGGACCTTGGCAGCAAAGCATCCGCCAAAACGAGAGCACCTCGACAGCAAAGCAACTGCAAGAAAGAGAGCACCTCGGCAGCAAAACATTGTTGACGGTCACTAGCGACATATTTTTACCGTCAATATCTACCAATAAGGGGTGATACTATACATTATTACGCGCATATACATTACTATTGACATGTTTCCACTTGTCTTGGAGAAATAATTGTTTTGCAGAATATATATGAAAACAAGTGGAAAATATACCAAAAGGCGCCATTCGTGAAAGCATACTTTAGCACATCATTCACCCAAAGGAATAAAGCCCAAAACACGATGCAATCCTGGACTACAACCGGCGCCACACGACTTTTTCGGGGCCCAACACAGCCCGCCGCCAAAGCCCGTGCCCGGCCAAGCTGGCTTTGGCGCAAGCACACCATCCTTGGCATCGATCCGCCCGGGTTTGGCGTGGCGGTGCATTAAGTGTCAAGGACGGCGGTGGCCACTGCGTCGTTGCCCGATTCAGTGAACCTAGACGCCCGAGAGATGGTCGGTTTGGGGGAAACTTGCACTTAGACACCCCCTCTCACTTGTATAAGTAGCCTTGTTGGTATTTCTTAGCGTAAGAAAATAAGTCCGCAAGCGCATGGAAAGTACCGTTGTTGCACTTCACTTGGAAGTATTCAGGGTATCGTAATTTCCACAGGAAACAGGTGTTAAGTCTTTCTAGCTAGCTACGTTGAGAAGGATGGAGTAGATAGACTTGGGTAGTGAGGCTCTACACCAGCTGTGATCGTCTTACTCAAAGTAGTATGACGACTGTAAAGGTACAAGTGTAGAGGCGGGAGCTGACAAATCCGGCACTCCGTCCACTCGATGCACAGGAGCGAGGCCGATATACACGAAGTAGAGGGGGTCGCTACTATGCTCTTCCTCAACACTCTTTCCCTCTCTCACTCCCTTCTAGAAAGAATCTGCTCTAAATAAGTGGCACTACTCCTCTTCTCAATTGTGTAATGTGGAATGGAATGAAGAATGAATCCCCTTTGATGAAGAGCTTGACCCATCCTTAAGTAGTAGTGGGAGGTCAGTTTGCTTAGGTATTTTAGGTAAGCACCAGATGCAACCGCCTCTCCTCGCATTGAATGTACCGCCAGAAGAAGGGCGGTTTGATTCGGTGGTTTTGTGGGTCCAGCCAGACCCACTAGTCTGACCGGACCTGGGCTGGCCCCGTTCCAAACCTACTTTTGGTGGTGGGCTGATGGGCTGGCCTATGTCGAGGATCCGTGGGTGTTTTGGTCCATTTGTATCTTGAAGTGTCGGGCTTGTTCATGTTTGCTCGTTTACGTCTTCTGGAATGTGTATTTTGTGATTTTCAAGCTTGTCCCTACAAAACATGTAATATAACAAAACTTGTGGAAGTGTTAGTCCAAAAGCTCTATTCTAGAGTTTTAGAGAATATTTATCATGTTTTGTTTATATAATGTTGGCGGTAGAAACATAGTTAAGGATCACCAACAAGCCCCTCTCACCTCCTCTCTCACACACACCTCACAAGGATGTGGACCTAGGAAAAGACACCAAGGAGGGCTTGGCTCCTTGGAAGATGGATTCCCTATGAATTTCTTCTTCTTCTTCTTCTTCTTCTTCTTCTTCTTCTTCTTCTTCTTCTTCTTCTTCTTAGGTTAGATGTGGAGCTAGGAAAAGACACCAAGGAGGGCTTGTCTCCTTGGAAGATGGATTCCCGGTATGAATATATTTATGGTATTCTTCCAAAGCCCTGCTCTTATCTTATCATGGTTGTGCATTAGAATTAGAGTATAGTCTCTTGACATAATCATGACATATAAACTAGTCTATAGTCTCTATGTTGTGATACCGTCATACAAGACTTTATGCCTAAAAGTTAAATTGCAATTCATTTGAGTAGAGTTATGGTTGTCTTTGAGGTGGTGGTTAGTCGTTCGTTCGAGGTTTGCTCATGTTCTAGTCCGTCGATCCAGGTAGGGTGAGGTCCATGGGGGACATGAGTAGTTTCCTTGTATGAGGGCGTGGTGCACGGATGCCGAGGAGCCTTCGAATATGATGGCATGCCCCGATTGAAGGGGTAGGTGGCGGGGTAGTGACATCCTTGTCCATCCTTGGTAATCCCTCCACGTTCGTATGTTGTGTAGGAGTTCGTAAATGCCTTAGTGGGTAGCAAACTACCCGGTGGGGTCTCCCCTTCCATCTCATTCTCAGCTCTAATCCCCTGTTTACGTGTCTTACATGATTAACAAGCGGTTCTGTGCACAACTATGATTAGAATCTGTATGCTCCACTTAGGGAATTTCTTCATTAGTTCTTCTATCTTTATCCTTGAGATTGGCTTGAGTGTGTGTGTCAAGTTATCAAATTACCATTTCCTTATATCCCTATTATAAGCATTTGTCCATTATACATTAGTGTTATCTTATTCATGTCTCTCTTAGATACTTTTACACCATGCCTTACGTTGATGGTCACCAACGACATATTTTTTTAACGTCAACATTCTACCAATAAGGGGTGAAACTATACCTTACTACACACATATACATTTATTATTGACATAATTCCACTTGTAGTGCCAAATAATGTTTTTGCGGGATTTATATAAAAACCAAGTGGAAAATGCACCAAACGGCGCCTCCCCGGAAAGCGCATTCCTGAGAACATCAAGCCCAAGGGAGAAAAGTCCATAAAATATCAATATCCAAGCACAAGCCCAAGAAGTCGAGGCCCAAATCCAACATGAAATCATACCGGGGCGCAGGACATGGGTTTAGTATTTTGGGCATAACTTTTTCATACGGACTCCGTTTTCGATTGCCGCGACCCACGAAACGAAGCTAACGACGAGACGGACGCACACACAAAATTTCAGCCCAAACGGCCCACATCTTGGTGCGCCCGCACCAAGAGGTGCGCTACAGCACCTCGGCGGTATAACCGGGCCCAGCTTTCTCGAGGCGGTGCATTACCTTCCAAAAAGTGTGTTGCCGACATGGGATGGTCGGTTTGGGCTGATTAGGAAGACGTTCCAAGGTCGGTTTGGTTCTTTCCATATGGGGAGGGACATTTTCCAACAAGCCCCCTCTCCTCTACCTATAAAAGGAGGCCCTCTCCCCCTCATTCAACACACACCACACAATGTAGCCTCTCTCTTCTTCTTCTTCTCCTCCATCTTCTTCTTTCTTCTTCTTCTTCTTCTTCTTCTTCTTCTTCTTCTTCTTCTTCTTCTTCTTCTTCTTTTTAGTTTGTACTTAGGAGGAGTTGGGCAAAGAAATAAAAGAGAGCAAGACATTTTGGAGCTATGCGGTATGAGCAATTTAGAGTTCTTCATTTTGTTCTTGTTCTCTACTTATCAATATAGTCATGTTCTTGAATTAGAGCAAAGTTCTTGTGATATAATCTTGGTTGAAGAACTAGTCTATAGTTCCTATATCATGATCTTGTCTTATAGAACTTCGTGCTTAGTCTATCATACATACATGTTTAGACCAAAGAGCTAGATCGATATGTTGAGTTCTACCTAGAGTTAGCCTTGGTTGATGTTGGGTTCGGGATTGATAGTCGTTCCTTCGGGCGGTGCTGCGTAGAAGAAGGACCGGGGGCCGGGTAAGCCTTGTTAACGCATCGAGTAATAATCACTAGTGTAGACGTGGTGTCCAGGCTAGGGGTTGCCTATCTTTTGTGACGCATCCCACGGTTGAGGGGGTAGGCGGCTTGGTCGTGACAAGCCTTGTCCGGCCCCTTGAAATCCCCCCACGTTCGGTGCGGCGCGCGAGTGCTAATTGCGGACTCTACCCGGTTGGGAGCGGGCGGTGCCCGAAAACAATTCGGCAGAGACCTTGGCTATCTTGAATTAGAATCTCTAACAGTTGAACATGTGTGTATCGCTATCTTGACGTGACTATCTAGGATATGCCTACTCCATATTAGATTTATTCTTTTATTCATTCTTTTTATATTTATCCTTGAGATTGGTTCGTGTGTGTGTGTCAAGTTATCCTACTACCTACCTTATTCTACCCCTATTATGAGCATTGGTCTATTACACATTCGTGTCATCTTGACCATGTCCGAATTAGAGACTTTTACACCATGCCTTCCTTTGGGAAAATATAAATAATGATACCACGAATACTTAGGGTGAAATGCTACAATGATAGATCCGCGGCGCTTTTGCGGATGAATATCTTCTTTGGCAAGATCTATCACCGTTGACGTTCCCATTCGGATCACCGACATGGTGGTTTTACTTGGGAATGTCGGCGCGCATTTCTGCGCCCGTTATTAGAGATGGGTTCTAAAACCCATTTCTAGTGATTGCGCTTTAAGAAATGCAACAAGCATTTCGGCGCCGTTCTTGCGGGGAAGGCGTTTGGTTAAAGGGATGATCTATTAGGATATGTTCACGATAATATGCATGTGTAGTGATCTTTGTTCATCTTAGGTTTATCTAAAAGAAAAAAAAAATCTCTTTTATAAAAAAAAAACTCTTATAAAAAGAAAAAAAAAAATCTTATAAATAAAAAGCAAGGACATGTTATCAAGTTAGTATGCACCTTCGGGTATTCTTGTCGCTAACAATTTCAGGTGGAGACTAAGAAGAACAAAGGGACCTGCACGCGGCGCTTGAAAACATGGGGGCTACATCAAGAAAACTTTGATGCTCTTGGGGCGGAGGAACACACTCAAAAGGAGACCACGACTTTACACATTTGACTTTTTATGAAAGTCCAAGTGTCTGAGGGAAGATGGTGAGAATATCAAGTTCCAAGTGCACCAAGGGGATTATAAAAAAAAAAGAGCTCGAGTAAAAAAAAAAAAGAAAAAAAAAAAAAAAAAAAAATATGAAAAAAAAAAAGAGATGAATAAGAGATGAGCCTCCCCTTGCTATAAAAAGAAAAAAAAAAAAAAAAGAAGGTGTTATCGAAAAAAAAAAAGAAGAAGAAAAAAAATATATATATAATAAGAGGAGAGAGGAGCGTGGTTGGGCCCACATGGCCAAAAAAAAAAATGAAGGCACGACTCACTTGGATATTGCTTCCATGTAAGCAAGAAGGGATCCTTCTCTCCCAAGGACTTTGTTGCAAAGCGCCAAGGCTTATGAATCATGCACATTCTTTGTGTAAGCCTTGTCGCCTACGAGTGAGTTTGGTATGCCTCCCTACGGCCCGGCGGGAAGTCATAACCAAACCAAGATCATCATGCCACCGACACGGCAATTATGAACTCTATCCTCAAAAATTTGCCAGTCAAGTACACTCAGGTACGCAAAGGTCCAATAAAAAAAAAAAAAAAAAAAAAAAAAGAGAGGGTAAAGGAAAGGAGGAACATCCTCCTTTACACCTTTGTGACCACTAAGGCCCATGGTCCATATACACTACGTGTGTGTATCACCTAAGCCTTGTGGCCCGCCTTGAGATGGATTATCAAGCTACCACCGCAGAGTCTCAACGTTCTTTCCTTCATGCGCGGATGGTACACACACACTCGGGTATACAAAGGAAAAGACCAAAAGCACGGGGTACAACCCTCGATCCAATGGGCTTTGAGCTAGCTTGGGGAGGACCAAAAACATGGTAATGTGAAACCTACACTCTCATCCTCTGTCCATTACCTTCCAAAAAAAAAAAAAAAAGTGTTTTATAAAATATTTTATTATCAAAATAAACAAAAATATTTACCACAAAAAAAATATATATATATAAGTAAATATTTTCAAAAAAAAAAATTGGGTATATTTTTCAAAAGAAAAAAAATGGGGTATATTTAAAAAAAATATGTTTTATAAAAATATTTTATTATCAAAATTAACAAAAATATTTATTACATAAAGTCTATTAAAAAAAAAGTTATAATCTTTTTGTTCACCTTTCAAAGTCTTCATCTTCATTGAATGAATCTTATTGCTCTTTCATGCTTCCTCTTTCTATATTGGCATGTTTTGGTTTGGAAGATTTGGTTACTTCAGTGATCATACTTCCATAGGTGTTTTTGAATTAAGCATGGTGCTTAGGTCAAAACGTCTACCCTAATCAGATTAGACATGGAGTCGAGTTTGATTATTGAATCGAGTCTGCGAGTGTAGAATTTGTCGACCATATGGACTAACCCCTGCAGGAATTTATCAACATCATGAGGGTAAGTCCAAGAGATGACAATGGAGATCGAGAAGTTGTTTGGTGAACCAAAAAAAAAAATTATAATAATGATAATAATAAAATAAAAATAAATAAATAATAATAATAAAAAACCTTTGAAACCCCAAGAATGGTTGTCCCGCTCTTCCAAGATCATCACGAGACAAGCTTGGGGGAGTCTCCCGGCACGCTCAAAAAGACGATATTAATCAAAGATCTATTCATAGCGTTCACAAGCTAGCAACGTTCATAAACCAAAAGTAAGTCAAAAGCTAGCTTGGGGAGGACTCCCACAAAGGTAACTTCGTATCTCACATTCCATTTAGTTATTTTCTTATCTTATATGAATGATGAGGTATGAGAATAAAAAAAAAAGACAAAAGAGGGGAAGAAGAAAGAGAGAGAGGAGACTTATTCCATTCCATATATATGTGTTGTAGAAATGTTTTAGTTCTACCCCCTGTTGAAATGATGAATAGTTGCTCTGTCTTATGTTTTGCACATGCCTAGTTTATAATTCGAATTTCTCTAAAGTTTGGGTTTAGTGGCTAAGTCTAAGAACTCATCCCGAAAAAAAAAAAAAATAACCTGATTCATGTGGGTTGCATAGGCTCTATCTAGTCTAAGTTGTTGCCAAATATGATATGGTACAAATGGATTTGCTATGATTTAGTCCAAAAGAGAAACTTGACATCCGGGAATCTAATTTAAAAGAAAAGAGAAATGATATGGGCTATGCTAAAAAAAAAAGAAGAAAAAAAAAGAAAGAAAGATGAAAAATGGACATGTGTCCGAAGGGCCAGTAGAGCCCACATCTTAAAAAAAAAAAAAAAAAAAAAAAAAAGAGAGGAAATAAAAGACAAAAGTCTAGAGCGAAAGCGAGCCCACCTCTCCAAAATATATATATATATATATAGCAATAAAGCCCATACTTTCTCGAAAAACAAAATAGAACTTAAATAAATAAATCTGGATGAGAAAGTTGATCAAAAGGATGAATGAAAAGTATTTTACATTTATAACCGTTCTATCGGCAACCGCCAAGGCTTTGAGAAAAGCTAAAAGCCCTTCGATGAAAGGTAATAAAGGGTGAGCAAAGGCATGCCATTTTATTCAAACTCTAGTAGAAAATCTTATTATAACCCCTTTCGCACTTGTGAAACATAATCGGCATAGTAGCAACTCCCGATCAACAACCAAGTACTTATCTTTGCTCGAGGGCGCCGCAAAGGGGTAAGCTTGGGGAGTTTGTTGACGGTCACCAACGACATATTTTTAACGTCAACATTCTACCAATAAGGGGGTGAAACTATACCTTACTACACACATATACATTTATTATTGACATAATTCCACTTGTAGTGCCAAATAATGTTTTGCGGGATTTATATAAAAACCAAGTGGAAAATGCACCAAACGGCGCCTCCACGGAAAGCGCATTCACGAGAACATCAAGCCCAAGGGAGAAAAGTCCATAAAATATCAATATCCAAGCACAAGCCCAAGAAGTCGAGGCCCAAATCCAACATGAAATCATACCGGGGCCGCGGGACATGGGTTTAGTATTTTGGGCATAACTTTTTCATACGGACTCCGTTTTCGATTACCACGACCCACGAAACGAAGCTAACGATGAGACGGACGCACACACACACAAAATTTCAGCCCAAACGGCCCACATCTTGGTGTGCCCGCACCAAGAGGTGCTTGCTACAAGCGCACCCGGCGGCCGCCAACCGGGCCCAAATTTCTCGAGGCGGTGCATTACCTTCCAAAAAGTGTGTTGCCGATGTGGGATGGTCGGTTTGGGCTGATTAGGAAGGCGTTCCAAGGTCGGTTTTGGTTCTTTCCATATGGGGAGGGACATTTTCCAACAAGCCCCCTCTCCTCTACCTATAAAAGGAGGCCCTCTCCCCTCATTCAACACACACCACACAAATGTAGCCACTCTCTTCTTCTTCTTCTCCTCCCTCTTCTTCTTTCTTCTTCTTCTTCTTCTTCTTCTTCTTCTTCTTCTTCTTCTTCTTCTTCTTTTTAGTTTGTACTTAGGAGGAGTTGGGCAAAGAAATAAAAGAGAGCAAGACATTTTGGAGCTATGCGGTATGAGCAATTTAGAGTTCTTCATTTTGTTCTTGTTCTCTACTTATCAATATAGTCATGTTCTTGAATTAGAGCAAAGTTCTTGTGATATAATCTTGGTTGAAGAACTAGTCTATAGTTCCTATATCATGATCTTGTCTTATAGAACTTCGTGCTTAGTCTATCATACATACATGTTTAGACCAAAAGAGCTAGATCGATATGTTGAGTTCTACCTAGAGTTAGCCTTGGTTGATGTTGGGTTGCGGGATTGATAGTCGTTCCTTCGGGCGGTGCTGCGTAGAAGGACCCCGGGGATGGGTAAGCCTTGTTAACGCATCAGAGTAATAATCACTAGTGTAGACGTGGTGTCTGGGCTAGGGGTTGCCTATCTTTTGTGACGCATCCCACGGTTGAGGGGGTAGGCGGCTTGGTCGTGACAAGCCTTGTCCATCCCTTTGAAATCCCCCACGTTAATGGGCGCGGCACGCTTGCTAATTGCCGGACTCTACCCAGGTTGGGAGCGGGCCGGTGCCCGGTAATTCGGCGAGACCTTGGCTATCTTGAATTAGAATCTCTAACAGTTGAACATGTGTGTATCTGCTATCTTGACGTGACTATCTAGGATATGCCTACCCATATTAGATTTATTCTTTTATTCATTCTTTTATATTTATCCTTGAGATTGGTTCGTGTGTGTGTGTCAAGTTATCCTACTACCTACCTTATTCTACCCCTATTATGAGCATTGGTCTATTACACATTCGTGTCATCTTGACCATGTCCGAATTAGAGACTTTTACACCATGCCTTCCTTTGGGAAAATATAAATAACGATACCCCGAATACTTAGGGTGAAATGCTACAATGATAGATCCGTGCGCTTTGCGGATGAATATCTTCTTTGGCAAGATCTATCACCGTTGACGTTCCCATTCGGATCACCGACATGGTGGTTTTACTTGGGAATGTCACGGCGCATTTCTCGCACCGTTATTAGAGATGGGTTCTAAACCTTTGTTTCTAGTGATTGCGCTTTAAGAAATGCAACACCTTCCTTTGGGAAAATATAAATAGCGATACCACTCAATATCTCCGGGTGAAATGATACAACGGTATTTACGTGTGCTTGCGGGCTTATTCGATAACGTTGCGTAGAATACCACTCGGCGCTCTGTGATGACGTTGCTTGGAATATACCAATTCTAGCGATATCGTTGTGGAATGCCAACAAGCATTTCTAGCGTCATTGCTGGGGATGGATTCTAAATCCATCTTTGGTGATTGCGCTTAGAAAATGCAACAAGCATCTACCGGAAACGACCATGATGAGGAACATGAAGCGCGAGATAGGTACAACAAGTGAGCAAGATGACCCAGGTTGTCTGCGCCAAAGACAAAGAGCATGAGGCTCGAAGACGATGCCTTCAAGAGGGGAACGACGCAAAGAGGTGTCACCATCGTCCCCGCACCACATCGAGCCGAGCTTTTGGCTAGAGCTCCATGCATCAAAGTCATCAAAGGACAAAAGCGAGCCATCACCAACCATGCCACCCCGGCATCGATGACGTACTACCCGAGGCGACCGCGCACACCACCGCGGTGCGAGATGACAAGAGCACTTGGCCACGCCACCCCAACATCCGCACACCCCAGTCCGCAGAAACCCCGCCACCCGCCCCAGCCCAACCGCAAGAGGTAACGACATCGCCCGTCGCCGCAAGCATAGTCGGGCCGGTTGATGTCGCCCGTCTTTGAGGTCTTTGGAGAGAAAGCCAGTCGGCGGATGCGGATCTAGGGCCCAAGGGCGATATCCGTCATCCACCGCCGACCCGGCCGCCATGGACACCCACCGCCGGGCTGCCGCCCGGGCGGTGCGGGAGCGCGGGCCGGCGCCAGAGTCCGGTAAAACCATGGGCCCAATCCGGCGCGCCCGCCCAGCCCAGCGACCATGGCCACCCGCTTCTTGACCGCCGTGCGGGGTCGGCGAAGCCGGTTGGCACCGGATCCATGGCGAGGGGCGGGATCCACACGGCCACGACCGGGCCGGATGTCGGGCGAAGCCCGCTCATGGCACCCGCCGTGGCGCCCGGATGCGGACGAGGGGAGAGGCGGATCCGGCCGGGGCTAGGCGCGGATCCGGCTGGGCTGTCCCCGAGGCCGCCAAGGTCGCCTTTAGGGTTAGAGGTGGAAGAGGGAGGTGGTTGTGGGGGAGGGAGATGGGGCTGCGGCATGGCCCCTATTTGAGGGCCAACGCCGCTAGCCGCCAACTGGCATGCTAAGAGGCGGCGACGATGGCCGGAGGATGGCCGGAGAGGGGTGGGGGCTCGAACGGGCGGCGAGGTCACCCCCCGAGTCGCCCACGGGAGCGGGCACTTGGGGAGCCGGTTGTAGCATAGAGGTGATCGGTGCAAAAAAGCTCGGGTAGCAAGTAATTTTTTTTTCAACAATAGCATAGGTTTTTTATTTGAAAATACTTTTGCAAGTATTTTTTATATGTTTGATTGCAATTGTTCTTTGTTTTTTTTTTTGACCGAAGAACAATTGTCCTTTCTCCATGCGTCCCCACACTATACTTATTGGCATAAACATTGATCATGTAGTGACCACATTGTCCGTTGCATGCGCCGATCACAAGCGGCTTTTCATGCTTGCATGCGCACCCGGGAATGAATGGACTTGTTGCACTGCTCGTACGACATCGAAAAGACCAACATAATAGAGCTATCTTGACACTAATTTATATCTTAATTTTCACGTCCATGGAAATCATCGAAAGACTTCGATCCTCACGCCACTCTTTTCCCCACCGCTACCGATCGTCATCATCCCGAGCTTGTCCTCTTGAGTGATTGTCAACAAATCAACATTTTACTTCTATTTTCCTTTATTCTTTATGCTTCACGATGTTCACCGGCACACGTGGATTGTGTTGAAGACGTATCTTTTGGTTTGTGTTGTATAAGTGTGGAGCTCGGAGATGGTAGCCGACGGGCGCAGGTGAAGGGGCCAAGGAGGGGCGTGTCGGGCCGACGGGACCGCTGAGTTGAAGGACGGACGTGAGGCTTGGACCGAGGGACCGGATCGGCGGGGTGGCTAGCCATGGTGGCCGACATCTAGGACATCGACGAATGCAACGGGGCGTGGCAGGACCGTGTCAATTGGATCAAGACGGCGGCGTGCAGCGGCCGGGCGGCTCGGATGACTTGGCGACTCGAGGCGGTCAAGACCGTAGCATGTGTCGGAGGTTTGGTGGTTTGGACCTCAAAACCACCGGTGGTCGGCTTCGTGGTTTGGGCCTCAAAACCGGGGGCGAGGGTTTGGTGGTTTGGGCCTCAAAACCATCGGTGGCGGGTTTTTCATGGCTTTGGCCTCAAAACCCGGGCGGATGTTTCGGTGGACGGAAGGACGACACGTGGCGGCTTCGGGAGATGCGGGAGCAATGCTACGATGAGGAGGCGCGGTGGCCGTCGGATCGAAAAAATATCCAAGTCCAACCATTATTCCCCCGGCTAAGTGGTTTCGACAATTGTATCGATAGGGGTAGGATGGTCATTGTGTCCAAGACTATAAATAGAGAGGGCAGCCCTCCATCTCGGGTTGCCTCTCCGGTTTTCGTTTCCGCTTTCCATTAGGGTTTTCCAGGTCTATAATTCACTAGTACGTAATCGCTCATCACCTGCTTGGGGCTCCAACCCCCTTCACTTTGCTGAACCTACGGCGGAACCATAGCGGTAGTGATGTGGGGTTCAAACACTACCGGGGTCAAAACACCGGTGGTGATTTGAGGAGAGACTCCTGGTTTGACATCGAACCGGCAAATAAAAGATCGTCACCGAACACCGCCGGGTGTTCCACGGACCGGCGGCATTTTTTGATCAAGCAATGCCGGTTCGAAGTCACCGCGCAGAGTTGATATTGAGAGCAATGTCGGGCTTTAACGAACCGGCGAATCGACGGGATAACACTATCGGGTTAGATTGAGCCAACGATGTATCGAAGAGCTAACAATGTCGGTTTACTTTGGACCCGCTGAATTTGAACTTTTGCGTGAACACGGCTTCTACCGATTTCAACCCCGACAAATTATTAGAGTGGAGACTATCGGTTGATTAATGCAAAATGGCGGTGATGTTTCTGTCATAGATGACGGTTTGTAATTCAAACCGATAGTGTTTGGTGTAGTTACACTACCGGTTTGTTTCTCATTCACCGTCGGGCCCATGCCACCCGGTGTTTTTGTTTTAAATTTTTTAATTTTTGAATTTATTCGTGGAAATCAGCTATTTTTAAACCTATAAAAGCATCATATATACATTAAAATCGACAAAACATTACATGGTTCAAAGGTTACATACAACTAACTCTACCAAATGTTCTACTGAGAAATTGAGCCTAGGACATCAACTTCTAAATAAGAAAACAATGACAATAGCCATAATCAAATCAAGACATCTTTCATAGGCCAAGTCGCAATTCTCCTAATCTTCATATCTATGGAGAGAGGCTTCTCATCAATCTCCGTGGCTGGTTGATAGTCAAAGTTTTCACCATAGTAGGCCCCGAAAAGCTTCAACTTCCGTCTTGTATTTTTTTGTAACAATTACGGTGGTAGCCGAGACTTGAGCAGAGCAATCTTCCCAAAGTTCGATAGATCCCACGGCACTTGACCAACATGCACTACATACCACGCCATGGTTTGCCTATACATGCAACCAAAATAGGATGTTAATGCTATGTCATTCGAAATGTTGTACAATAAAGATTTTGAACACCACAAACTCATGAATTTCAACATCTATCTTATTTCAATCACACTTCGAGCATTAGTATGTCTTCAATCATGTTTGTAAATGACCACAATGTTTAAATCTAATTTGTTCACCATAGACCAATTAAAAACATTTGCTACTATATAAGGATCCCGAATCGTTTGAAAGCAAAATCTAAATAGAAAAGGGAAATAGCAAGGTTGGATTCATCAACACGGGCATTTCAACGAACAACTCAAAGGCAAGGCCCGACGCTCTCACCGAGCTTCCGTGCGGTCCGCGCGCTCTGTCTTGTCTTGGTGGTGCGAGATGCGGGCGTCCTAGAAGGAAGCGAGGGGGCGGACCGGGCGTTGCTCCGGCGGAATCGAGGAGTTCGAGGTCGCGGCGTGTGCGGCGTCGGGCCTAGACGGGGGCGGGCATGAGGCTGCGCAGGCGGTGCGGTGCGGTGTAGCGGCGGTCCCCGTCGGCGTGGAGGAAGAACAAGCGGATGAGGCGAGGCGAGAACAACGGCGAATTAGGTCTCATTCTCATAGGCAAAATCTCGAAGAACTAAATGGCTAATTAGTTCTCACCGTGGAAGGGGCGCAGGACGCCGACGCGGTGTTGGGGGCGTTGGAGAAGAAGAGAAATGGCGGGGCGCAGGTGGGGGCGACGGACGACTGCGGCGTGTGTGGTGGTGGTGCTCCGTCGGGCGGCGCCGGGTGGGGAACGAATGGGCCGCGGGGTTGAAATGACCTGAGAAAATTTCAGGCTCGCCCAGCGCCCGGTAATATATATCGCCGAGGCCGGAACGAATGGCGCGGGGTTCAAATGACTTGTGAAATTTTCACCTCACGCGCCCATATCTATAGTTAATCACTTTGCCGGTTGAGCAAAGGGCACCGCAGCATGTTACATTAAAGGTTCACCGTCGGGTCTAAATGTCGGTGACCCGACGGTGATCGTGTTGCCACCTACCACCGCTCACGGTGATAAGATCACACTGTTGCCACCTACCACCGCTCAATCCCACCTACCACCGCCTATAAAAACAGCCCCCGCGCAGAGAGCCATGTATGGCGAACCCCGCGGCCGTGACCTCTTCTCATTATTTGCCCATTTTCCTATCCACATATATGGCCTCTATTTAGGAGAAAGCCCTCCACGTAAAACATTTTATTATGGGTAGACAAAGGTGTATACCGCAGTACTAGAAGGGTGTTTTTGAAGATTAAGCTACAACGTTGCTTACGTGCTGGTGTGATGCTCGTGCAACGCCATTGTTGCACGGACCTCCTGAAGACGGAAAAGCGAGGAGCCAAGTAGCATGCATTCTTGTGCTTCCTCGGGGAGATGAGCCCCGCCTCTGTCGGGCCTTTGCCGACACCTGAGAGACATTGGTTCTTCCACAGAGATCTCCTATCCGCCTTAATTCGTGTAAGCATGACGGGTAGCATTGTAACCACCTCGGGCATAGGTGCTAGAAGGGTGTTTTTGAGGTGGTTATTTCTTAATGTGTTTGTACACTTTGCTTATTGTAATCGTGTTGAACTATCAATTAAATGTAATGCTTGTTTGTATTTATTATTGCACACAATTAAGATAAAGATATCCAAGCGCCTACGTATAGAAATACGTTGTAGCACTTCAAAAAAAGATAAACTCCCCGGTTTTAATATCGAACCCAAAGGAACAAAAGGTGAATATAACTAAGATCTAACTTAACCCAAACTTCACAATCAAGGTACTTAAGAAACTAGCGGATAAAAGGAGATTCCTCAAGCAAATCTAATTCAAACACTCATAAGCGTTGTTTCATATTGTTCTATCTAGGACGCTAATTCTTAATAGGGTAAGATAAAATTACTCTACTAAGAACGCATAATGTCTAACGTTTCTTCTTGGTGGGAAGTGGGCTCTGAGGATTCAATAAAGCTATAAAGTTACCTTTATGATACTACCACTGATTCCCTACCAAGCAAGTGTCATTCACAAATAACCCTAGTCTAAGCACCATGCTCACACTAGAAATTACTCCCCTTAATCAAGTAATGACCAAGATTAAAGTACTCAAAAGAGAGTTGCAAACAAGGAGAATAATATAAACCAAAGCTTACTTTAATAAGAAGTCGACTCACCAAAGAATCTCGTGAGCAAGTTCCTCTCGCGAAGAACTTGATCCCGCGAGAATCACACCGAGAGAAGATCCGACGGCCTGAGCTCCTCTAATCTACTCATTACTAGATCTAATCTATTTCTAATCATAGACTAATTCTAAGAATTAGTCTAATCTTGATTGCTAATCATATCCTTGGTAGCTAATTGGAATTGCTCTGTGGCTCGACATGAGGATAATGACTTAGGGTTTCGTGGGGTAGCCCCGCCCCTTTTTATAGCCCCATAGGATGAATCTCAAAATTTCTGATCAAACCGACTTGATTGGACGGCTTATATTGGATCTCAAGGTCGGTGGTGGGAAGCTTCCAGGCCGGGCTCAGGGCCCACGACCAAAAGCCGCCGCCTGGGGGTGCCGCCGCCCCACTGTAACAATGGCCCCCGCCTTTTGGCGGCTGTCTTCTCTTCTCATTTACACCCCCGAATTTATACCAATCGCCTTGATTTGGTCATTTTCTTCCGTTTCTCTATTTCCACTCTTTTTCGCTCTGTTTTCATTTTTTTTTGAGGAGTTCTCCCCAAAAAACCGAGTATGCACCATAACTCGTCGAAATCATTAGTAATAATAATATTTTAGTAACATTCATCCCATGTTTG
Source organism: Hyparrhenia diplandra (assembly GCA_015847255.1). Classification (NCBI taxonomy): domain Eukaryota; kingdom Viridiplantae; phylum Streptophyta; class Magnoliopsida; order Poales; family Poaceae; genus Hyparrhenia; species Hyparrhenia diplandra. The sequence continues at coordinate 299,173 of JADLZK010010643.1, read as the reverse complement.
ATAGCTTTCCATATATATAAATGTGGTCAATAACTACCGTCAACAAGCTCCCCAAGCTTACCTTTTGCTAGTCCCTTAGCAAAACATATAAACTAAAACAAACTTGGATCGGGGAGTTGCTACGATACTTTCATTCTTATAGAGTACACATGCTTTCAAAAAGAGACTCAACTCTGGACTGGATAGACTAATTCTGACTTCAAACTCTTTCTTCTACCAACTATGGTGCTTTTACTCTCACTTAGGTACTTGAGTAATTGAAAGATAGAACAATCAAGTCAAGCACTATGTCTCAAGTCTTCGATCACTAATATTCTGGAGTTTTTAATAAATTTTGTAAATAAAACTCGTGAGCTCAGAATGAATGGCACTCTCAATCTCTCAAGATGTAGCATTTATGGATCCTCACTAGGCATTAATAATAGTTGCCTTCTCTCTTAAATATGTGGTATTTGTGGCACAAGGCTAAGTATTATGCCTTTATATCTCTCTCGACTCACTCTCTCTAAATATGGCTTATGTGTAGTTCATAGGAGTGGCACTCTTAAAATAATATTGCATATCTCAAGAAAGGATATATCTATAGTTCAAACAATGGATCCATAGAGAGTTCAAATAGTCAAAACAAGTATAGCATGTGTATGAAATTTGGTGGATAGGTGTATATTTGGTGGCTAAAACTAATTCTACGTTTACTCCTTTGATGATAGAACAAATCTCTCTTTTGAAACTTGGAAATTTTGAGAGAACTTTTGGGCTGCATATTTTTTTCTTTTTTCTTTCTTTTTCTTTTCGTAGAGGCGCATCTACGCATCCATTGTTTTCATTTGGACACCTGTCCTCTTTTTACTCTCTTTCTTTTTTTTTTTTCACTTTTTTTTTGGGAGGTAGGCTCTACTCGCCTCGTAGGACACTTGTCCATTTTTCATCTCCCCTTTTTTATTCTCTTTTTTTTTTTTTAGCAAAGAACCCACTCTCTTTCCACCGATAGACTTTTAGAGATATCACAAAGATATTTTTGGAGTAAATAAACATGGGCTTCCTATAGTTTGATGGAGGGTTTATTCCCAGTGTAGGAATGAAACAAGTATATGGATGTATATGTGGAAAAAGCATGGTACTGCAATCACTCCTAGTGTCGAATAATGCATATATTTGTGGAAGGTGGTGTGGATGGAAACTTGTCTTTTCATGACTGAACTCCTCATAGGTAACAACAAAGCTTGAACTTCTCAACCCAAAGCAAATAGCATATGTAATCGAATATTTTCCTAATCTAATGATCTTAAATATGGCTTTGGTAGGAATTTAACACTCGCCAAACAAGAGCTCATCATGAAAGATTTTAAATTTTCAAAACAAATCTCCGGATATAGTTTCACAAAGGACAAGATAAATAGCACTCAAACTCTCTCATATCATATCCCCAATTACCTAGACTTAGATCAAGTGTATGCTACCCACAAGTCAGGTATAGATCAAATTTGAAAGCAGGACAAATATATCCAAAACATCGGAGGAGTTTCTAGTAAAAAGCAAGGTACTAAAAAGAATTAGAGTAGAGCAACTATTCATCATTTCCAAGACTAACTTTATTTATTCTAACAAACACTTATTAACCACACCTTAAAAAAAAAGCAAACTTATATATATATATATATATATATATATATATATATATATATATTATTCTATATATTATCTCTTAGTGATTAATAATCGCTACCCGAGCCTAATCAGGAGCCCAACGCAACCAAACACAGTCGCACCGGACCCGAACGAACCCACGGGCTCTCTCTCCGCTCTCCCCCCCCTCCCACTTACTCCTTATATCGCGAGTTTTTTTTTTTAATTAATCAATTTTTGAGATCGTGGGAGGAGACGTCATTTGCTTCCAGCTCGCCGCCCCCTCCGCCGGTTTCTCCGAGCTCCACCCCGCCCCTCTCCACCGATCGATCTAGCTCGCTGCCTCCTCCGCCGGACAAGCCCATCTCGCCGCAGCCTTTGCCGCCGCTTCTGCATCCCCGGCGGCGGCCTCGTCGCGGCGCTGCGGGGCGCGTCGGAGGTTCAGGAGTCGGCGACGTCCGTCCGCGGCCTCCGCGACGCGGGGCTTCCTCATCGCCGGCGGCGCCACGCGAGGCTACCCTATCGCTGGTGACGCGGTGGACCCCATCGACGGCCACGCGACGCTGGCTCACTCCACCTACGGAGCGCCGCCGTTTCCAATCCGTGTCAACCAGGACCCCAAATCCAAAGCCACTAGTTTACACGGAGGCACAGCATCTTCCAAGATCTGTAAGCTTGTTCACTAATGGATTTGTTTTCACTAATCTGAAAATGGATTTGTTTTTCCCCTAACCTGAGAAAATGGATTTGTTTTCCTCCGATCTGACAATGGATTTGCTTCGCCTCAATCTGAAATTGTATGCTGTTGTTTTGATTTGGAAAGATTTGTTTTGACCTAGTAATATGAGTCCGCGTAAGATTTGGGAGGTGCACTTCACCGTGCCCTTCCATGCTATACAGCAGTGGTAGCTTAGGTTATGATTTGTCTAATAAAGATTTCATTTTTCTTGTCAGTGTTTGAATTATTTTATTGCCCATCGGTGCCATCAAATGCTAGGAACATACTTTGTTGACTGATGCCCACTTACTGTAACTATTTCATCCGTGAACATTTGTTTCTTCTTTCTATTTGCCTACTTATTAGTCCTTATTATTTAGCAATGCACATTGTTGGTCCGATTAGGCATCTCAGAAGGTTGCGTAAGTTTATATGATTCTAGCGAATTTAGGCAGTGACTGGCATTCCTGTTTTCAACCCAAATTTGAGGAGATCCAAATACTTGAATGTCAGATACCTTGTTTAGTATTTATAATATATATGTAGTGGATCTAATAAATCGTATATACACAATTCTTTTTGGTAATTATTGTTGTTTTATTTATGGAAGTTTTGAAATATGACGTAGCTTAATATAATATTACAGTAAATTAGATCATTGTTCAAACATCTTGTTAATACAAAATTCTCGTAAATATTCATAGTACAAAATTCTCGGCCACAGTTTGCGCAGCTGCTTGAGGGTGTCGTAGAATTAGACTTGCACAACCACAGTGGGGTCTGGCAGACGCAGCGTGCATGGAAGTCCACGTCTTGGCCAATGGACGATTGGACGTTCAAGCTGAGCAAAGCTGCCGCGTCCCCTCCAGGTACCGGAGTTCAGCTTGGATGATTATTCTTGAATTTTAATTTCTGATATTTCTTCCACCTGTGGGATATTATTTTTCCACATTTATTAATTTCTGGTTTTTCTTCTTCTGCCTGTTCTAGGTTCTTCCCCTGGAACGATGGACACCAATGATCACCTCCTTTGCAGCAGCTCACAGTTCCTCAAATCCATAGATGGATTCCTTCGATTAGTTTTCTGTGAGATCCTCTCACACTTAAGGTGCCTCCCACCCTCATGTTCTATCGATTATTATGATGTTGCTCTTGCTAGTGCAAATGGTTATTGGATTAGGTTTTTGTCCTAATTTTTTTTGTGCCTGATTCCTGTTCTCCCTTTCTAGTGGCTTAATCTGCAATTATGATTCATTTTTACAATGCAGTTTGTGCAGGCATTTAGGATACTAGACACTTCGAATATTGCTTTAATACTTGGAACCTAATGTTTAGTTGGAATTTTAGGTGTTCATGCTCTGCATTGTGTGTATTATAAAATTGATAGGAGTTGTTGTTCCTCAGGTTTCCTTTACCCTCCTTATTTTATTTTTCCCCTGGCATGAGTGGATCTAGCATCTCACAGTGCTAGTTCGTCGTGCCCTCTCTTTACATATCCTACATCAGGTGCTAGCTAGTTAGGGTCTCATGTCATTTTTCCCCAAATCCAATGTGCTGCCATGTCACATAAAGTATGATTTTATATTTCTATTCTAGGTAAATTGTCTAGTATAATCATTGCAATCCGTGAACATGCACCACTGACTTGAAGGTTCTCTAGATTAATTAGCCCACACATTCTGAAGCCAAACCAGAATTGATCAAATGTGTTGCTCCTGGATTCTTTTGTTTTGTTATCATGCTCCAGACACACATATTTCTTTATTTGGTTTTGAAATAGATTTAGCAGCAATATGACATTTTTCAGATTTACGATGACAGCCATAGAACAGATCAAGGAGACTATTTTGATATTGTCACTGTTTTTGTGGTCTTATGTACTTATGAGCTTGCTGAAGTGGTCATAATAATGAATCACACCTAAGGAGACACTCACCTAAGAAACTATCACACAAGCATTTGATTCCTGTAACTATTTTTTTGGTAGAACAAATATTTTCACATTTAAAAATTACCTAATCAGTGTGATGTGTCATTATGTGCAATAGCTTAGGTATTGGCTCTTGAGCCAGTTAGATCAAGTGTCCATCTAAAGTGGTTTTGGATTGGAATGGTCAATTGTTTTTATTCAGGTATCTTCTGTTGGATTTGTTAATATTTGATTCCTATATTATTCTAATATTTTCCATTATTTAATGGTGAACGGACAGAAAAGCAATCGTTTTTTTTTTTGTGGAGGTGGCTACATAATCCTGTTCTTCATTGTACATAAAAAACAAGCTTTGAGATAAACACAATTGTTGTCAGTTTGTCGGGCAACTGATTCATAGTAATTCCAGTCAGGTCACACCAGAGACTTTTGATAATTACATTGGGTTCTTCCCTAGGAGTTGCAAATTTATATTTCTAGAGTTTTAGATATCCAAAACCTGTTAGATAGAAATCAGAGGAAGTCAATATCTCAAAACCCTGCTTTAGACAACAATATGTTTATTTTTTGAAAGACTGCATTTGTTCTAGGTCAGTTCATCCATTTTCATCCTCATCTCTCCTGTTCATATAAAATTGGATCTTGCTTCAGCCCATCAAGTAGTGGACAACAACAATGTGTTTTGTAATAACAATATGTATTTCAAATGTTTGTTCAAGTGCTTAGTCAAGATATGCTACCTAACATCGAAAATAACTATATTATTATCTTGAGTTACAAATTTAACAATTGTATGATCAAATACCTGATTGCTTTTATTCAACCAGCAATTTTTGGTATTTTGGTAAGGTATGTTACTCTATTCTTCTCAAGTTAGATATGCAAAGAAATTAAGCACTGCTTGCCACATCTGCCATGATCAAGTTCTGAATCAGTTATGTTGACACTCTTGTACACTTTTGTGAGCTAATTGTGCTTCTATATTAAGGGTTTTAGATATTAACAAGCATTTGAGGTTCTTTTGATGAGTTTTGATACACATGGCGTTGAGGCTTGCAATATCCTTGTCTATTTTTCTCTGATATCTGGGAGATTGTTGTGCCCAAGTTTTGTTGTGGTATCTGCATGAGAGATTCTATATAATTTTTGTTCTTGTACAGTCATAGCATATCCACTTTCAGTATGTGATTCCATCTTGTATAGTTATCTGTTAGTTGTGTATCTCTCCCATTATTCTGAAGTTTCATTTGACATGCCATTGCATGAAATTGGGCACATATACCTATGCAATAATGCAAAACCATCCTGAGTAAAGTGATCGATTGCAATGCAACTTTCAATACCTTTAGTCAATATCTATGCAAAGCCATTGAAGCTCCTGCATGTTAGTTTCACTTTACAGTTAGAATTTGTTGGAGAAACACTAAAGTTTGTCTCCTATGCGTCCATCCCATTTGTATTTTCATTGTAGGCCTATGCTAAAACTGATTTCTCTGATTCAACATTGTAGTCTGAGAGTTCTCTGACAAAGTTCATTTCATCCTTGTCCTGTTTATGCAACCAGGAACGAGCTGAAAGAGAGCAGTACCTGAGTGTTGAACTTCTGACCCTTCTTCCCTTTGTGGCTCTAAAGTTGAGTATTTTCTGTTTTCTCCAGGAAGCCATTTTATTGTAGACTATTTTTAAAAAGAAACCATTTTATTGTACACTATCAGGCTATCTCTTCTATTTTGGTTCTCAAGTTTCAGCAATTAGATATGTTCGTAAAAGCTTATTAGCTTCAAACTGTTTGATAAGAAATTGATGGTTAAACATTAGCTATCACCATAAATATTAATTTGTACAAATAGCTTGTAGGATTGTTCCAATCAAACCAGTGGCAGTATAAATCCTAGCCTTATGTGACAATAAAAATATTTGTTAGAAACACATTCCGTAGTATGATTCATTAATAAAATTGTAATTGTGTGGATTCACTTATTCAGTTAACTACTGATGCTAAGACACAAGAGGCAACTATGATTAATTTATTACATTACAAGTGTTGATGCTGTGTTATACTAACTGTTGGATTAATTAGCATCTCCTTTTTTTTGCTCATGCCACCCTGTAAAGAGCTGGGTGTGCGTCTAGATGCCTAGGTGACATCTTTGAAACAGGGCTCATAATACTTGGCCTTTTTTTGTTTCTAGTTTTTCTAGTCACTAATGTTCATTTCAGACTTCTGTTTGATCCATTTAGATTAGTATAATACAGTACCTTAAATTTGGTAACTATGTTCATCTGTTGCCATTTTCTAGAGTATCTATAATGGAACCATGGCTTCGAGGTCCTATAATTATGTCATATTTGGATGGTTAGTGGATGTAGTCCCCTTTATGTACTATCTATTGAGCAATGGATTATAAAGTAAGAAAAAATGTTTCTGCTATATTAGATAATTCAAATAGACATTAGATTTATTTTGTAATTTTCACAATAGAAAATAATTATATTGTGTTCAGCACAATAGAAGATAATTCAAATATAGCCTATAGCTCTTTGAGATGCAAGCATCAAATGCTAGCTAACTGCAAGAGACCTCGACATCAGCATGGACTGTGTGGCTTCAAGGTGCATTATGAGATCACTTTGAGGACCCAAATTAGTTCCTCTATGGCGCCGGCTAACTGCAAGCCTGCAATATTAGTGCGGGCTATACGATAAGGTGTGGCTTATTGTGTTATTACTCATGAAATTCTTTTGACAGGTGAATCAATTGGCAGCCATTAGAGGGGCGAGAAAAGAGCGGATGTATTAGTTTTATTTTTTTTTTTCTAATGAAAAAGTAGTATAATTTGGCGAGTTGTTGGAACCCAGTATTTATGATCCCAATGAAGGTAATGGAGACAGAAAACAATGTCCATTCAAACTGCAATGTGTACGGCAATCTTGTTTGGTGATTCATTTATGTAAAAATTATTTCCTTGACGGAAAAAAAGTTTCATGGTTTCAAATACAATTTGTTTTATCCATTTACCGTTAAAATACATCCACTTACATCTTTGTGTTCCAGTTGGAGACTTTCTTCTGTTGCCTAACCTTTTTAATATAAAATAAAAATTTAACTTCCAAAAATAAGAAAACAATACCTGTTCAACCCATGTTTCTTGGACGTTCACATGTCTACGAGATGAACAAAAAAAGGATGTCGAACAAAAAAAAAGGAAAACAATCGTCCAAAAAAAAAAAAAAAAAAAAAAAATCGGCCACAATAATAGACCACGTAAATGAAAAAATCGGTCAAAGGAAAAAAAAAAGGTAAAAAAAAATCGGCCACAAGAGTCCACGTGAATGATGCAGAGAGAAAAACGGATTGACACGGGGAAACGTCACGTCAGGGGCGGGCGCTCTCTGCTGCGGGGGCGAGACGGCGGGCGTGCATGGGGGCTCGGGTAGTGATTGACCCAGGGGACTACTTAAATAAGTATTTATATATATATATATATATATATATATATATATATATATATATATATATATATATATATATATATATGATTCTTTATTTGATTTAAAACTTTATGTATCTTTTTTATGGTCTTTTTTAAAATAAAGCAAAAGATAGTAAGTAAAGGGGTACTTATCTCGATAACCGGGGTGCTCTCTCCAAGCTAGATTTTTGTGTAGGTGCTGAGGTGAGGTAGACGAATGGAGATGATGTCGCCCTTCCTTGATGGAGCTTTGATGATGATGACCGTTGAGTTAATGCTCGTCATGTGGTCGAACATCTCCTTCTCATCGTGGCTCATTGATGCTTAAAATCTGTGTGAAACTCAAATAGACAACAAAAAGAAAACACACATATCCATTCCACAAGCTTTGTTGTCTAATTAATCATATGCCTTAATCAATTGGATATGTAAGTTTTAATTATCTAGAGTTTCTTACTAAAAATTAAAAGATTAAGCTTTAACAAGGATTAAGCAAAAGCTAATATTTTTGTATTTCCACATCTAGCATGTATGCAGGAAAATAAGAATGAATGCAAACTTCATTTTTATGCCTCCACGATAAACATTCCTATGGGTGTTTATGCCATAGAAGTATTCACATGGGGCTTTTAAGAAGACATGCATGAAACGTATGTATGTAATAAGGCAAACTTGCTAAAAGGAGAAAAAAATTACTCATGTAGGGAGAGTAAATTTGCAAGACTTAAGTAGAAGATATCGGGTATTTACCTCGTGTAATGTAGGAGTTCATTCCTCCAATGATTGTACTGAAATCTCTCGAGGGTGTTACCTTAGATGTTGAAGGAGAGGATGTCTCTAGTTCTAGAGGTGGTCTCTCTTTCTTTCTCCACACCTTCTTAGTTGGTGACTTAGGCATGAGTTCAGTTATCTCCTCCTTAACTTCTTCTTCATCATGGACCTCTTCATTATTCCGGTCTCTTCTTGTCCAACTTCATTCCTAGATGCCTCTACTGCATAGGCTTTCTAGTGTTCCTGTGACATCAGGGTATATCCTTTGCGGCGAGAGCTGCACCTTCTTATTATTTACTCCTTTAGGTGTACCATCCATGTTCATTGCTTGTCCAGCATCTTAAAGTGAAGCTTTAATAATGGGAGTGGCAGCATCTTGCTTAGTACTCATGTCTATAGATCCGGGACACTTTACTTGTAGAGTTTAAGAGATCCCCAAGCTTAGCTTGAAGTATGTCCTATTCACAAAAGATAAAGTAGAGATCAAGTGCATAGGCTCTGTTGGTGAAAAAACACCAACAGAACCAAAACTTATTTATTCCTTTCCAACTTTTGCACACAAAGCAAGATAAGATTCATGTTATATACAATCTGCTTAATCATGACATGGGTGATAAGACTATGAGATAAATATAGAATGTTGCATTTAAAACATTTTAAAGGGAAGATCATATGGCTTGACTCATGGAAGGGTTGTTTATGACTATGAGGTCAAAAAGAGTGGTAAAAGGAACAATTAAAGAGCTAGCATGCTGAAATGATCATATTGAAATAATTAAAGTTGTAACTCAAACATGCTTAACTCTATGCACAAAGATAATCAAAGAGAGACTTTATGGATAATTCACCTTGAGATGTTACCTTTATCACTTTGGAGCATGATGGTACTGTAGCACCTCGTGGCAAATGGTTCCTTCTCTCTGGATCAGCATCCTTGTTCAACTTATCTCATATGTTCCTCTTCTTCTTTGTCCGTTTGTCAAGCCACCTTTTCTCATTATTATTCGGACCTTCTTGCTTTTCTCATTTATTCCTCGCAACGTTAGTAGACAAAGCACATACCCAAAAGAATATACAAGTAATAGCAAGAATAGTGTATTCATCAATCTAGAGGTTGACTTCTAAAAAAGTTTTGTTGATTAATGAGCATAGACTACCACTACTTTTTCTTAAAGGATTGATTTTATCTTGTATCTCAAGTTTAACCTTTGTCTTAGTATTTGCGAAAGCATTTAAACTTGTAGAGATAAAGTAGTAGTGAGTAGAGGGATTGCAAACCAATGTGTCGAAGTGATGAGAACATGTGAGGAGGAGCACACCAAGATCATCTCATCGGAGTCGGTCTTTCTCCCCAAGCTTGAGCCTTTTCGTCACTCGACACTTAAAGTCAAGTGTGAATGTTGAAGCATCCCTCGTAATATTGTAATGCCTATGTCCTCGGACATTGTCCATCCTTCATTCTTTCTCTTATCCCGCAATGATTAGTGACCAAGAATACCCGAAGGGAACTAGTCCTAGGAACACATTATATATTAAAAATATTTATGAGCCTTCATGTGCTCACATTTTTTATAATTATTATTTTCCCCTATTATATAGCTGGACCTTCATGTGTCCACATTTTTTTTCTTTATAACTTAAGACGTAAAATATAAAATAAATACTAACTTACCTGTCTTTAACATTTCTTGTAGCTTATTGCTTCGTCCATCCACTTCTATGAGTGAGTGCCTTTATTATAAATCCTTTACGTGTAGCACTCTTCTCATGAAGTGATGTCTTGGTAGGTTCATACCAAACCATGAACGGTTGTAACATAGCTTCCTTCATTCTTCCATGAGGAACGAGCTGGGTCCTCTTTTGCATAAAAGTCACTAGAGCTCATCATATGTCATGCTTCATCACTTATTTGAGTTCATCTCTTGACTTCCCCGAATTGGATTTCGAGTTCTTCTACGAGGGGTTAGTCTAACAAAATATCCCAACATCTACTATAGCATACCATCAGCTCAAAAATCAACCTAGACACCACGTCTAATTTGAATTAAGAGGGCATCTTAACCCAAGCATACACTTAGTTTAAAAGGCCTATGAAAATCAAATCAACATTCCTAAACTAGGCACCATGCTTCATTTAGGAAATGTATGAAGATACTTCAAACCATAGCATACTAAAAGCGAGATAGAAGGTAGCATTAAGGCATAAAAGAGATTTACTCAAACAGAGATGTGAAACCATAATTAATGTTTAGCAACATGAGCATATCATAAAGGTAAGAACAACCAAGTTAATGTAGCAACATGGCAAGAGATATTTCTAAGTATGTAGTTCAATGTTGCATAGTAATTGGTTAGACATACCTTATATTATCATCATTTGATCCTTTTGCTCCAAACCTAGAATGGTTAGTGACAAAAATACCCGAAGGAATATTTCCACAATTATATCTATGACAAGCAAAAGATGGAAACTCATATTATCAAGCAATCTCTAATTTTCAACAGCCAGATATATGCAATATAAACATATGCATCTACAACCATCCTTTCTAAGTCTTTAGGAATAGTTAGCATGAGGGGGATTGAAGATATCATATGTGGTAGAAGTTTAGAGAGAGCAAAAGATGTAGGAGTTTCTCAAATGAGCAAGGGTTTGGAGAAGTGTTCATGAAGTAGCTTCCCTACTCATCGAGGTTCTCGTCCCATTAACAATGTTCTTCTTGGTCTTCCCTAGACCCTTTATGGTTTCTATGATTGGAAGTTCTAGGATCATTAGAGGACTTTATGGAGAAGAATAGGATTCATTGGGGTCAAGGATGGGATTAGAGATAGGTTATTTAATTTGAACATAGAAGGAGAGAAGACAGGAATGACTTCTAAGCTTTGTTCTCCTTCTATGGCATTAGACATACCATGCTTGAGCTTCCCAAAGCCCTATATAAAGATACTTTCTAAGAGACTCTTCTTAAGAAAATTTAGATTGTAGATGCTCGAGAGGTCTCTTATGAAGCTGGAAGTTTTAAATACTTCCCAAAAGCTATAGAAGTAGGAGCTTAAGTTTAGATGATGCTTTTGGGATTGATAGCCGGTCTTGGGATTTTAGTGATTCTAATTGGCTATCAAAAACTTTTCTCTTTTAGTCGGAGAATGATTCCTTTTCTTGGGTGGTCACAAAGAATGCTAATGTGAGGTCTTCACCCATTAATAAAGTCAAGGATAAACCTTGCTTTACTAACAGAAAAAGGAGAGAAAAAGTTTCTCCATAGGTCGCATAAAATGTACAACCTTCCTAGGAAAAGATTCACTACCCTCTTGCAAAGGATATGATCCAAAGATTCACTACCCTCTTGCAAAGGATATGATCCGATTCATTGAGGTTAACTACAGCTTCCTAGAAGTGTTGATTAATAAAGAAAAATCAACCGTAGGCATAGCTCATGGCCTAATGCTAAGATGGGCTTTAAAGATTCTAATGGGCCGAGCTAATGCTTAAGGGTGCAAAGACATAAAATAACATTCAAATTCATAGCAAATAAAAAGATAATAGAAACTAAAAACTAAAAAGATAAATAAAAAAGTAAAAAGGTAAAAGTATAATACAAGACTAAGTTAGACTCTTTCATTACTATCCAAAGAAAACTACCGTTTTCCCAGGCAAGAAAATGCGCCGAAATGCTTGTTGGTATTTATTATTGCACACAATTAAGATAAAGATATCCGCAAGCGCCTGAGATAGAAATACGTTGTAGCACTTCACCAAAGATAAACTCCCGTTTTAATATCGAATCCAAAGGAACAAGGTAGGTGAATATAACTAAGATCTAACTTAATCCAAACTTCACAATCAAGGTACTTAAGAAACTAGCAGATAAAGGAGATTCCTCAAGCAAATCTAATTCAAACACTCATAAGTGTTGTTTCATATTGTTCTATCTAGGACGCTAATTCTTAATAGGGTAACACAAAATTACTCTACTAAGAACGCACAATGTCTAACGTTTCTTCTTGGTGGGAAGTGGGCTACAGAGGATTCAATAAAGCTATAAAGTCACCTTTATGATACTACCACTGATTCCCTACCAAGCAAGTGTCATTCACAAATAACCCTAGTCTAAGCACCATGCTCACACTAGAAATTACTCCCTTAATCAAGTAATGACCAAGATTAAAGTACTCAAAAGAGAGTTGCAAACAAGGAGAATAATATAAACCAAAGCTTACTTTAATAAGAAGTTGACTCACCAAAGAATCTCGGGAGCAAGTTCCTCTCGTGGAAGAACTTGATCCCGTGAGAATACCGAGAGAAGATCCGACAAAGGCGGAGCTCCTCTAATCTACTCATTACTAGATCTAATCTATTTCTAATCATAGACTAATTCTAAGAATTAGTCTAATCTTGATTGCTAATCATATCCTTGGTAGCTAATTGGAATTGCTACGTGGCTCGACATGAGGATAATGACTTAGGGTTTCGGGGGTAGCCCCCCCCTTCTTTATAGCCCCATAAAATGAATCTCACCCTCGGATCAAACCGACTTGATTGGACGGCTTAGATTGGATCTCAAGGTCGGTGGTGGGAAGCTTCCGAAGCTGGGCTCGTGGGCCCATAGCCAGTGCCGCCCGGCCCAGTGCCGCCGGCCCCACCTGGTAACAGGTGGGCCCCGCCTTTGCGAGCTGTCTTCTCTTCTCATTTACACCCCCGAAATTTATACCAATCGCCTTGATTTGGTCATTTTCTTCCGTTTCTCTATTTCCACTCTTTCCGGCTCTGTTTCCGCTATTTTCCTGAGTTCTCCCGCAAAACCGAGTATGCTCCAAAACTTCGTCGAAATCATTAGTAATAATAATATTTTAGTAACATTCATCCCATGTTTGATAGCTTTCCATATATATAAAAGTGGTCAATAACTACCGTCAACAATGCTTTTGTGAAGCATGTATAATCCCAGATTCAACTTTGTAATTACTCGATGTCATCGTGTAGAAATTTTGGCACCACTCGCTCCGTTAGTGGGTAACCCCAGTTTGAGGCCGAGAAATCTCAAACATCGTGGTTCCGTCACACATGGCATGTGCACGTCTAAGAAAAAGTTTGAGGCCGAGACGACAACGGGCGAAGATGACCCAAAGAAAGCTTATTTATGTAATTGTCTAGTCATGCTTCCGATGAAAGCGGTCATGTACCTTTATGAAGCATGTATACTCCCACAATGTAGAAATGTCTTGAATGTTTTTCTACAACCATGTACACCCAAATTATGCCCCCACACAAGATCTTAGGTTTTTTCCGATCGATATTTTTTATTATTAGATTTTTCTAGGTGATAAACGCAATAGAAGGAGGTTAATTACAGCTTGCAAACTTATGAATTTTGCGAGCAACCTACACACTGAATTGCCTCCTAGGGCACACGAGACCATGTGGAAAATTTTGGCACCACTCGCTCTGTTAGTGGGTAACCCCATTCAACCTGTAATTACTCGGGGGTCGTCGGCGTAGAAATTCAATTTAACGAAAAAATACCAAACCTTATCCAAAAATCTCAAACATCATGGTTCCTTCACACATGGCATGTGCACGCGTCTAGGAAAAAAGTTTGAGGCCGAAACATCTCAAACTTCGTGGTTCCTAAATCCTAGGTGATAAACGCGATAGAAGGCTCATCACTATCGGTTTCTTATTTTCAAACCGGTAGTGTAGTCTCTTTCACTTTGCCGGTGCTCTATTAAAACCTGGCGGTGATATATTTCAAAACCGACAGTGTAATCTCTTTTGCTGCCGTGTGATTAATTCTTGGACCTTTCTTTTCAGCGAGTTGTGTGTTTCAATGATGTTTACCAACTTTAAGGTTAGTACATAGAGCATTTATATATTTATGTTCGTCCATGAAAAATAAGAAGTGCGTCGAAAAAAATAAGAACTGGCGCCCGTATCATATATAAATGCAAACATCCATCCATTGAAAAAGAACACGATACTTTTATTATATATATATATAGAGAGAGAGGAGCAAACATAACTTCAATATCCGATTACATATATGATAACAAAGACCTTGAAAAAAGTTACATATACGATAACAAAGACCTTTCCACGAATAGATCAATGTTATCATCAAAGTGTACAAACACATTTAAAATAAAAACGCCGAAGGTTATGTGATTCTTGCCGATGAAATGCCGATGGGATTTTGAAGGCCCATCGGAGCCCGTTGAGGTCCCATCGGTGCTTTCTGTGAGGTTTCTTGTGCTCGATCTTACAAGGAGGGCATGACTCGGATTTACATTTAATCCATAGCAAGGCCGGAGGAGACATGCCAAGCAAATTTTCTTTTCTCGGCCAAAGGCGTGGTTTAGTCCAAAGAGAGCATGCATAGGCATCCACGGGGAGAAGATCATGTCAATCTATGAAAATCTCTTTTTGATCACCAAAGGAGATTTTCATGGATTGAAAGAGATTTTCATAGATGGCTATGATCTTCTCCTGAGAATGCCATGTCTCTCATGGACATGTAAATCCAGCTGTCCACTCTCTCAAGCACCACGTAACCGAATGGCTCTGTGAATCTCACAAATGTTCTAACCTTCGCTCAATCTTCGATAAGACTCTTCTAGCACCTCTTGTGTGTGAACCATTTTGGTGGCCTAAGATGCATAAGAACGATATTCATGCGTGGAGGGCTTTCTCCCATAGAGAGGCCATAGATATGTATGTGGAGAGTAGCAAAGTAGATCGAGGAAGAAGAACAGGGCAACTAAATCAAGAGTATCAAGAAAAGAGGACCAAGAGAACTGAATTGCAAACCTAAGGGCTGCACTAGCCGTTTTTATAGGCCGGATATCGTGGTAGTTCATGGCCGTGGTAATGATCGATCCTTTGC
The DNA here is from genome assembly GCA_015847255.1 of Hyparrhenia diplandra. Classification (NCBI taxonomy): domain Eukaryota; kingdom Viridiplantae; phylum Streptophyta; class Magnoliopsida; order Poales; family Poaceae; genus Hyparrhenia; species Hyparrhenia diplandra. The sequence goes on along the minus strand of JADLZK010010643.1, from coordinate 283,774 downwards.
GGTTTCAATATGCGCCCGGCGGTGATATGAACGATCCTTCGCCGGATAATTGGCACCGACATAAAACAAGCACCGTGGGCTGTGGTACGGAGAACGTGGCGGCGGTGCTCCCGCAACGCAATGGCGCGATGATCGGCCGCCGTATGTCTTGTTAGCCCGTTGACAATGCAAAACACCGCCGGTTCTCGGTTTAACCCAGCGGTGATACTCCATAACACCGCTTTGCCAGCGTGGTGACCACCGGCGGTGATATATGTGATCACTACCGGTTCGAAAGTGCACCCGGCGGTGTTATTACATTGATATAACCCGTCGATCAAAGCGGCGGGGAGCACAGCCTTTTCTCATCCGAAGCGGGGACACCGTCGGTTTATTGAAGTGGAACCGTAGTGAATACTAGAGCAACACGATTCTCAAGGCTGCGGGCCGTGATGTATCACGCAGGCCATGACCTTTTTATCAACACTACACGGCAGCCTATACGTATAGTACTAAAATGAAAATTTATAATACAGAGCGTACGTGGCAGGCGAACGGGGTTAGTTGAACTCTCAATGCATTAACGCCGAGATAAAATTAATGATTTCAATAAATCGATTTTTACGGATATAACTATTTGTTTCACCGTTTTGTTAATCGCCGGCCGGTTCTGTGTGGGCCCGACGCGGATCAATGAAGGTGGAGATCGGTTGTCGTCCCGCCATGGAAACATAGCCCGAGAATTCAAAGCGCAACCGTCGCGGGAAACGCAGATGCCGGCGAGTGATCATCGCGAATTCCAACCGGCGATCGTGGGAATTCCAAGCGGTTGCGTTGGACGCCGCGTTGATCGTGGGGAAATGGAGCAGCCGGCTAACTCACTATTTAAGCACACACTCGATCATGGCGTTCATCCTTTCCGGTTCTCTAATCGACCACATTCTCTTTGCAATCATCCAGCACCATGGCTGCCTCGAGGCTCAGGATCCAACAAGCGCGCCAGGGGAGGAGATGGAGGCGGCGGAGGGCAAGGGCAAGGATCCGATGGTGGGCGCCGACAACGGTGACCCGGGGTCCGACTCCGGCGACCGACTCCCTCGTCCCGCCCTCTCCTAAGCGGGACCGCCGGGAGGATTCGCCTCCCGGCTGAAGGGCGGCCAATTACGATCGGCTAGGCGATGGCGCGCCGCCGGGGAGATAGTCGAGAGGGATTTCACCCTCGATCGTCTCCAAAGTCCCATTGAAGAAAGGAGGCGGCGGACGGCCATGGTCTTCTTCCAAGGGTGGAGCCACCTCACGGAAGAAAAGATCAACCACTACGCCCCCAAAGTGGAAGAGTTGGCCGGGATCGTCCTCAAGGCCTTGGCCAAGCGGGGACGATGCCCGAGGAGGAGGAGGGCGAGGACTAGGCCGGCGGCCTTCCTCTTTTTGTTTTTTATCATTTTTAATATGTTCTATTTTTTTGTTTTTATATATTAATAAAATAGATATTATATATATTATTGCTGTGTGTTGCTCCCTCTGTCTCGAATACTTTTTGTTTTCAGTTCAAAGAGCGATTAAAATTAAATAGTGCTTAAATTTCATTTGAATCTTAACTTGTTCAATGTAAAATTTGTCGAAAACAAACAATTAACGTCGGTTGTGCCTTGGAAAATACAGATCGCCATTGAGTGCCGAGGAGGCGGCCATTGGGCGCGGCGGTCGCCGTTAACGTTTTCCCGAGGAACCGTCTTTTGGAAAGGCCACATTTATACCCCGCCCCCGCCCCTTTAGTGCCCCTCTCACAAGCAAGCCGGACTCACCGCCGGCGATCGTCGACATGGCCGCCAACCGGGAGGAGATGAAGTTCGCCCGTGGAGCGCCTCCGCGCCGCCCTCACCAAAATTTGAACGGCTTGGCCGGCGATGTTGGCCTGCCAAAGGTGAATCTGCCCCTCGAGGAGAGGGCCAACTTCTACGCCCTCCCGGATCGACTCTCCGGCCGATACCTCGCCGGGGGGATACCGCCAAACTGGAGGAGATGGAGGGAGGAGGCCAGGAAGCCGGCCAAGCGGGCGGCCAAGAAGGCCAAGAAGGCGGCCTAGGTTCTCTTCTTTTTTATGTTAATTTATCTATTGTCTGATTTGTGTGGATGTGTAAGATACAATGGTTAATCTGCTAATGAATTAGTTGTTGGTTAATCTTATGCATGTCAATCTCTTTATCATCATTAACTTGGGTTCTCTTGTTTCCTTGTATCGGTTTAATATGATGCGTGTCAATCTTAATTTTCTATCATTTGCGTTCTATTGTTCCCTAGTCTTAGAAACTGCGGTGAGTCCTATTTATACGTACATAACCCCCTGTCTCCGGTCCGCTCTCCAACACTCCGCTCTCCAAACACACACCCCTCTCTACCCGTTTACCACGATTACACAGTATTAAGCTAACGCCGCCGCCGATTGACATGGCTGCCAGCCGGGCGGAGGATTCACACCCCCGCCTCGGCGCCGCCCTCAACAAGCTCAACGACCTGGCCGACCAAGTTGGCCTGCCAGCGATGAATCACCCCTTCGAGGAGAAGTCCATCATCACCCTTCGGTCGAGTACTTGGCGATACCCTCGGCCGAGGGGATACCGCCAAAGCCGGAGGAGGTGGAGTCGGCGCCGGGGAAGAAGGCCAGGGCGGCCAAGAAGGCGGCTTAATTAGGCGGCCGCTTTCTTTTTATGTTAATTTATTATATCGGTTGTTTGTGTGGCAGCTTAATTTGGTTTGTGTCGTTTGTTAATGGATCGGTCGTTTGTTAATCGATGCGTGTTAATCTTCTTTTAAATCGTTTGTTTTTCTCGTTCCTTGTCATCGTATTTTTGCTTCCCCTCCCAAATCGCTATCGGTTCTAATTCAACCCGGTTGTGTCAATCTTCAAATCGCTATCGGTTCTAATTCAAACCCGCTGAAAGTGATCCGTGTCCATCAAGACCCCTTTGCCTTGGAACGATTCAACCCGGTGGTGATCTAAATCTTCAACTTTGGGTGAATTGGTCGAGTCCGTGGAGTTTCGATTTTCCCACGCTGAACGGTTCATCACCTGCCGGGGCGAGGTTCACCACTTGCCGATGGACTAAATTCGGCGGTGATGCCGTGGTAGTGATGGCGAATCTGTAGTAGTGATTGTTCTGAGTGGGAGAGGTCCGCACAACTATTTTGTGAATCTGTTCATAGGAAGCACATCCCTCGGTGTGTGCATGCTCTCTGGGCTTTTGGGGTCGGATCGGTTCACCTGGGTGCTATGATTTTGCTCTGAGTTTTTGTGTTCTTGTGCTCTATTTTCGCAGCCCTTTTTCTCCCCTCTCTTCTAGTGCTCGATTCATCGTCTGTGGTTCATTTCTTTTGATTCTTGTTGCGTTGATTCGTTCACGACTAAGAACCTAAGTGATTCACCAAAGTAATTTGGTTGAATCCTCTTGTAATCCACGGATTCAAGCAATTTTGTGTTTGGGTAAACGCTTCTGGGTGCGCTTTGAATGTGATCTGAAATCTCTTTCAATTTGCTTGGTGAGATCCAAAATTACCAAGGGGGAAATGGTCACCCCATGTCTAGATTATATGGACTTAATTTTGTGACCTAGGATCGTGGTTTGAACGAGTTTGGATCAATTTGGTGGAGAATCGCCGACGGCAGCGCCTCTGTTCGCGCTGTTCTTTTTCAGCGCCGGTCCGGGCTCTTCTGTTGGACGGTCCCCGCATCGAGCCTCGGCACCGATTCGAGGCAGTATGGTTTCTCTTTGCCATGTCGGTAGCCGGACGGTTCGCTTGTCTCACGCGGACAGTCCGAGCTCTCTCGGAGAACAAGTCCAATAGGGTTGCAGATACATTTGTTTTTTGGGTCCTGGCTGTCGAACAGTATGGACTTCCTGATCGGACAATCGCCGCGTTGCAAGGCGTGATCCTAGACGGTCCGAGGTCCGTACGATTTCGGTTAGATAGTTCGGGTTTTGTCGCGCAGACGGTTCGACATCTAAGCCCGAACAGTCCAAGTACAATTTTTAACGGTGTCTAGCGGTTGTGTTTTTAAAGATTTTTCCCCGGACGGTCCGGATCCACATCGCGATACGGTCCGGGGTCCGAAAAAATCGTCGTCGGACTGGCATTGTTGTGCTGATTTGCTTTGGTTTCGCTCGGTCTCGTGTCGATTTCTTTTCGGTTGATCCGTCGTGCGTCTAGAACATCTTCTAGCGCATCCACCTAGTTTCCTAGGTCATGATCTTCCGTGTGCGTGTGTGGTTTGCTTTTGAGGGGACTGTTATCACCAAATTTTGGTAAAGATCTCAGACAGACAGGTGGGCCGGTGCAAGATGCTAATAATAGAAATATTCGGGAGAGATGAGATCAATTCGGCAACCACATTCGGCATTCGGGAACCTGTCGGGATTCGGGGAAAGAGTGCGGTCGGCAATACAAGGGCAAAACCATAAATAAAGCGGCGGGGAAGGTTCCCGATTCGGGAAGGATGTCCACGTCGACAAAGACTCTTGAAGACTTGCGACTCAAGCTTGCATCTTAAGGAAATCTTGTATCTTAAGGAAAATCTATGTATTATTTTAAGTAAGTCATTAGGACTCGTATTGTCACCCAGGGGTATAAATATAAGCCCTCGGCCATTGTAATAGGCATCGTTCAATCAATACAATCAACCGGCCCCGTGCCAACTTTGGAGTCCTTGTGTCGCGGTCGTTGAGTTCTTCGAGAGGAATCATCGATCCGTCGACCTCCGTAGTATCGACAACCCCCGCTTTTACTTCGACGGAATGGCCGTGCGGGCCGGCGTTTGCTTAGTAGCGGGTAGTCTCGTTTATCTCGATGGGATGGGCGTCGCGGTAGGCGTCTACTTGATGACGGGAAGTCTTCGTTCGTGTTTTAGTTTGTCTCGACGGAGTAACCGTGCGGCTGGTGCTTGCTTGATGGCTTTGCATGAACAAGATAGTTATCGGCTCTATTAGACTTGGCAAAATCTAATAGATTCATTAAGTTACCACGTGTTTGCATGCTTTTTTATGTTTATTTATATAGTTGCAACACTTTTATTGCCCAATCTAGATTGATTTTGGCTCGGTTTCACGTTATCATAGATCTATCCTATGCTTTCAATGCCTTATCCTGTCATGATGTTTAGATCTTATGTTTAAATCATATATCCATGATAGCCGAGTTTATATCAATCTAGATTGTCACATGTTGCGGGTTCAAGTACGTTAGATGAAGATAGGCCTTGACAGGATGATCGGGTACCGTCTGCGGCGGATCTTGAGTCTTTGGGTTACTCTAGAGCTAGTCATCCGGTGGACTAGAATTCGGTTTAATCTGATAGGTTTTATTTAGTTTACGTGCTTGTTCCTTCTTCATGGATCCCGATTCGGTAACCTTACCGAATACGGTTATGCTTTTTAACGAGTAGTGAGTGTTTATAAATCTATTTGGGTGATGAATGCTTTTTTAGCTTCTCATAACTAGACCGTATCATGCGGTGGATTAGTCTAGTTATTAGGAGTGGTGTAGATTTTAATTAAGTTGTATCATGCGGTGGATTGACTTAATTGAGTTTATGCTAGACGGGTTTAAGAAAGCTAGGCGTCTTGGCGGACTAGTTAGATTAGGCCTATGCATTTATTATCTAGATTAAATTTATTTATATGATCTACCTTTCTTTTATATTTTTTGGTATTGATCAAGCTTGTTCGATCAACGACATGAACTTTAATTATTACAATATAAATGATTGGATACTTGTTCAAACATGTCTTCTTTATAGTCATTCGGTAACTATGTTCATATTTGCCTTCTCCTACGTATTTACGAATGATCCATAAAACTGTTGGCGAATAGCTTCTCATAGCTATATGTCGCCGTAAAAAAGCTTCGGGGGCGCATATATGGAACCGTCGGTCTCACCCGACACGTTCCATCTTTTTGAATCTAACAAACTTCATCCCTTGTCGGTTTTGAGGACAAAGCGGCCGCACGCCCGGATTCCAACGCCCGGCACCGTTTGAAGCTAGCTACTTTTTCGGCTTGTCGGTGTGTGTGCGACACGGGAGCAATTTTGTGTCAACACACTTTTTTGGCACGCCGGTGGGACCATCAAGTTTGATTCAAGATGCCCGACGCCTCCGGGCCGGGGGGATGACGTTACGGGCGTCACCATGGAAGATCTCGAATGATATGCAAGAGATCTTTGAAGAAACGGCCGGCCCGAGTACATAGACAAATGCTTGTTGTCATATTCCAAGAACAAAAGTGGGAAGATCATCAAGAAAACTAGTTTCCCAAGAGTTCTTCTTCGGGGCAATCGATTATCTGCGAAGCTGAAGAAACTTCGAGAGAATGCAATCAATGTTTGACAAGTCTCTTGGAGGTCGCTATGCTTAATCACAACACTGCTTTCTCAATACCTTCAGGTCTATAATGAAGGAAACTTTTGGTCCCGAAAGCGGACAAAAGCGCTTTGAAGAAACAACGGGACCTATTGGAGGACTGTTTATTTCAACGCCCGCAGCCTGCGCAGGCGATCTTTGTTATTGAAGGATCGGGAGGAGAAAATATGAGAGAAGAAGCCGACGAGAATAAAACGCTAGTCAAGCATTGTTTGGACCTTCGAATCTGATTACCACAATCCGCTTATAAGATTCATTCTCGCAACTAATCGACTTCAAAAGAATCCATTTGGTGAAGGTTATATAGAGTCTGCAGATTTCAATAACATGCATGCTCTTCCAAACCCCGGGTATCAAAGTTTTGCTTCAAGAAGGATAGGTGGAGAATCACCAAGAGAGACCACGGATCCCATTGATACCCTTATGCACGAGATGGGCGATATGATGCGAGAATCAATTCGGCTTGAAACCCAAAGGGCGAACACATTCCTACCATCTCCTTTTCCCGAATGGTACAATAAAGTGGCATTACCATCCGGGGTGAAAGTACCAAGTGATTTTTCAAAATTCTCTGCGGGTCGGATGACACTAGTACCATTGAGCACATTAGCGGTACTTGATCCAGGTTGGGAGAAGCTAATACGAGATGATGCTTTCGAGAATCGGATATTTCCCCTTATCCCTCACGGGACCAGCATTTACATGGTTTTCTTCACTGTCAAAGAATTCCATTGGCACTTGGGCTGATTTGGAACAAAAGTTTCACTCATACTTCTATACTGGAACCAATGAAAAGAAGATGGTAGATCTTATGAGCTTGAGGATGGGAGCCAATGAAACCCCTCTCAAGTTTGTTAGGAGGTTCGAGAGAGATCAAGAATCTATGCTACTCTCTAAATATTCCAGATGATCAGCTTCCTGGAATGGCCATAGCAGGCATGCATCCTAACATAAGGGAGAAGTCGTTTCGGTATGGAGTTTGATGATCTTGGGCGATTGTCACAACGCTTGACTTTGATGAGTACTCGTGCTCAAAGCTTTAAGAGAGATAATCGATTCCAGAAAAATAATGCAATGATTGATGTGTATGAACAATTTAAGAGCAAGCTTGTGAGTATGAGGATGAGAATGAAATTGCTGGCTGCTGAGATAGTGTGGGCCAAGGAGCCTACTCAAGCTCTTCCCAAGTGGGTCAAGCAAGACAAGGGGCATATAGTTTTGATGTTACTAAATCGACAAGATCTTTGAATTGCTGATAAAAGAAGGACGAGTGAAGTTATCTGAAGGTCATCCCATGCTCAGGCCAGAGGGAGTTAAAGACAAGAAATATTGTGGTTTCCATAACACCAATACTCACTCTATCAATGATTGCCGAGTATTCAGGGTCAAAATTCAACAGGCTATTCGAGATGGACACTTGAAGTTTACTGGAAAAATGAAGATAGATTCTGAACCCTTTCCTGTTAACATGATGGGTTTTACAGTAAACATGATAAATTTCAGTGATTCTAAGGGTAAGATGAAAGTCCTGACTTCTGACAGAGCAAGAGCCAATGGATCTGTTGATCCCAGTCGGCAAGTGTCTGTTAAAGAAGTTCAAAAAGGTGCTCGGTTTCCGAATAGCCAGTTTGAAAAGGGAGAAACTTCGAAACCTAGAGTCACTTCTCGTATCTTACTCAACAAATGGCAGAGAGAGCAAGAAAAAGAACATTATTTAAAAAGGAGGTTCATGGAAGAAAGGAGAAGATATGAGGAGGAGGCCTATCATCGAGAGCAGGAGGAATATCTCAGGGAACAAGAACAGTCTCATTGGGGATGTTCTTTCTTCGATTGTTGTTGGAATGAGGGTTTGAAGTTACCATCTAGAAACAATTGTCCCGAATGCAAAGATCAATATTATGAATATAGGTAAGGTAGAGCCAATCGCCGTCCCATCCAAGAAAGACTTGGAATTCAGTATCCAGAGGATGATCGGCGTTTAAAAATGATAAGTCCTGATAATCGGCAAGGGAAAAGGTATGCCGATGAGGAGTGGAGCAATGATGATGACTACATGGAGGAGAGCTATGAATCTGAATATATATGGCAGAAAGGCCAGTGGTGTCCTCCAGGTCTCAGGAAAAGTCAGAAAAGGAGAGTTCAACGGTTGAGGAATCGGGAACTTAAGGATCTTTGCCGCAGGGCGAAAAAAAGACAAGTGTGGCGCCCTAAGAAACCGAATGAGTCAAAACCTTCACCGATGTGGCTATGACCTTTTTCTCCCGGGTCGAGTTTGAAGCTCCCGAGGGACAAGATGATCGAGATGAAGTGTATTCGACTTTGATGAAACTGAATTTGCGAGAATTGGCGGCCACAGGCTAGTATTGTCGAAGCAAGCGATTTTCCATAGACCAATCAATAACTTGAGCATTTGAAGCCACTCTATTTAAAGGGGTATGTCAATGGAAAACCTTTGGGAAAAAAATGTTTGTGGATGGTGGAGCTGCAATCAACGTTATGCCGTATACTACATTCAGAAGTCGGGTTTTAATAATGAAGATCTCCTAAAGACGACATGGTGCTTAGAGATTTTGCCTGGAATCCTTCGAGACACAAAAGGAGCAAAGACATGTGGAATTAATGATTGGATCCAAGACACCGATCACAACATTCTTTGTCATTGATGGCAAGGGGCATATAGCTTGCTTTTGGGAAGAGATTGGATTCATGCTAATTGTTGCATCCCTTCTACAATGCATCAAATTTTGATCCAAAGGGATTCTTGATGACGTTGAAATAGTGCATGCCGATAATTCGGTAAGCGTGGCTAGTGCGAATTGGCTTTTTGGGAATATGATGGAGTTGATTGTTTTTCGGAAAAGAGTGGGAAGAAGGTCCAGTCAATCCCCGAGACAGAGACCAACGGCCCGATACAAGCGATCGGCTCAAATAGCAATTTTTAATGGGTAACCCTATTGATGGCAACAAAGGAAAGTTAGGACGAGGGTTTATGTCGGCCGATAAGTTAGAAGAAGTGGACATTGGAAATGGAGATAAACCAAGGCCGACATACATCGGTGCTAACTTGGATCCCGAGTTCAAGGGGAGTTGGTGGATTTGCTAAAGGAATACAAAGATTGTTTTGCATGGGATTATTCGAGAGATGCCCGGTGCGGATCGAAATATTGTTGAGCATGAGTTACCAATTAAAGCTGGTTATAGACCATATAAACAACCTCCTCGGAAAAATATACAAGGATGAGGTATTGGCCGATGTAAAGAAGGAAATTGAAAGATTATTAGAAGCAAACTTTATTCGGCCATGTAGATATGCGAGTGGATCTCCAATATAGTTCCTGTTTTACAAGAAAAATGGAAAGATGAGAGTTTGCATAGACTTGAGAGATCTCAACAAGGCTACTCCTACGGATGGATATCCAATGCCGAATCTTTGATTTCTTTGGTGGATGCAAATCTTGGTCATTGTTGACACATGTTAACGTATACTTTTAATTGTCAACTAAACATGAAAAAGGACTAAAATATAATTAGATAACCTTATTAGGGGTTTATACTAATGATTTCCATGAGTTTTGGTAAAGTTGTGATTTGCGGGGACTTAACAGAAAAACACCGAGAATGAATAGCGCAATCCAACTCCTGAACAAAGTCTAGACGGCTCGAATACACCCGACGGGAACAAAACTTAGCACCCAAGAAAACATCATCTAGAAGACTCCGGAAGCCACGGCGCATCACGGGGCCCGGGGTGGGACCCACCCTGGGCCGATCGGCCCAATATCCGAGGCAGCGGGCACGGCGTACTCGCCACGTCGGCCGCCTCCCGAATGTTCTTCAACCGCCTCTAAGACGCAATCTAATCCGCCCATTTAATGTCGGTTTGATCCGATGGTGTCGGTGGGAGCACGAGATGTATCTAGGTCAAACCACAGGTACCTCCTCCGACTATATAAGCGGCCCCGTGCCCCGGGGCTTCAATCAATCTCGGATCAACTCATCATCATATCGGATCGGATCCACTCTAGTCGACGGCCTTAGCTCTAGTTCAAGAACTAGAAGTAGAAGATTAGACAAGATGTAGAACTAGAAGCCTTAGATTAGAGTTGAGAGTAGAGCTTCAAGTTGAGAGAATTAGAGCGCGGTTGAGGCGGAGTTGAAGGAAGGCCCGGAGCTGTCGGCGCCTCCATCTTCTTCTTCCTCTGGAGTTGGTGCCATTGGAGCACGACTCTGAGATCTTGTGGATTGTTCGACTTCCATTCGAGTAAGTGGTATTGTCTCTATTGTTCTTAAGGTTCGTATTTCTTTGATAAGATTACTTTGATTCCTGTAGCTCTTGAATTGAAGTTGTTAGATTAATGTAAGCGTGGTGCTTAGATTGACTAGCTTATTACGAATACCTTCTATAGGCCGGGGTGAAGACACTTGTTAAGGCTGATCATGGTGGTGACAAGCGCCATTGAGTCCTTTATTACGCCCGCCCGTTTATAGAAATCGTAGGAGCCCCTGCGTTGTTAGCGTAGATTCCCTTTATTAAGAGTTTCTTCATGACAACCCCTCTTAAGAACAATGTGCAAATGATTTACTTGAAGTGAGAACAAGACCTTCCTACTAGAACTCCTTACCTCTCTTTTAATCTAGTTTTATAGCCACTGGGATTTAGTTATACACCTCGACATACTCTCTCACCTTCTCCCCGTGGATTCGATATTTAAAGCCCTATTCCCGGATGAAGTGCTCACCGGTATCCGTTAAACTATGGATTATATTCACAATAGGTTAACAAATACCAACAGTCATGAAGTGATTAGTTTCATGGATGGCAATCTTTGGGTATAACCAGGATATTCATGGTCGCCAAGGATGTATCGAAGATCGCTTTTAGATGCCCTGGGCATATTGGCCTATTCGAGTGGATAGTAATGACATTCGGATTAAAGAATGCTGGTGCAACTTATCAGAGAGCTATGAATTATATATTCCATGAGTTGATCGGCAAGATTGTAGAGATTTATATAGACGATGTGGTTGTTAAGTCCAAGAGCTATGAAATACATTTGGCCGACTTAAAGAAGACTTTAGAGTGCACCAAAAAACATGGACTAAAAATGAATCCGAATAAGTGTGCCTTTGGAGTGTCAGCTGGAGAATTTTTGGGATTCTTGGTTCACAAAGGAGGAATTGAGGTTGGAAAGAAAAGCATGGAAGCTATTGATAAGGTGGTTCCTCCAACAAATTTAAGCTCGAACTACAATCGTTACTCGGGAAGATTAATTTTGTGAGAAGATTCATATCTAATTTATCGGCGAGTATTGCCGTTCTCTCCGTTGTTGAGACTCAAGAAGGATCAAGTTTTTTGTGTGGGGTGACGTACAACAAAAAGCTCTCGATGAAATCAAGGAATACATGAAGGCACCACCGGTTTTGGTACCTCCTCGGCTTGACAAGCCTTTTTAAGTTGTATGCGTGGCGGCCGATAATCAAACTATTGGATCGGCCCTTATGCAAGAGTATGAGGGAAAGGAGAGAGTAATAGCATATTTAAGCCGGGAGAATCTTTGGATCCGTAGACAAGATATTCGGCTATAGAGCAACTTTGTTTATGTGTCTATTACTCATGTACCAAACTTTGGCACTATTTGTTAAATGCCGAATGTATAGTGGTTTCAAAGTTTGATGTGATTAAACACATGTTATCAATGCCAATTTTGAACGGTAGGATTGGCAAATGGGTTTTGGCTTTATCCGAGTTTGATTTAAGATTTGAAAGTGCTAAAAGTCATTAAAAGGCCAAATTATAGCTGATTTTATTACTCAACACCACGGTGATTCTCGAACTTGTTGATATTATGCCATGGACATTATTTTTTGATGGGTCATCGTGTGGCAAAGGAGGTGGTGTTGGTATTTTCCTAATTTCACCCCTGGGAGCAATTTTCGAATATGCTATACCTATAAAATAGTCCGTGACTAACAATCAAGCTGAATATGAAGCACTACTCGGAGGTTTATATTTCCTCAAAGATGCCCAAGCTATTCTTTGTTGAAATATTTGGAGATCCGAACTGGTAATTAAACGATTTGCTTGGTCGGTATGAGTGCAAAGATGAAATCTTGAGGATACACTTCGAAGAGTGCAAGGAGATATTGAAAGGCTTTCGAGTTGTCACATTACATCACATCCCTAGGGAATCTAACGGAGAGGCTAATAAGGCGGCTCAAAGTGCATCCGGATATAGAGAGAATCAAGAAGCATTTCTTTGTGGACCTACACGCATTCGGTAATGATGAAGCGAGATACCGATTGGAGAAAAGAAATTACCGAATACCTGAGAAATCCATCACAAAGAGTATCTCGAAGACTCAGGTATAAAGCTATTAAGTTTGTACTTCTTGATAATCAATTATATTATAAGTCCATAGATGGGGTTTTGCTTAAATGTCTGGATTCGGAGGAAGCCAAAAGGATGATAAGTGAAGTGCATGATGGTTTATGTGGAGCACATCAATCGCTTACGAATGAAGTGGATAATAAGAAGAACAGGCTATTTTTGGCCGACGATGTTGGAAGATTGCTTTGAATATTACAAAGGATGCCAAGATCGTCGAAATTTGGAAATATTCGAGAGCTCCAAAGATCGGCTATGAATCAATAATAAAACCTTGGCCATTCAGAGGATGGGGTATTGACTTAATTGGACAAATAAATCCTCCATCTAGTAAGGGGCATCAATTTGTGCTTTTGGCAACCGACTATTTTACCAAGTGGGTTGAAGCGGTTCCTTTGAAGAAGGTAACATCGAGAAAATATGATCGAGTTTTGTTAAGGAACATATAATTTACAGGTTTGGAATCCCTCGGACCATAACAACCGATCGGGGAACTCGGTTTACTTCTTCGAATTTTGTGACTTTCTTTGAAAACATGGGCATTAGATTGAATAATTCATCTCCTTATTATGCCCAAGCCAATGGTCAAGCGAAGCATCGAATAAAATCATGATCAAGATTATTCAAAAAAGATTAAGGAGAAACCAAGGAGATGGCATTTGGTTCTCAATGAAGCTCTCTGGGCTTACCGAATGGCTTGTCATGGTTCTACTAAAACTTCTCCTTATGAGTTGGTTTATGGTCATCATGCAAGACTACCATGGGAATTGCGAATCAAAGAATCAAGGAGAATAGTGCTTTTGCAAAAAGATTTAAAAACGAAGACTATAATAATCTCATGATAGATGAATTGGAAGATTTGCATCAAATTCGTCTTAAGGCTCTGGAGAATATTGAAAAGAACAAGATGCGTGTTGCCAAGTATTACAACAAAAAGGTTAAGGTCAAAGAATTTGTCGAAGAAGAACTAGTTTGGCAAACCATATTGCCGATTGGATCAAAAATTAAGGCATTCGGCAAATGGTCTCCCAATTGGAAAGGACCTTACCGAGTACACAAGTGTGTTCCTGGCAATGCATATATATTGAAAACATTATCTGGAGAAATATTTGAAAGAGCTATCAATGGCAGGTACTTGAAAAAATACTATCCCAGTATTGAAATTGGTCGTTGAATCAAGACAAGAGACAGAATATATTGTTAAGACAAAAGCCGATTGATAAAATCGACTTCAGGAGTTTTTATAGCCGATGTATACTGGATACATCGCCTTCAGTACAAAAACAAACAGAAAAAAGGAAGAACTGCCTCGGGCAGATTATAAGTTCATACATCCTGAGCAAGATTCATACAGAGGAATCCGCATTAACAAGAGATACTACATGATTTTATTATCTAAGGGTTTTTCTTCTTCATAGCCTCCTTGACTTGGTCGATGACCGCTTGTACATGGGGGACTGGTGGATCCATTGGGATGTCCAGAACACGCACCAAGCCTTCGATCGCCGTGCGGAGATGAGTGTCTTTGCTCGAAATCTCCGAAGAAAGCGAGAATAATTGATGATCAATGGAATAAGAGAAAGAATCGAGCAGGTGCTAGATGAAATTTACCTCCAATATGAACTTCCAGATGCATGCGGTGTGCACGCTCTGCATTGGCGTAAGAATGCACAACGTTTAGATCTGTCTCAAGATCTTTGCGTCGACGTTTCTCTGGCGAGCCTACGCTTGAGAATGGAAATATCTTCAGGGGAGTTCTTCATCCCGAAGAGTCCGAAGGAATCGGGATTGGGATAGAGATTGATCCGAGAGCAAAATCTGGATGGATGTGCACCCTAAGTATGAAAAAGGAGATTACAATGATGGAATCATATGAGAGGCAGTTAGGAATTTCAAATGGGATTGACTTACTCAGGCTTTGGCTGATTCACAGATGAATCCGATGCCGGTTCTTTGCCCTTGTCCGCCATTGCTGTGTTGAAGTGTTCTTTGAAGTGCTACTCTGCTAGGCCGGCTGCTAGAGGGTGAGAAGACGAGGTGTGTTGTTGGTGTATTTAAAGGGGAAGGATATTTTTCCAGAAGATTCTTTAATAAATATGGACTGAGTAGGTTTATTGGGAAGCGAGAAGGACGCGAGTATTATTTTAATGTTTTCTAAACAGTGGAAATCTTGTGAATCGGAATTGTTGACGTCAGCAAAAAATTGCCGAATGGGGGTTTTTTCGTTCGGAAAGACGTATTCGGCAAAAGAGCTCAAACAAGATTGATGCGGGAGACAAAAGATAGAAATTTTATTCATCTACCAAGAAAGTCCTAGTTACAAACTACTCCTGCAGCTTGTCAAGAACCATCTCAGCAGTAGTGGCGGCGACGACGGCGGTGGCATGATCCTCGTAGCGCTCCACCGGGCGATCAACGTTGTCAGCATCCGTGAACTCGCCGAAGCCAGCACTCCTCGTCGAGTAATCCTCTCCAGTGTGAGAGGATAGGGCGGTCAAGCCCAGAGCTGCGCCGAGGTGGACGCCCTGCAAAGCCACCTCATCAATGCGGTTGTCCGCCACATCGACAAGGCGAGCTTCAACCGTCTCGCCGCGCGCCATCACCCTGTCGGCGACTCTTGTTGCCGCCGCATTGACACGATCGAGCTCCTCCCTGAGAGCTGCATGAACGAAGAATGCATCGCAGTAAGAATGCATATTCACAGATATGGATTCAATGGAAAAAGGCACAGGAAAGATTCATTCGAGAACCTGCGATGGTGTCAATCATCTGCACCCGCTGGTCTTCCCAATCTAGCCGCTTTGCGCTCCATCTTCTCGGAGTAATCCGAGAACTCTCTCTGGCCTCGTCCCGCTCATTGCGGGCGGCCCGGATTTGGAGCCGAGAACTTGGGGCGCTCCTCCCATGGCGGCTCGTCGGAAGAGCCGGACCCCCGTCGATGCGGGGGAAGGTGGGTTCGGCACCGGTGTTGGTAAATGTTATCCTCTGAGAATTATTTATAATTTGTATAGTCTCAGCGAGCAACGTATACGGTGAGCATTTCACCCGAGAGAGGGTTTTAAATATCGAATCCACGGGGAGGATGGTATAAGGATCATTGAGGCATTTAACTAATCCCCGAGCGGCAATCAAGGACGGGGAAAGAATCAAGAGATAAGAAGATTCCTATGGTTCTCTAGTTCTTATTATCGCAAGCTATGTTGATATTGTTCTTAAAGGGACAAACTCAAAGGAAAGTAAGGACGAAACTTACTATTCCTCCAGCAAAATTGTCCTACGTGTCCTATCGGACGGGAGGTGGAATCAAAAGGAATCAATGGTACTTGTCACTACCACGAACTACCACCATCCCGACACGGTAGGGTGCATTCATAAGTAACTTTGATCTAGGCACCACGCCTACACCTAAGTAAACCCCTCTAATCTATAGATTCCCACAGTTAAAGTACTCAAAGAGTTATGAACATTAAGAATAATACTAACACTGAAGATAATATGATACTTACTCAAATAAGAAGTTGATCCACCACGAAGTCTCGGGATCAAGCGCCATAGGCTCTTGATCCCGAGGGTACAAGCATCGAGGAGTCACCGACACGTCAGGTGCTTCCCCTTCTTCTCCTCTACTCACCCTTTTGCTCTCAAGAATAGATCTAGAACTATTAGGTTCATTGATCTAATCTCTCAACTTGATATTCACTCATGATTAGATCTAGTCTAATCTAGTTCTAATGATATGTCTAATTAAGCTCTAATTACATGTCTAATTCTACTTCACTAATCCCTTAGAGAGACAGATCCATTCAAGGGATCCCTCTACAACTAAGAGTTAATGAGATAGAATGAGATAGTAATGAATTAGGGTTTAACCCTAGGGGCGGGGGTCTTCTTATATAGGCCTTGGCGATGAACGTGAGCCCTTGGATCAAACCGACCTTGGCAACGGTGTAGATGCAACCTCAAAGTCGGTGGTAAACCGACATACAAAGCCGAGCCCGATTGGCTCTTGTAGCTGGCGGCCGCCGGACCCGATTTAGGCCGGCCGCCAGGCCCTTGTGGCCTCTCGGTCTCCCGTTTGTTCTGGTGTCCTCTGGTACCTTCTAGAGTGTTTTAGTCCACTTTTCGGGTCGAGTTGCTTCACGGTCAAGTTTGGTCTTCATATGCCTTGTATATTCCAGAACCTTCTCCATTATTCTCTGCAATTATCTATTAAGTCCCCTGAAAGTCATAAATCACCAAAGCTCATGGAATTATGTTAGTTTAAACCCCTAGACTTATGTTGATATTCATTTTAAGCCCTTATTCAAGTTTAATTGACTAGTAATTTTATGCTATAACAGGTGTCAACAAGCTCCCCCAAGCTTACCTCTTGCTAGTCTCTTAGCAAGACAAAATATAAAATTAAACTTCTTACTTGGATCGGGAGTTCTTTGCAACGCTATCACACCTTTAAAGTACACATGCTTTCAAAATTTTCTCTCGGATAAAGATAAACTTGTTCAAACTTTAATTATTCAATTACCTCTTACCTTTTTGGGGCTTTATATCTTTTTTTACGCAATCGTGGGTAATTGAAAGATAGAACAGTCAAGTCAAGTACTAAATTTCAAACTCTTTTGATCAACTGTCCTTCTGGAGTTTTTGCTAATTTTCAAAATAAAACTCAAAATTCCTCAATATGACTTTCTCTCTCATTTGTAGTATTTGTGGATCCTTTCTTAGGCAATAATATAATGTTGCCTTACTCTCATAATATGTAACATTTTTACTAAGGCAATAATATACTTATGCCTTCTTCTCTCTTACCTAATATCTAAGGCTTATATATCTGGAGCTCATAGGTAGGAGAAAATAATTTATTTCTTACTAAGCATATATTGTAAGCTCAAACAATGGATCCAAAGATACAAGTCACACCGATCAAGTGGTACATGTGTATGGTGGATAGAATTTAAGTATGGAATGTAGTAGAATAGATAAGGGAATCTTACTTTTGCTCCTTTTTGGAATCTTCTCTCTTTTTAAATTTTTGTAGAGAACCTGGGTTGTATCTCTTTCTTTTCTTTTTCTTCTCTTCTTCTTTTTTTTTAATCAAGAGAGGTGGACTCTGTGGCCCTCGGACTTGTGTCCATTATTTCCTCTCTTATAAAGATGTGGGTTCTCTTGACCCTCGGACACTTGTCCATTATTCATCTTTATTTTTAGAGATGTGGGCTCTACTCGCCCTCGAACACTTGTTCATTTTTCATCTCTTTTATTTAGGGAGGTAGGCTCTACTCGCCCGTAGGACTTTTGTCCATTTTTCATCTCCCCTTCTTTCTCTTTAAAGATACACAACCCAGATCGCTTTTTGTAATAACTCTTGAGAGGTATGAATGATGGAGCTTTTGTAAGATATTGACTAGCAATGAATGGGTGGATGAGTATAATAAATATTTTTGGTTGCTCTCTCCTAGAATAGGAGTAGAACATTTTTGTTGGCTAGAATGAATGGATGATAGTGAAATGAAGTAAGTGGAATGAATGGAGTGTAAATGATCAGCATGACAAGCTTCTAAGGGTCGACAAAGATTGAACAAACTCAATGCAAAGCAAGCAGCCTATATATATATATCTATATTTTTCAAAAGGTTGTCCTATTCTAAGTAGCATGTATATATGGCTGTGGTAGGAGGTTCACACTCTTGTCACACAGGAACTTATCATGTACATTTTCAATTTTCGAAACATAAATCTCCAGAAATCTAGTGTCACTAGGAGTAAGATCAAATAGTAACTCAGACTATCATATATCATATCCGTCAATTTACCTAGACTTTAGAGCAAGCATTTGCAACCCATATGTTTCATATTTCGAGTAAATACTAATTTTGCAAATGGAGCTCGAGAGAAATTAAGCTTGAAAGCTAGGTACTTGAAAAGTATAACAATGGAGCAACTATTCATCATTTCCATGCATGCGATTTATCTTCGAGAGATCATTTTATGTTGGTGGAAAAGAAAACTTTTTGTACACTCTTGTTTATTTATTTATTTATTCCCACACTCTAAGATCACACTTCTACTAAAGACTCCTTAAATGACTTTATGAGCTATACTCTTAACAATCTAAGCAAACCAAAATATTAGCTAATAATAATAATAATAATATAGTAGTAGAGATACTTATCGTGATAACCGGGGTGCTCTCCCCAAAATGGATTGGAGTGTCGGGTTTGTTGATGTGGAAGTTGAGGTAGATAGTGACGATGAAGTCGACCTATCATGTCTTTCTCCCTTTAAATCCTGCTGAACTCAAATAGACAACAAAGCTAGTGGAACTTGATTAAGCGTTAGTGGTTTGCCACATAGGCTTCATGTGTCTAAAGATTTTCAAGATGAATCATGATTATTCTATGTAAAACTTCAGCAATATTTCTTTTCTAAATATTTTTGGGATTTTATAGATTTATATGCATGCAAAGAACTATGATGCGAATGCAACTAGATGAATGCATAATTATTTTTATGCCACCACAGTGGATACCTTTATGGGTTATTACACACCTCAAGATTATTCACATGGGGCTTTAGAATTTTTCAATGCGGTGCTAATGCATAAATGTAAATATGCTAAAGGAAAAATGATTATGCAATGCAAGGAAATAAATATGCTAATGCAAGATGTAAAAAGATGAATATGATATGCAATTGGGGATGCAATGCTAATAATTAAATATGGATAACTACCGATCTTACCTTTCGGTGAGGGTTCAATGTTTTAAGTCCTCTCGAACAAGACTTCTTACCTTTCTCACTCCTCAAGTATATCATCGATCTTGGTAATCGTGTCTCCCGAGACAATGATCTCTAAGGATGGCATCACCCATGTTGCTTGCATGTCCCATGGTCTGAAGGGAAGCTTTGACAATGGAAGCGAGCAACATCTTGTTTAGTGTGCATGCTTTTTTTTTGGTCGGGACATTTCCTTATAGAATTTTGAGAGAGTAAGATACTTCTCCACGTTGTGCTCGAAGTATGTCCTGTTTGCAAAGACAAAGTAGAGATCAAGTGCATGGGCCCTGTTGGTGGGAAAACACCAACAGAACCAAAACTTTATTCATTCTTCTCTATCCTTAGGCACATTAAACAAGGCGAGTTGATGTTTAACTTTTTCATTCATTTATGATGAGGGTGATAAGATCAAGAAATTAAGCATCAATGGTTTAATGATTGTAACTAACTTCCAGAACAAGATGAGCAACAATTTAATTTATATTGGGGACTATGAGATCGGGAGAGTGATGATTAGGAACAAAGAACTAAACATGTGAAGCTAAACAGGGATGGATAAGGTTAACTTTAACATGTTTGATTCTTTATTTATGAGCATGCCATAATTAGGAAAAAGCTTAGTGGATGATAACTTACCTCAAGATGTTACCTTTTATTAGAGTGTGACAAAGATCAGTAACAAATTGTGGAGGTTATTACCTTTTGCTTGGAGCTTTCCTCATTAGCCTTCTGTATATCTTGCTCCTAACTTGTCTCCTTTATTGCATCATCCTTCTTTTCTTGTTCTTTAAATAGTGCTAGGACCTTTTTGTTTCTCTCATGGTTTTATTCCTGCATCGTTAGTGAACAACACATACCCGAAGGAATATACAAGTAGTAATGAAGCTAGTGTTGTTGCAGGGATAAAAGTCTCTTTCTATGCTATAGAAAAGTTTGTTTAAAGATTTTAGCATAGATCTTTTATATCATCTTTTAGTATTCACTTTGCTTTTCTAAAGGAATGATTTTATAAAACCTTAAGTTTGATTTTCATGCATCAAAATCATTCAATC
Source organism: Hyparrhenia diplandra (assembly GCA_015847255.1). NCBI lineage: Eukaryota > Viridiplantae > Streptophyta > Magnoliopsida > Poales > Poaceae > Hyparrhenia > Hyparrhenia diplandra. The sequence goes on along the minus strand of JADLZK010010643.1, from coordinate 263,170 downwards.
TTGTAGAAAAGAGCAATAGAGAATAGAGAGATTGCAAACCAGCATGTAGAGTGATGGCAGTATATGGGGAAGAAGAGCACAATTGGATTATCTTTAGTAGAGTTAGTCTTCTTCTTCCATGTGCCATTCACTCTTTCATCCTTGAGCAAGTGCTTTTTGTTTATAGACTCTGTTTATGGCACTCCTCTTCTTTCTCTTGCTTCCTTTCTAATATAGTGGTTTAGTTTGCGAGGTTCATTTCACTCTATGAATAGACTTAGCATAATCCTTTCCTGCAAGATGTTAATGGAAACATACCCGGGGAATACAACATGGTTGTTGCCCAAGTTTTATATGATCCAATCTATGCTAATGAAAAGATGATTCTTTGATTACTCTTAGCACAGATTTTAATTATCATATCTTATATATCATTTTTGTTTGCTGCTGCATTCTAGCATAAAGATCAAGGCAAAGCTGAATTGCGGCAAAAGACTGAGTGAATGAATTGAGACTTACAGTTCTTCCATGAATGATGAATGAATCGTGTCTTTTGCACAAGGTTGGAGTTCATCATATGCCTTGCTTCATCTCTGATCTGAGTTCATCTCTGGATATCCCCCAAGCTTGTTCAAGAGTTTTTCTTTCTGCAGGGGTTAGTCTAACAAAATATACCAATGTCTATACAAGTAATTTTTAGTTCAATAACCAAACTAAACTCCATGTCTAATTTAATTAAGGAAGGCATTTCAACCTAAGCACCACGCTTAATTTAAAAGCCTTTGAAAAACATGCTAATCATGATATAGCAATATTCCCAAACCAAAGCATACTATGATAGATAAAGATAGCATGAAGGCATTATAGAGATTTAATCAGAATAGAGATGGAAAAAGTGTAGCAACTTGAGCATGTTTTTTAAGGTAGAGATAACCAAGATAAGATGTCAACATGGAAAGAATTATATGAGTGATTCAATGTTGCTCAATGATTGGGTTGGACATACCTTTTACATTGTCATCCTTCGTTCTCCTTGTTCTAGACCTGAAATGGTTAGTAACAAAAAGTACCCGAAGGAATATTTTCATAATTACATTTCTATGCTTACTACACGGGGTGTTATAGCAAAAGATCTAAACTTATATTACTCCCCCTAGAGTGCTTGTTTTAGGACAAAAGCTCGTTCTTGGGAAACCTTCAAAGATGATTCAAGATGATGAAGAAGTTTTCCCCTTGAATTACCAATCTCAACCTTCAAGCCAATAAGATCAACAACCTCCTTTTCCAAATCATTATGAATAGCTATCTCAAGGGAGTTAGAAATCTTATAAGTGGCTAGATTAGAGATGGCAATCAATTCAGGAGTTTGTTCACATGAGCAAGGATTGGATAGAAAATTTAGGATGTAACTCCTATGCTCATGGATATTCTCCAACTATGGATAATGATCTTTCTGGTCTTCCTTGGATCCTTCATGATGTCTATAATTGGGCTTTCTAAGATCGTAGGTAGACTCACGAAAAAAAGAACACTAGAGGATTCATTGGGGTCAAGGATGAGGTTGAAAATGTGTTTGGATAAGCTATCTAATATGGAATAGAAGGAAAGAGACATGAATGGATTCTAGATGGCTTTGCTCTCCTTCTATGGCATCATTAGATATGCCATCCCTGGGCTCCCAACGTCCTTTGTAAGAATAAAGATGCTTTTTAAGAGATTCTTCTCCTTAAGAGGATGTGGTTTATAGGCACTCAAAGATCTCCTATGAAGCTAGAAGTTTGTCTCCCAAAGTCATCACCATAAAAGATTCAAGGGTAGAATTACTTCTTCCCTTGGAGGTATTTAGAATATTGATGAATTAGGATTGGTAGCTAATCAAGGAATTGGAATGATTATGATCTGGCTATCAAAAACTTCTTCTATGGTCTAGAGGATGTTTCCTTCTCTTCTTTTGGGTGTTTATGAAAGAATTCTAAGAAAGAGATCATTCCCGCTGAGTTTGTCAAGGACAAACCTTGCTTAGAAAAGGAAAGAAAAGTTCCTCCAGAAAACTGCATGATGGTCATGCCAACAACTTTTCTAGGATGAGGTCCCAAATACATTATCCTTTGTAAAGGATAGGATTTGGCCTGAGGTTAACTTCAGAATTCCCTCCTATAATGGGTTGTTTCATGATCATTTAGATCAACCTTAGACACAGCTCATGGCCAAGTGATAGGATAGGTTCTAAAGATTCTAGTGGCCTGAACTTGTGCTTATGGGTGCAGCATAAAGATAGGTGTGGAATCCGAGGATCCCAAAAAGATATAAAATAGAAAAGAAAATATAAAAAGAAAAACTAAACTAAGATATGGTACAAGATTAGTTATGCTCATGTTTTCTCAGCAACCATTCCTCCTCGGCAACGGCGCCAAAAATGCTTGTTGGTAAATGTTATCCTACAGAATTATTTATAATTTGTATAGTCTGCAAGCGAACAGATACGGTGAGCATTTCACCCGAGAGAGGGTTTTAAATATCGAATCCACAGGGAGGATGGTATAAGGATCATTGAGGCATTTAACTAATCCCTGAGCGACAATCAAGGACGGGAAAGAATCAAGAGATAAGAAGATTCCTATGGTTCTCTAGTTCTTATTATCGCAAGCTATGTTGATATTGTTCTTAAAGGGACAAACTCAAAGGAAAGTAAGGACGAAACTTACTATTCCCCCAGCAAAATTGTCCTACGTGTCCTATCTGACGGGAGGTGGAATCCAAAGGAATCAATGGTACTGTCACTACCACGAACTACCACCATCCGGACAGTAGGGTGCATTCATAAGTAACTTTGATCTAGGCACCACGCCTACACCTAAGTAAACCCCTCTAATCTATAGATTCTCACAGATTAAAGTACTCAAAGAGTTATGAACATTAAGAATAATACTAACACTGAAGATAATATGATACTTACTCAAATAAGAAGTTGATCCACCACAGAAGTCTCAGGATCAAGCGCCATAGGCTCTTGATCCCGGAGGTACAAGCATCGAGGAGTCACCGACATGTCCCAAGTGCTTCCCTTCTTCTCCTCTACTCACCCTTTTGCTCTCAAGAATAGATCTAGAACTATTAGGTTCATTGATCTAATCTCTCAACTTGATATTCACTCATGATTAGATCTAGTCTAATCTAGTTCTAATGATATGTCTAATTAAGCTCTAATTACATGTCTAATTCTACTTCACTAATCCCTTAGAGAGACAGATCCATTCAAGGGATCCCCTACAACTAAGAGTTAATGAGATAGAATGAGATAGTAATGAATTAGGGTTTAACCACGGGGCGGGGGTCTTCTTATATAGGTCTTGGCGATGAACGTGAGCCCTTGGATCAAACCAACCTTGGCAGCGGTGTAGATGCAACCTCAAAGTCGGTGGTAAACCGACATACAAAGGCGAGCCTGATTGGCTCTCGTAGCCTGGCGGCCGCTGCACCAGCTTTAGGCCGGCCGCCCGGGCCCCTCGTGGCCTCTCGGTCTCCCGTTTGTTCTGGTGTCCTCTGGTACCTTCTAGAGTGTTTTAGTCCACTTTTTCGGGTCGAGGTTGCTTCACGGTCAAGTTTGGTCTTCATATGCCTTGTATATTCCAGAACCTTCTCCATTATTCTCTGCAATTATCTATTAAGTCCCTGGAAAGTCATAAATCACCAAAGCTCATGGAATTATGTTAGTTTAAACCCCTAGACTTATGTTGATATTCATTTTAAGCCCTTATTCAAGTTTAATTGACTAGTAATTTTATGCTATAACAGGTGTCAACAACCGCACGGGGGCGGGAGGAGCTTGTCTTTGCGTCCCGAGCGGCGGCAACCCCTGCGCATGATCGAAGACCTAAAGACAAAGGGTTAGCGATTTGCGGTTGGAAATATGATCCAACATTGAAGAATTAAAAGTATCAAAGATTACCCGATCAAGCGCCGGCGCTGGCCGTGACTGCTCTCCGCCACCTCCTCCTGCAGCGGGCGCTTGCCATGGTTATCACCGTCAGCCATGGCAGGAGATCGGGGGAAAAAAGAGAAGAGGGAAGTTTTCTTGCTTTTCTCGGAGAGGAGAAGGACGAAAGTCTCTAGGAAGGCAAGAGTTTTTGTTCAGATTGGTTTTAGAGGACAAGTTCCCTCGTATTTATAGATGGCAGAGATAATTAGCGTGGAAGACGAAGCGGTTTCGCCAGGTCCACTACTCCACGAAGAGTCTGGAAGTTGTTAGCCGAGTTGGGCCGAGTCTTTCACTAATGGCCTGAGGCCCGCGAGTTGGCATGCTACTAAAACCCTAGAGGAGGTTTGATTCGGCAATGTTATCATTCGGGAAAGAACTCATTCGGTAATGAAGTATCTTTCAGAAAAGAAAAAGCATGGATCGACAAGTAAAAATACACGACAGAGAAAATGTTTTATACTTCTAAATTACACATTCAAGAGGGCTTTGATAGCTTGGATCGCATTATCTTTTTTGCTCTTTGAATTTGGCGGAAATCCTCTTGTCTTTCTCTTGAAGAAGACGGCAGGTGATGAGTTTCTCGCTTGGATTGCCTGTTCTCCTTGATTATTGTTACAAGGCGATCTTGTGTAGACTTGATTGACAAAGGAAGAGAGGATAACTGGCTCTCATGCTCCTGGATCTGAGTCTCTACTAATCTTAGCTTTGCTTCCAGATCAGCCTTTTGTTTTTTCAAATCCTCCAGAGTAGGGGGCAGCTGGGCAAGGCATGCTTTGTCAGAAGAAATTTGCCGATGTAATTGGTTGGCTTCTTGTTCCCTCGAGATTCATACCGATGACGGTGTTGGCCTAGCGAGATGAGGTTCTGCTTGCCCTTGTGACAAGAGGGTGATGGTCGTCCAGGTAATGAAGGATGGATAAGAGGGCCGAAGGGATTACATGCTCAGACAAATTGATAAGATCTCTCATTCGGCTAACATCTTGAGAAGATAGGCTGTCTTTCTCTAAAAAGGATAAGATTTCTTGGATTCTAGAAGCATGCTCCTCTGAAAGTGTTTCACCAGAATCAACTTCCTCATCACCCTGAACATATTCATCAGGATTGAAAGCATAGTTGGGCGATGGAGGAGAAATTTTCTACAGCAAAAAATGAGTTAGTAAGAGGAATGCACAATTACTTAGAAATTTCAACAAAAATAATGGGTACCTGATGAGAAACCAGAGCTGTTGATGATCCAGGAGCAGGATTTGGAACCACATTCTTAGTAGAAGTTAATTGAAGATCCTTTGGATGGCTAGTTACAGGAGAGTCAGGAACATTTAATACTTGATCAGCTAGGATCATTTGATTGCCATGAGACTGCATCTGAAAATTATCAATTGTTTCTTCAGAATCACTGCTTCCAAGATCCAAACTGTCTTCAGAATCCTGAGCAGCAGCATCTATGGCATCTTGGACTTCTGAGAAAAAGTAGATGTTAAAATATGGATGATAAGCATAGACTTAAGGTGATGAATAGATGAGTTCACCAAATTTGTCATTGATTTCCTTGAGCTCTTCAGAGGTCAAGTCCGTAGAGATGAAAGTGTAACCTTGCTTTTCTTCCGAGATCGAGATGACCTGGGACGAGAAGAGCTTGGAGTTCTTCTTTTGAAAGTCATGACCAAGGCTGCTGGGGTCTTCATTAAATCTCCCAGAGATAAAGCATCACAGCCTAAAGCAGGATATGGCCCAGGAGTGTAGTACTTGACAGCTTGTGTCAAAGGGGCAGGTTCAGGATCCTGAATAATAAAAAAAAAAAATCAGATAGTAAGGTTCAATACAAATGAGAAGGTGAAGAGAAGTAATGATAAAATGGTTTACCTCACTGTCTGATTCAAAATCGACATCAGTTCTTGCACAGAGGATGAACTGCAGTATTGAAAATGTGGCTTGTGCCATCCTTGCCACCAAGAGTTGAAGAGTGGGTGAGCATGCTCAATTGCTATCAGTGGTACAGGAGCATACTGAGGCAAATCCTTCCCAAGGTCAAAAACTCTGAGAGCTTCAAGTGGAGCAGATATTATTTCCCTAGGCCTGATAATTTGACAGAAGGATAGCCTTGGGGGCACTTGGACACATCCCAGCTGTCTAGCTACCATGTTTGGATAGTAGAACTCATATGTGGGAGTTACTAGCTTTCCATGGTTGAATTCTGCTGGTAGTATGCAAGGCTTAATGAAGGCATTGAAAATGGCTGTTGAAGCTGCATCAATACAGCCAGACCCAAAACTGAAAGTGAAGGGAAAGGTAAAATGTCCTTGATCTCCATAAAGGAACCAGCATGGTTTGTCAAAACCTTTGAAGAAGAGTTTGAATAAATGACCAATATCAAAATCAATGGTAATAGCTGATGCTGCTTCCCCATATGATTGACATGCCCTGTTCACGGGATCTGAACCTTCAGCATAATTTATAGAAGGGAAAGACAGGTTAAGCAGGTCAATGGAAACAATTTGATGCATGTGCAACTGCAACCACATTTGAATGAACCACCAAGGACCATTTACACAGGATATGTTTTTCTTCTCAAACATCGAGTAGTGATCCAGTGCGAAGATATGATACACACTGCCCAGGAGATACTTGCCCAAAGGAATCAGTTTGGTTGCCAGTAAATCTTCAGCCATTACCATATAATTCAAGGTAGGTTCATTGGATTTCCCACAAAAGATGAATCTGCAGAGCCACATGTTTAAGAAGGCTTTATATTCTTTCTCTTGGACTGACCCTGAAGATTGGTAATTTGCTATATACTTGGTATAGCTTGCTCCAGACACCACTGCCTTCTGTGAACCCTTCTGTGAGCTTGCAATTCTATATTTGAAAGGGTTGACATTAGCTATCACATTCAAGCCTGTGATCATAAAAACATCTGCCAGAGTGGGAGTCATTGGACCATGACCAAACACAAAGGTATTGGTGGCGTTTGACCAAAAATGAGCTGCTGCTATCAAGAGCCTGTCATTCTTGGGCATATTCGACAAAGAGAGATCCAAGCATTGACTAATTTCTAGATGATCCCATTGCCAAGCCTTCTTGACTGCGGCTTTATGAATCCTATTGTACCAATTGCGCCATCCTGCGATTGGGGGAAAGGGCCAGGTCTTGAAAGTGTTTGCCCATTGCTTAGGCGCTGAAATTCCAAATTTAAAGGGAATCCTCTGTGATTCCTTCTCAATGAACTCTGAGGGATTTGAATCTCCTAAAGGTCCTAAAAAGTATGAATCTGCTCCCTCGGCAATTGGGTATAGAATATCGTCTCCCATTTGCTGAATAAAGGCGAAATTGGGATTCAAAAGAGGGAGGAGATCGGTAAAATTGCCGAATAGATGAAAGAGAATCGATGATACTTGCAAATAATTATGCGAAAGTGGCCTCACGAGAGCTTGGATGAAGTCGCCATGTGGATGGATTCAGAGTCCGGCTAGGGTTCTTCTGGAGATGAATGCGGCGGCGGCTGCTGGTAGCTTGCACAGTGTCTTTGACCTAGAAGAGAAAGGGGATGCTATGGTCAATTCTAAACATAAAGTATTTTATCTTCAGAATTGAGGGGGCATATGTTAACACCAAATTTTGGTAAAGATCTCAGACAGACAGGTGGGCCAGTGCAAGATGCTAATAATAGAAATATTCCGGGAGAGATGAGATCAATTCGGCAACCACATTCGGCATTCGAACCTGTCGGGGATTCGAGAAAGAGTGCGGTCGGCAATACAAGGGCAAAACCATAAATAAAGCGGCGGGGAAGGTTCCCGATTCGGGGAAGGATGTCCACGTCGACAAAGACTCTTGAAGACTTGCGACTCAAGCTTGCATCTTAAGGAAATCTTGTATCTTAAGGAAAATCTATGTATTATTTTCGTAAGTCATTAGGACTCGTATTGTCACCCAGGGTATAAATATAAGCCCTCGGCCATTGTAATAGGCATCGTTCAATCAATACAATCAACCGGCCCCGTGCCAACTTCGAGTCCTTGTGTCGTGTCGTCGAGTTCTTCGAGAGGAATCATCGATCCGTCGACCTCCGTAAGTATCGACAACCCTGTTTACTTAAAACGGAATGGCCGTGCGGGCGGCGTTTGCTTAGTAGCGAGGTAGTCTCGTTTATCTCGATGGGATGGGCGTGCGGGCCGGCGTCTACTTGATGACGGGAAGTCTTCGTTCGTGTTTTAGTTTGTCTCGGCCAGAGTAACCGTGCGGCCGGTGCTTGCTTGATGGCTTTGCATGAACAAGATAGTTATCGGCTCTATTAGACTTGGCAAAATCTAATAGATTCATTAAGTTACCACGTGTTTGCATGCTTTTTATGTTTATTTATATAGTTGCAACACTTTTATTGCCCAATCTAGATTGATTTTGGCTCGGTTTCACGTTATCATAGATCTATCCTATGCTTTCAATGCCTTATCCTGTCATGATGTTTAGATCTTATGTTTAAATCATATATCCATGATAGCCGAGTTTATATCAATCTAGATTGTCACATGTTGCGGGTTCAAGTACGTTAGATGAAGATAGGCCTTGACGGGGATCGGGATGCCGTCGGCGGCGGAATGCGGTCTTTGGGTTACTCTAGAGCTAGTCATCCGGTGGACTAGAATTCGGTTTTAATCGATAGGTTTTATTTAGTTTACGTGCTTGTTCCTTCTTCATGGATCCCGATTCGGTAACCTTACCGAATACGGTTATGCTTTAACGAGTAGTGAGTGTTTATAAATCTATTTGGGTGATGAATGCTTTTAGCTTCTCATAACTAGACCGTATCATGCGGTGGATTAGTCTAGTTATTAGGAGTGGTGTAGATTTTAATTAAGTTGTATCATGCGGTGGATTGACTTAATTGAGTTTATGCTAGACGGGTTTAAGAAAGCTAGGCGTCGCGGCGGACTAGTTAGATTAGGCCTATGCATTTATTATCTAGATTAAATTTATTTATATGATCTACCTTTCTTTTATATTTTTGGTATTGATCAAGCTTGTTCGATCAACGACATGAACTTTAATTATTACAATATAAATGATTGGATACTTGTTCAAACATGTCTTCTTTATAGTCATTCGGTAACTATGTTCATATTTGCCTTCTCCCTACGTATTTACCGAATGATCCATAAAAAACTGTTGGCGAGATAGCTTCTCATAGCTATATGTTGTCGTAAGTAACTTCATTGCGCATATATGGAACTGTCGGTCTCACCCGACACGTTCCATCTTTTGAATCTAACAAACTTCATCCCTTGTCGGTTTCAGGACAAACCGGCGGCCGCACGCCTCCGGATTCCAACGCCCGGGCACCGTTTGAAGCTAGCTACTTTTTCGGCTTGTCGGTGTGTGCGACACAGGAGCAATTTTGTGTCAACAGGGACGTGAGAGCTACAAGTTTGACAATTCGAAAGAATTTTTCGAGGCTCCTATTCAACCCCCTCTTGTCGCCCTTTCGGTCCCTCATAGCTTAACTAAATCTATTGGCTTTCCTTTTTTTAATAACGAAACATAGTTCCAACTTCTACCATATCCGGGGATGATACACACAGTAGTTGAGCGTCAACCACAAAACAGGCCATTAGGCTTAAGTGCTTACAACCAGCAAGAGGAAAACAAAAAAGCAACAAAGTTTAAGCCAACCAAAGACGAGCGACCAAAAATGACTCAAAAGGAACTAATCACTACGCTTCAATTCGATTCTGGAAGCGCTAACCAAACTTTGCAAAGATTGCTATCATTTGTCCCCAAAACTAAGTCGTCCTGAAGATTACTTATACATATGTTCCAAACTTAACCATATCATTTCTATTAACCAGAAAGACGGGTGCCGCAGCACCAAACAAGAGCAACTTGTTGAGTGACTTGGCAATCCCAACGCAATCCCAACGCACCGATGGCTTCCGACACTCTGCCACACCGACACCGCAGGGTTGCTATTCCTCCTCGATCTCTCCATGTGCAGGTATACGATGGTTCTCTCTATCTCGTCAGTCGTTCTCGTCTCGTAGCTAGAGACGACGCCCTTGCAGAGCGAATGGTGGCCACCCGGTTGCAGACTTGCAGGTGCCCTAATTGCTCCGGCAGTAGCATTGGCCATTGGTGGTTGGTGCAGCACCATTGCTAGCATTGTACGAGCAGTACCCCCAAGACCTGCAGTGCACTGCACCAGTCCAATAATTCAACTCATCGGCACTCTACGTACTGTATAGTATACTAGGCCGACGTACAGCGCAGCCAATTGTGCAATTCATTGCAGCTCAGGCTATTGCCGGGAGCTAGCCTCATGAATATCATGTCTGTCCATGTGAGGTGTCTGGGTGCGTCCTCGCGTCCTGGAGATCGAGCAGGCCGACGACAACGACAACGACGACGACCTCTCGGGTCTTCTGTCTTACGGCCGCGTCGTCGATCGAGGCCGAGCTGGTCCGACGATCGGCTGCAGTCGTCAATCTGCGGTACGGTCCATGGCCCAGCTACTAGGTGAGTAGTACTACGGAGTACTCCCTCCGTCCCAAAAATAAACGACGTTTTGGGTTTTTGTCTGCAAAGTTTGACTCGATTTGTAGAAAATACGTAGAAGATTTAAATCTCCAAATAAATTTGTTAAAAACTAGATCAAAAGATCTTTCCAATGATACTAATTATGTAATATAAATATTAATCCTATTTTAGTATATAATTGGCGGCATATGTTTCTCGGGAAGCGGCGTCGTTTATTTTGGGACGGAGGGAGTACACCCTCCGTTCAAGAATAAGTGCACTTCTTTGACTTTCACCATTCATTTTATTCAAAAAAGGTTTAATAAATATTATTTATTTTATTAAGACTTAATTTATCATTAAAGATATTTTTATGTTATGATAAAATAAATAATATTTATTAAAATTTTTTAAATAAGGCGACGGTCAATCAAGTACTCCCTCCATCTCAAAATAGATGTCATTCTCGCTTCGAGAAGTCAAAGTTTTCAAAATGTCGGTAATTATATATTAAAATATATAAATATTTATGCTAAGTAATTAGTATCATCGGAAAAGATCTTTAAGTCTAGTTTTTAATAAATTTATTTGGAGATTTAAATGTTGCACGTATTTTCTACAAACCTAGTCAAAGTTGAGAAAGTTTGATCGACGCATCCCATAGTGATATCTATTTTGAGATGGAGGGTGCGGTAGAATTCAAAGAAATGCACTTATTTGTGGACCGAGGGAGTATTGAGGATGGTCTCCTGCTAGAAGCAGGCCGGCTGCCGTCGACGACGTCGTCGGTGTGTACGGACAGTCCGCGTCTCTGGAAGCGACTATAAATTACTCTCTCTGCATGCCTGTTGCTACTGAGGCAGCTACAGGCTGCAGCGTTTAATTTGCGCCGGCCCTAGCTAGCTGCTCGATCTGTGGACTCTCAGTCGTCGTCGTCGTCGCCGCCGCCGCTAGCTGCATGCGGACTGGTGTGCGGACTGGTGTGGTGCCATTGCAGTTAGAAACCCTCTGTTGTTGGCTGCCTCATCCTGACTGCTGACACAGCCAAGGATCCACCGCTGGTGCCTTCTGTACACTGCAGAAAACGCGAGGACCAAACAGCACAGCGTGCATGAGCCACCCTGTGCTGGGACCAGTATATGCATATGCATGCATGCGTCTCATCTATCTTCGCCCGGGCCCCGGAGTACTACTGTAACACCATCCGTCAGAAACGGTAGTTACTTGTGTTTGTAGGCTTCCAACAACCGACAAGTGATAATTGATCGAGTTTTGTTGCTTAGCAGAAGGGTAAGATAAAAAAAAACGTGGACAGGAGTGCGTGGTGGTAAATTCACTTTCTCTCCATGTATCTATTTACTTGATCCTTTGATTGCAGATTCGTATTGGTTAAGGCTTTCTTAATTTTTATCAGGTTCATAAAAATAGTAGCATTATACCTCCACATATTTCACAACTAATCCGATGATATTTATTTTAGTATCATTAATGCAAGTAACTTTTTATATAGATTTAGTCAAACTTATAACTGTTACGTGAACACTATGCCAAAAATGCTTATAAGTGACACAGAAAGAAAACGTGTCACTAAAATAATATCTGTGACGCGGTTTAACTAGATGCGTCACTGTAGCTGTTGGCCATGCTCTAGGAACAATACGCGTCACTAATAGCAACATATCAGTGACATGGGTTAACTAGACGCGTCACTGATAAATTCAGTTATGCGTAATGTCCAGGCGTGTCACAGATTATAAGCCCTATCAGTGACGCGGATGAGCAAGCCGCGTCGCTGATAACAAGAGTGACGCGTTTTGTCTAGACACGTCATTGATAGGAAGGCATACCAATGACTCTTCTCTACAAAACATGTCACTGATAGCAAGATGCGTCTTATTTTATTATTCGCTAGGCCATCTCGTCCATCTCTTCATGAATTTGGAGTTGAAAAAAAAAAAGAAGTCGCCGCACGGCCGACAACTCCACATGCACGGTCCAACAGCCCAACACTTATCCATCCACCGCAAAGGAAGGAGCATACGAAGGCCACAACCCCGTACGAAGCCGCATCCTCCCGTCCCCATCCCCATCCCCATCCCCGCACCTAACCTGACCCAGAGCAGACCAGCGGCGGCGGCGGCTTGGTAGCACGAAGGCAAGTAGCGCGTGGCGTGTAGAGTAGCAAGCGCACATGGCGGGCAACGGCGGCGCGACCAGCTAAGCAAGATGGCGGCGGCGTGAGCACAGGAGCAGCACGGGGCGGAGGATCCATGCCACTCGGCCACCCGTAGCCGTAGCTAATCATGAACCAGCGCAGCCAATTGTGCAATTCATTGCAGCTCAGGCTATTGCCGGGAGCTAGCGTTCTGCTCATGAATCATGTCTGTCCATGTCAGGTGTCTGAGGTGCGTCCTCGATCGCGTCCTGGTGATGGAGCAGGCCGACGACGACGACGACGACCTCGGGTCTTCTGTCTTACGGCCGCGCCGAGCCGGTCCGACGATCGGCTGCATCAATCTGCGGTACGGTCCGTGGACCCAGGTAGCTATAGGTACTGGGTAGTAGGTAGGATGGTCTCCTGCCAGAAGCAGAAGCAGGCCCGGCCCGGCCTGCCGTCGACGACGTCGTCGGCGGGTGTCTGCATGCCTGCTGCTACTGAGGCAGCTGCGTACAGCGTTTAATTTGCGCAGCTCACAGATCTGTGGACTCTGGTCGTCGTCGTCGTCCGGGGCATGCAGACTGCTGACACGGCCAATGATCCACCGCTCTGCCTTCTGTACACTGCAAAAGACACGAGGACCAACCAGGTCTTGCGTGCATGTGCCGATATACGCATGCATGCGTCTCATCTACAGTATCTTCGCCCGGGGCCCCGGCGCATGCACACAACACCGTCCGTCAGAAACGTTATTTGTGTTTCTAGGCTTCAAACTACCGATCGACAAGTGGTAATTAACTGAGTTTTGTTACGTAGCACAAGGGCCGGCAAGATTAAAAAAGCTTGAACAGAAGTAGTGGTAAATCCACTCTCTCTCTCTCTCTCCATGTGTATCTATTTACTTGATCCTTTGATTGCAATTCTAGCTAGGATTCAGATTGGTTAAGCTTTTTTAAAGTTTTATACCTCCAAATAGATGACTATAAATAGTAGCATTTCTATTAGCATTTATACCTCCAAATAGATGACTATGAAAATATATTTCACAAATAATCCTGTAATATTAATTGCGAGTACATAATTTAGTCAAACTTATAACTGTTCGATTTTTGAGAAAGTAAGAATTGCTTTCTTTGGACAAATTATGAGTCAAACATTAAAAATATAGATCATCAATAACTTTTAAGTTGTTGAGTTTGTAAATATGAAAATTATATGAATAGATTTCTATTAGAGCGTGTCACTTGTCCTAAACGACTTCTTTTACCAATACGGGAGGGAGCATGTATGTTGCGTTGTTGCATGGCTTAATAATTTTGTAAGATACCGTATTGTTTTAAATGGAGCTAATTAAGTATGTGAAATTTATGTACAAATTTTGAGCTAGGTCTAAGTAGAATTGCTTATAGTTGTCGGTCTCTCATTATTTTACTTTATAACACAATGCACAAATATAGACTGTCCACATATACACGAAAAGCTACATACTCTATATCATTGTCACAAACTTGCTTACAATAAATTTATATACATATACACCTTTACATCCAATTAATAGTTTTCCACCTTCGTATCACACTTTCATATTGTTGTTGTTCCCAACATATATTTAGTTGAAACATTAGCTGGACCTATGTTAGGTTTATTGCAAGAAATCAACTTTCAGTCTTATCTACTATCTGTTGTAATTAATTTACAATATAATATCTTCATTTACATGCTTAACTGCAGCATGGACATTTTGTACCTCCCATTTCGGTTGAAGAACCTAATGTTCATGATGTTGAGTTGTTTCTATGGAAGAATTATTCTAATTGATATGTTCTCTTATATATATTTTTAATTTAGCTATATCTTAGTCTTTCCTTGTACAAAAATTGTGTTGTCTTCAAGGATCTACATGTTTGTCTATCAAGTCTAGAAATTAATGAGCTTAATTAAAAATAAATTAATATGCACCTTTAGATTTTATTATGATCTAATGGCATAAATTTAACCAGAGAACCCCATACCTAATATAACTAATACATTACTAAACTCGGGAAAATTATGGAAATAACATTTTTATTTTTCATTTCCATCGATCAATTGATTAGAATTAAAAAAAGATTACAAAAGGACCAATGGTAATTGCACCTAGACTTTTATGGTTCATGAATCATAATCCATATTGCCACTTCAGCAATCTCCATGCCTATGTCCATGCACGTGTAGTAATTAACCACAGTGCACATTTCTTCTTTTTTGATATAATATACTAAATCCGTTTCAAATTGTAGTTCGTTTGACTTTTTCAATCCTAAGTTCACTACCGCCTGCGAGACGGTCTCCACCGGCGCCGGACTTTGTACCAAGCGCCATACAAGAAGCGCTCGGTAGAGTCTCCCTCTACCGAGCGCTCTCTCGGAGAAAAGAAAGCTCTCGGTAGAGATCACTCTACCGAGGCCAACCCTCGATAACGTCGCACCCTCGGTGCAGGTCTGCGCCTCCAGGGAGCCGGCTAATGGCGCCACCTCTCCGCAAAGCACCTCCCTCGGTGGAGTTGGCGCCCCGGCGTCGACGGCATCGGCGGGCCCTGCCGTGAACTCTACCGGCGGAGGTTTGGTGCTCGGTAGAATATCGTCACTCTACCGGCGCCATTGCGATAGCGCTCGATAAATTGACCTTAATTTTTTTTTTAGTTTTTGATTTCTCATTCCACCTAGACAAACATAATTTAAAATAAGTCACATATATCACATCCATACAAACTTGCCTAATTAAAAACTTGCATAATTTAAAACAAGTCACATATATATCACATCCATACAAACTTGCATAACTTAAAAAGTGCATAATTTAAAACATTCACATCCGGCTACAAGTTGTACTACAACTACAACTTCACTACAAGTTCAACTTTGCGGGTCTTGTAGAAAAAAATGGCTGAAGTGTAGGTCACGGATCTTTAATACACAGATCTCCCAAATGTAGACCAACGTTCTCACCAAGACATCCTCACATGCTTCACAACTACGACGACATGGTGTGCGGCGGCGTTTAACCGCGTTGCACATGTCGCTAGGTCTCAATCTTACGGACAACCACCTTTGCACGATATCCTTCTATAGTGCGCGTTGGTATTGGATTAGCCCATGTCCAAACATAACCCAATCGAGACATTGTGCGGGTTAGAATGGATGCATAACTACACCCAGTAGGTTAAGTCATACGATTGAACCTGTAATTATTGGGAAAAAATATGAGAACATCTCGAGATTACCACATCATTTCTAGGTATAAGCTAGGTGATAAATTAACATATCAAGATATACTCAAAAAAAAATAACATATCGAGATTACCACATCATTTTGGTTCCTCAGAGCCTGGTTTGCGACAAATCCATAACATCATGAAGCATGTTCCTACTTTTAGGCGTCATCAACAAAAAAGGAGAATGTAGGCGAGTGTACCCATATTCTTGAAGCTTGTTTACACATCCCATGACAGCATATTTTTGTGTAACCGACCGGCGAATTTGGTTCGCGAGTGCCTTTATTCCAACCTCTGAGATGTTTATAGGATTTCCACCTCTTCTTATAGGGGCAATGGAAAAGCTAACTTCGACATTGGATTTGTTGTCCTAATTCACTATAAAGATAATGTGAGTCTTTGGACGTCCACTTCTTGAACCCCAAAGTATGAGAGAGTGTGTGTTTAAGCCAAGTGATTTGGTCAATTGGTTACAATACATTTAAAATTCATATAAATGGTAAATATACATATACAAATATATTTGGCAAATTAATTATACAAATACTTACTAATATGGGAACATTTTCCGCTATGGTGGGCGGACCTCTTGGATGCGCGTCAAATCCCGGGGCGTTCGATAGCCGTGAAACCGATGACTTACGGCGGTGGAAGATTACGTCCGACCATCTAGAAATATATAGAAATTAGTTTCAATTTTTTTGCAACTTAATAGAAATATACGATACAATTATGTACCACAACACATATTATTACGAGAAATCGTAGCAATGTATACCTCAACGCAGATCGACGGCGTGGTGGTGGTGGTCGTGGGCGTGGGCGGTGTTGGCGGCGGCGTTGGTGGTGGTGGCAGCCGGCGTTGGTGGTGGTGGCCGCCCGGCGTTGGTGGGGGTGGCCGTGGTGGGGGTGGCGGCGGCCGGCGTTGGTCGGGGTGGCCGGCGGTGGTGGGTGTGGCTGCTTTGTGGGCGATGGCGGCGCTGCCGCGGTGGGCGCGGGGTGGGGGCGGCGCGGGCTCCGGCGATGGCGAGCAGCGGGCGGCGGCGCCGGGGACTCACGGTCGAGAGAGCGAGAGTTGGGGAAAAAAAAGTGTCGAAAAGACGGGGCCTTTACCGAGAGTTGAACGGGCGGCCCACGGTAAAAACCTTTTTTTTTTCTAATTTTGCCATCAAAAGTCGCGATCAAATTTCAAAATTTCAAAAATTTTAGGCTTTTACCGAGGGCTTTATCGAAGGGCCATAGGTAAAGGTGTTTCACCGAGGGCCCTACCTTAGGCTCTCGGTAAAAAATCCTTTTTTCGAATTTGGCGTCCAAATTTTTTTGTGTGTCTTTCCTACATTGCCTATTAGTTCATATCCAATTTTGACATTTTTTTAAAACAATTTACTATATATTTTGATTTTATTGCTTTTAATTGAATTTTCCTTTATAAGCCAAATTTGAACTGTAAGACATTCGAATATAGGGGGGGGACATGAAAGGAAAAATGGTATTCATATTCTTGAGTGCAATGTGAGGCCTAATCCAGGGATAGACCCAAAATTTTGAACATCTTCTTCACGGAACATGACCATTCACTTGCTTAGGTGAATAATTTTTAAATTATATAAAAAACAAATGAAGTTGAAAAATCATGAAACTTGTTGAGTTGGCTTGAAATCATATGTGAAGACTATGAAAAAAATTTGGGAATGTTTCGTTAATGTTGGCTCATAGGATGGCCAAAACCCGGGACAACTCCACCTAAGTTCTATTATCACAAGTGTTATATGTCACGAGTTTCAACCCTCGTTGAACCCAACGTCAACGAAACCTTCCCAAATTTTTTTGCATAGTCTCCACATATGATTTCATGACAAATCAACAAGTTTCACGATTTTTCGACTTCATTTGCATTTTATATAGTTTAAAAACTATTCACCTAAGCAAGTGAATGGTAATGTTCAAAGTTTTGCGAGATGTTCAAAGTTTTGGGTCTATCTCTAGATGAGGCCTCTCATTGCCCTCATGAATATGAATATAATTTTTCGGTTCATGTCTCCCCTCTATTCGAATGGCTTCCAGTTCAAATTTGGCTTATAGAAGAAAATTCAATTAAAAGAAATAAAATCAAAATATATACTAAATAGTTTTGCAAAAAATCTCAAATTTGGACATGAGCTATGAGGCATTTTACAAACCACACACAAAAAAAAAATCTAGATCCCAAATTCCAAAAAAGAGGTCATTGTACCGAGGGGCCACTTTTATGGCCCTCGGTAAACGTGTCTACCGAGAGCCTGCCCGAATCTGCCCTCGGTAAACTCTACCGAGAGGCCTCCCGCCGGCCCTCGGTAAAAGACCTAACCCGGGAGGGCGGTATTTATCCATTCGTATCTTATCCATCCCCCCACTCACACTCACTCACTTTCGTCCGTCCGTGCGCCCGCGCCACCTCCCTCGCCGTCAATCCGTCCGTGCGCCGCGCCTTCCTCGCCCGTCAATCTGTCAGGTGCGCCGCGCCACCTCCCTCGCCGTCCGTCTTGGCGTGCCTTCCTTGCCGTCTGCGCCGCCCCGCCCCGCCCGTCCTCGCCGTCCGTGCGCCGTGCCACCTCCATCACCGTCAATCCGTGGGTCGCCACCTCGCTCGCCGGCCCACCCGCCGCTTGCTCACGCCCCTGCTCGCTCCCCCCCCCCCGCCACATCCCTTGCCGTCAATCCGGCCGGCCGCCACCTCGCCCGCCCGGCCCCCCCGCACCTGCTCGCTCGCTCCGCCTCCGCCGGCCAGGAAGGAGAGGAGGAGGATGGAGTAGGGAAGGAGGGGAAGAGGAAGGTGGAGGGGAAGGGAAGAGGAGGAGAAGGAAGGCCCGCGACCACCCCCCGATCTGCTGCAAGAAGGCAACGAGGAGGAGGACCACGCCCGGCTGCGCCTGCGCGACCACCCTCGGCGTCAAAGGTGAGGCATTTGGCTACTACTAGTTGTGGTGGAGTGGTCGTGATGGTTGTGGTCGAAAGTGGTCGTGATGGTTGTGGTCGTGATGGTGGAGTGGTCGTGATGGTTGTGGTCGAAAGTGGTCATGATGGTTGTGGTCGTGATGGTGGAGTGGCCGTGATGGTTGTGGTCGAGTGGTCGTGATGGTTGTGGTCGAAATTTTATCCTTTTATGCTGTGATGATTTACAATGCCCATATTGCAAGTGAGACTTCCATGCCTAGGACCTGTTTATGTTCTCATGCCTGTCATCGAACCATGGGAAACATCCATGCCTAGCAACTGTTGTCCACCTCTGATGACCTGATGGCTAGGTTGGATGTTTCCCATGGTTTCATGGCAGCCATGAACTCAAGTATCTATTGGTCCTTATGCTCCAAGTTCAAATATTAAAGAAAAGGGAATTTAATTACGAGGCTATGCTTATATATCGGTTACGGAATGCTTACATTTTTTGACTATGATGTTAGTGCCATGAATCGAGCCATGAATAGGAGTATTAGACCGTGGGAAGAAGGGCGATCCTGTGTGCACTAAGGAACCGGCGATCACCGAGATTAGGCTTTGGCGACCGCCATGACCCCGATGACTCCCCTCGTTTCCATTTTCATTCTCCGAACATTCTCGAACTTGCCCATTGTAATGCCGTACTTTTTGGAGCCATAGGAAAGTATTGCGAATTCCTTACCTCCTATCCAAGACATCCTACCTATATAAATGAGCCCCATGTTCATTCAATCTTATCTCATCCATCTCTCAAAGACCGACGACCAGCACCACTATTTTTAGCCATGGAGAACACCGATACCCGTATGGTTGTCTACGACCCAGCTATGGTGGCGCCATCCTCATCCTCTGCACCACCACCAACCTCCAAGGCTATAGTTCCCTATACTCCCAAGCCTCTCGCTATTATTACTCCACCATCACCCGCACCCAAGCTTTCACGAGATCAACTCTTTGCACGACGTCTGCTCGCTGTTCGCCGCGAGGAAGCTATGAAGAAGAAGCTCCTGGTGCCGGAGGGCACTAAGCTCCGTCCTCCCGGTCCTAACGAGAAGCTTGCCAACGTCCAGTGGGATAGGTTCGGTAACATCCGGAAGAGTAGCTATTCTGATCCTCGTCTCACCATTGATGGTGTGCGTGCTACGCCGGAGCAAGTCAAGTTCATTCAGCCTAGGGAGGCAGCCCGAGCTTATGGTGAAGCCAGGCAGGATGACTATGGCTGAACTTCACGCCGAATATGTCCACATGAAGAATTTCCTTAGCACCGAGCATGTAAACTGGAGTGCCACCACTAGAGGCTTAAATGCCATAGAGAAAGAGAACGCTGCGCTAGTCAAGAGAGTTGGCACTCTCGAGCGTATTCTCAATAGGCTTTGTGAGAGGCCATAGGAAGCTCGGTTTATTATAGCACTCATCTTAGTGTTGAGTCAATTTGCTTAGCATCGAGTCGGTTTTTCGAGTCAATTTGTTTAGCTTCGAGTCAAGTTTGTTTTCGAGTTAATTGCTTAGCTTGGTTTGGGAATAAATAAAGAGTGCTCTTCTTTTAATAAATGTTGATCCATTGTCTCGGTTATTATTTTTATATATTTTTGTATATATATGTTTTCTTGTCTCCACCATGATTTTGGATAAAGGATAATAAAAGATAGTGTGGGGGAGACGATCGAACGTCAAGAACAATGGCCTGAACCCAAAAAGCGGTAAAACAATATACACGAACGAGGATTCAACACGACGGCTCGACTCGGCCGAGCCACGAGCTCGGCGACGCGAGAAATAATCCCGCGACCGCCCGGCCATCACCTCCTCTCGTCCCCAATTTCGTCGACCCTCGGTTTGATTCACGAACTTTGCTTTCATTCATATTTTGGCCTCTGTTTAAATCGGTTTTTGAACCTTTTGCTAATATGCTTAACATAATAATAAAAAGAAAAGAGATTGATATGCTTTGTTCAAAGTTAGACTCACATAATACTTTTTCATGGTTGAACCAATTCTTTGTTGGGAACTTAATTTATTAGGGACCCCAAGTTACTTAAGTTGTTGTGGAATATGAGATAGAAGATTGGTGAGAACTTGATTCTTGATATCTTTTCTGCTGGAGAATTTATTTTGAAAATATTGATAGCTTTACCTCTTCTTTGTGGTAATTGATATATCCTACTAAAGCCATACATGCTACAAGTATTGAAAAACCAGCCATAAGCTACTTGCTTTGTATTGAGCTTTGTCAAAGTCCTGTGACCTGAGTTGAGAGACTTGTCATGCTCTAAAGATCAAGATCATGTACACCCACATATATGCTCTCATCCTGAGAGTACGCACAACATGCTTTTTATCCTTTGAAAATTTACTGTCTCTACTTTGGAGATAGAACCAAAAATATTTTATAGGAATATTTATTTATGCTCCAGTTTTTTCTCTCTAAAATTCATTGTCTCGTTGTAATTGTAAAGCAAGGCATGGGCTATGCAAAAATAGTATATATAAAAAGAGAGAGAGAGAGAGAAAGAAAAGATGAAAAATGGACAAGTGTCCGAGGGTGAGTAGAACCCACATCTTTAAAAGAGAGGAAATAAAAGACACAAGTCTAGGGCGAGTAGAGCCCACCTCTCTAAAAGAGAAGTAAAAAAGAAAGAATAAAAATAGCCCATGACCTTTCTTGCAAAAATTTTATATCAAAAAGAGAGATGTTTACAAGAGCATAGTAGAATTAGGATAGCCACCATATTATCCACACACATGCACATCTTGATCTAAGAGAATGTTTCTCCTCGGATCCGGCTTTGGCGTTGCAAATACATGCAAGGTAAGTATGCTATATCCTTGACAAACACCTGAAACTCCAGATAAAACTTTATTAGAAGTAGGATGTTTCTAAGGGCATTAGCTAAGTGTGCTTTGTGAGGATCTAAAAATACTACATAAATATAATGAGTGATTTGAGAGTGCCCCAAAAGAAGAAGGAAAGCTATGTTTCTTTTCAAAAATCATTACAAAAACTCGGTGATTTGATTGAAAGGGAAAAGGTACTCTATTTCGACTATTCTATTCTTCAACTCCTCAAAGATCTTGGTAGATACAATGAATCCCTTGGTATAAGTATGACCATGAGATTGTTTTTATATTTGATGTCTTGACTTACAACTTTGCTATATCCATCCTTTTCTCGAGACGAGTAAAAGCCTAAGTGTGGGGAGCTTGTTGACACCTCTTAAGCCATACTTTTATAACTCAACTAATCATATAATAAGGATATAAAATGAATATATACATAGATTAGGGGCTTTACTAACATAGTTCCACAAGTTTTGGTGATTTATATCTTTTTTTAGGGACTTAACGGGTAAATGCCGGTAAAATCCGGAGATTGTACCCCATATAATAAGAAGATTAATCAGTGATAAATTTCAATCCAAAATGTGAACTAAAACATTCTAGAAGACACCGAGAGGACACCGGGAGAAGCGACACGGTTGTGCCACGGGACCTGGCGACCGCCGAAAAACCCATGGTGACCGCCATGTGGGACCCACATGTCGGCCTCATCTTCTTAGGTCGGTTTCAAACCGGCTTTGAGGTTGTATCTATACCGTTATTGAAGGTCGGTTTGATCCAAGGGTCCATATTCATCGACCACGGCTATATAAGGATGACCCCTACCTCTGGCCTAAGTATGAAAATCATTATTCATCAGACTCGACTCTGATCAACAGCTAGAGCCATACCTCTCTAATTAGAAGAGCTGAGATCAAGTTGAGAGAGATAGTTAGAGAGTTGAGAGATTAGATCTTAGTACCCCACGAGAGTGACTAGATCTATTCTTGAGAGATAAAGAGAGAGTAGAGGAGAAGAAGGGGAAGTGCCGGATCTGTCGGTGACTCCTCTACGCTTGTACCTCTGGGATCAAAGGCTTTGTTGCACTTGATCTTGAGACTTCTTTGGTGGATCAACCTTATATTTAAATAAGTTACTTGACTATATTTTCTTTCGGTTTACGACTCTTTATTAGAGTACTTCAATTCTTGTCGCTCTTGAGTTGAAGTTGCTTTCCCTAGTGCAAGCGCGGTGTTTGGACTAGATATCTCGTAAATACACCCTATCTTCCGGAGCGTGGTAGTTCATGGTAGTGACAGTACCATTGATTCCTTTGGAGTCCACATCCCGTTGGATAGGCCAAGTAGTACCTTATTCTTTGGAGGATTGCACGTTTCGTCCCTGCTTTCCTTTGAGTACGCCCCCATTAAGAAATATCTTCAAGCCTTACAAGGATATAAACTAGACAACCATAGACATTTTCTTGACCTTTATATTCTCGGACCTTTCTACGAGTCTCGGGGATTTAGTTTAGCCTCACTATTCTCACACCATTCTCCACTGTGGATTCGATATTTAAAACCCTCTCACGGGTGAAGTGCTCATCGATGTCTGTTAAACTTGCGGATTATACATTTATATTTCTGTGGGATAACTTTTACCAACAACGGCATCACAAAAGGATTTGACCACCACGGGGCCCCTCTGGCGAGAGAATCTGGGGTGTCGGGGGTGTGCGGCTTTGTCGGCCTTGATCATCCCGCTTTGTCCTTCTTTGTCGCGGCCGTTGCCCAGGCGGCGGGCCCGGGTGTTCTTGGCGGTGGTGATTTCGGGCGAACCGACCCAATCGTCCCCTCCCGAGGGGGTCGGGCGGTCGCTGATTTCCGACCCCCGAGGACCCTAGGGCTGGAGGCCTTCTCGGGATGTCTTGCACAATGACGTGTCGAGGCTGATTACTTCCTTGGTTGATTGCGTCGAGGGTGCCCTTTATTTTGGCACCCGACGGTAGCCCCCAGCCTCGAGGGGGGTGGGTCCACCTCTTCCGAGGTTTAGAGGATGCTTGATGTGGCGTTTTTAACCGGTGTCGGAGTTTCCGAGGATGCGCGGCCGGCGCACCCATCGGGTGTAGCCCGAGCCCTCGAGAGGCGAAAATGTCCGTCCGAGGGTTTACATGTAACGAAGAGAGGCCCCTTCGCTGTTCCTTCCACTGTGCGTCCGTTCGGGGCCTCACGACGGTAGTGGAATACACATGGCGTCTTTTGGCGGGTGGCGCGAGCTTTGAAGCGATGGGGTGGCCGCGGCCTCTGAAAGTGACGGGGCGTTTAAACTTCTCCCGCCCGAGAAGGCGAAACACCGCGTCGCTCTATAAATGACCGTGACCAGCCCGGCCCCCCGTTGTTCACCACCGCTCGCCATTAGCCGCTCACGGTTCCCTCTTCTTTCTTCTACATGGAGGCCGGCGGTTTAGGGCGGTGGTCGCCGCCTTCCCACCACACGTATCTCGTCGAGAGGCCGGCAATTTCCCCATTGGTCGGAGCTTTCGTTACCGGCGGGGGTGCGGTTGCCGCCCCCGCGGAGGCTCTGCCTTGGTGCGAGCTCCTTACGTAACTACGCCTTCCGAGTTCTTGCGCGGCCACCTTGAGGCGTTGGTCGGGAGCAGCGGGCGTCGTTGATCTCCGTCGACATCTTGGGCCAGCACATGGAGCTCCTCCGCGCTCGGCGTCTTGAACGCGGACAAGCTTGCCCGGCCCGGTGGGTGTCTTCCCTTTTTCCATTCGGTGGGAATTTCTCGAATCTTCCTCCTAACCTCTGTGTTTCCTTGCTTCAGCGTGCACCACGGAGGTCGACCGTCTGCGGGCCCTGGCGCCCGTCGTGGTGGCTCATTGCCTCCATGATGGCGCGATTTGTGGGCGAGGTCGGAGTCGCTCACATCGGCGTCGACCATAGGGATGTGAGGGGGTTTCTCCGTAGGGATACCCTGGTGTCGTATCGGGCGCAGGTCCCCTACTACTCCACCCCCGTGCGGCCATGCCGTGATAACCTCCACCGATGTTGACACCTATTATAGCATAAAATTACTAGTCAATTAAACATGAATAAGGGCTTAATTTAAATATCAACATAAGTCTAGGGGCTTTAACTAACATAATTCCACGAGTTTTGGTGATTTATATATTTTCAGGGACTTAACAGATAATTGTAGAGAATAATGGAGAAAGTTCCGGAATATACAAGACATGTGATGACAAGACTTGGCCGTGAAGTAACTCAACCCGAAAAGTGGACTAAAACATTCTAGAAGGTACCAGAGAACACCAGAAGGAACCAGAGGCCGAGGGGAGACAGGCCACTGGCGGCCACCAGTCTCATTTTGGCCGGCCGCCAGGTGGGTCCCACCTGTCAGCCTCTCCTTTCTATGGCGGTTTACTACAGACATGGAGGTTGTATCTACACCGTTGCCAAGGTCGGTTTGATCCAATGGTGGAGATTAGTTACTTGTCCGGTACTCTACCTCAGGACTATATAAGCAGCCCCAGGGTCGACCCCATAGCATTATTATTCATTATTATTCATTATCAATTCATTCTATCTCATAGTCTCTCAGTTGTAGAGGTACCCCAATGTAAGGGTAACTTCTCTCTAAGAGATTAGTGAATTAGATTGTAATTAGAAGCATAATTAGAACATCATTAGAAGAGCTAATACAAGAGGATTAGAACTCATTAGTTCTAATCTTTAGAACAAGAGAGATAAGAGAGAGGGAAGGAGTAGGAGGAAGTGCCGGCCTGTCGGTGCTATCTTCACACTTGTACCTCGGTGGAAGTTAATCTACACTTGGAGTTACTCTGGTAATTTATTTCTTCTTTTAGTAAGTTATTGTTTATATTTATTCTTATTGGTCTATGAGTCTCTTTGGAGTACTTTAATCTGGCGCCTAGATTAGAGTATTATTAAGTAGTGCAAACGTGGTGTTTGGGCTCGGGTATCTCGTAGATACACCCTACCTTCCTGGATCGTGGTAGTTCGTGGTAGTGACAAGATTACCATTGATTCCTTTGGATTCCACGTCCCGTTGGATAGGACACGTAGGAACCGATTCTTGGGGAATAGTGAGTTTTGGCCTTGCTTTCCTTTGAGTACATCCCCATAAGAATTCTATCAACATTGCTTACCAAATCGAGATTTATCTACCTTAGTAATCCACTCTATATCCTCAACCTTTTTAGTCTTGTATTACTCCTGATTAAAATTAGATCGTAGTCACCCTCACCCGTTTCCCGTGGATTCGATATTTAACACTTTCTTGGGTGAAGTGCTCACCGTATCTGTTAAACTGCGAGACTATACAAATTATAAATAATTCTGTAGGATAACTTTTACCAACAAGCATTTAAAGCGCCGTTCTTGAAACGGATTGCCGAGATTGACTTAGAATCTACCTTATCCTTGTATTATATTCTTTTCTTTTTATTTTTATTCTTTTTATCTTTTTAAATCATCTATTATTTACTTTCCTTTTTCATTATGAATTCCACGCCTATCTATAAATATCTTGGACCCTCTAGCCAAAGCTTTAGGCAAACTGGACTCTTGAGCCTATCCTAGCCAAATTCTATGAGCTACGCTTGGGTTATATAAAAATGGTTCGAAACTAGCCTTCTCGGGAGAAGGTGAGGCCAACCCACACTTACATCTACAAAAAGTTTGAGGAAATTATGGGATGCTTTCGTATGGAAGGCATATCCTATAATACCTTACTGTTGGAAGTTCTTTCCGTTCTCTTTGACGGGAAAAGCTAAACAAAGGGTATTACTTAAACGTAGAGAGTAAAAGGAGATTGGGATACTTTAGTGTCCAACTTTTGCACATATTACTTTCCCACCTCCAAAGTGGCCCGTCTTCATATAGAACTTTTAACTTTTAAACAAAATGAAGAAGAGTCTCTTAATGCATCATGGGATCGTTTTAATGACCTTATCAACTTTGGCCCAAACCTTGGTATCTCAGATCCAATCCTTCTTCAACATTTTTATCTGGGTCTGAACAAGAAAGATAAAAGAGACCTTAATGCAGCTTCGGGAGGTGCATTCCTTGCTCTGTCTGCTATAGAAGCAAGAGATCTCATTGACAGATGTTGCGGATATGCCACCCCCACTAGAATTTTCCCCGAGAAAAATGAAGAATCATCCTCCAATCAAGGAGAAGAAACCACGATAGCTAATTCACAACAATTCCAATCCCAACACCTAGTTATCCATCCCGAACCATCATCATCCCGAGAATCCCCCAAAGGAAGAAGAAATTCTACCTTTGGAAGATCATATGAACCTACCCTTAGTGATTTTGGGAGATCAATAAATTCTCATTTAGACAAGAGACCTTTAAAGTGACCACAATTCAAATTCCTTTGAGGAGATGTCTCTTATTGAAAGTGTTTACACAAGATCTCCAAGTGATTATAATTCAGATTCCTTTAAAGAGAAGTCTGTATTTGAACATGCTTATTCATTCAAAAGACATTGGGAAGAACCCAAGGATGACATGTCTGATCTTGCCATAGAAGTAGAGCAAAGCTATCTAGAAGACAATCTTACCTTCTCCTCTTCTATGTCTAGACAAGATGATTTATTCGAACCCATCTATGAACCCATCCTTTACCCCGATGAATCTACATATATTTCCTTCTTTGAGACTCAAGATGATCCTAGAAATTCACCACAACAACCTAAGCATGGGAATCATCAAGACCACCAAGAAGAACCACAACAATGGCTTGAGAGTGTTAATGACCTATGTATCCCAGCCATTGATTGTAGGGACGACATCTTAGACACTATTAGCTTGAGAGACACAACCCCAAGAGATCCTTTAGACAGCCATGATGAATTAACCTTGGAGTTTAAGAAGGAAGACAATATCAGTGAGCATGAGAGTTGTTCCATAGACACTTCATCTAATCCATGTTCACATGATCACCTTCCTAAATCATCTAGTCTCTCTATCACTATCCCATATGAGATCTTCAACCCCCTCATCCTCTATCCTCCTATAAATTTTGAAAGGGTGGTTGTAGATGCATATATCTATAATAAATATTCTAGATCTCGCTGGTATTAAATCTTGAGGTGGATTGATGTTGGAAGGGAAACCACTTCATCATCATGAATCTTAATTTAATAGGTTTCCCAAGGACGAGCTTGCTGTCCTTAATCAAGCACTTCTTGAGAAATAACATGAGTGTTTACTGCTATAATACCCTTGTGAAATAAACATAGAGATAAAAATAAGGAAATATTCCTTCGGGTATTCTTGTCACTAACCATTTTAGATCTAGAACAAGAAGAGCGAAGGATGACAATGTAAGGTATGTTCAACCAATCATTGTGCAACATGAAATCACATGCATAGAAATATTTCCTTATCATGTTGCTACACTATCTTAGTTACCTCTACCTTTTGAGACATGTTAACTCTATTAAAAATATTGTCATGCTTTTCATCTTTGATTGAGTAAATCTTTATAATGCCTTCATGCTACCCTTTATCTACCATAGTATGCTTTGGTTTGGGAACATTACTACAATTGCAGTTAGTGTGTTTCCATAGGCTTTTAAATTAAGTGTGGTGCTTAGGTTAAAAACGCCTTCCTTAATTGAATTAGACATGGAGTCTAGTTTAATTATTGAACTAAAAATTACTTGTGTAGACACTGGTATATTTTGTTAGACTAACCCCTGCGAGAAAAGGAAAGAAGAAACTCTCAAATGAGCTTGGGGAGGTCCTGAGATAAACTCATACTAGAGATGAAACAAGAAAAAGAAGAGGAGTGCCACAAACAAAATCTACAAACAAAATCACTTGCTCAAATATCAACTTAAGGATGAATGGCACATGGAGAAGGAAGACCAATTCCATCAAGGATAATCCAATCATGCTCTTCTTCCTCACATGCCCCCGACACTCCACATACTGAAGTAAGACCCAACAAATCTTTCACAAGAAGGACATGCTCATACATAGAAGAACCTTATGGAATAAAGAGAAAGAAGACAAGTTAGAAAAAGCTACACAAGAGGCCAAATCAAGAAAGCTTTAAGCAAAAGAAAAGCACCATCACAAGTTGCTACAGTGCCATCATGCTCCGATACTAAGGTAACATCTTGAGGTGAGTTGTTAATAAATAAACTTTATCTTAATTATGGCATATTCATAAATAAAGAACCAAACATGTTAGAGTAACATCCTTGCTTGATCTAACTTCGTTAGCTCAACATGTTTTGTTTCTTTTGTTGTTCCTAACACCACCTTCTTGATCTCATAGTAATAATCATACTAGCAAATGTTTTGCAACATTCATGTTCCATCTTCTGATCTTACCACCTTTGTTATAGTAAATGAAACATATAAACATTAACTTTATCTTGTTTGATGTGTCTAAGGTTTTAGAGAAGAATGAACTTTTTGGTTCTCATTGGTGTTTTCCCACCAACAGAGCCCATGCACTTGATCTCTGCCTTGTCTTTGCACACGAGGACACAATTCGAGCAACATGTGGAGGAGTCTTCACTCTCCTCAAAAAATTCTACAAGAGAATGTCCTGGACCCACAAAGCATGCACACAAAACAAGAAAGTCGCCAACTCTCACTATCAAAGTTTCACTTCAAAATGTTGGACCAGCAAAAAGAACATGGGTGACAAAATTTACGGAATCACCATCTTAGGAGATACAGACTATCAAAGATCGGATGATATACTCAAGGAGTAACCAAGGTAAGTAGTCTTGTTCAACTGACTTAAAACATTGAACCCTCGCGAAAGGTAACTTCGGTAAGTTATCCATATTTAATTCTTAGCATTGCATATTTAATTGCATATCATATTTATTTTCCTGCATCTTGCATCAGCATATTTACTTCTTTGCATAATCATTTTCCTTTTAGCATATTAAATTACTTTGCATTAGCATTGCATTGAAAAATTCTAAGCCCCATGTGAATAATCCTGTGGTGTGTAACAACCCATAAAGATATTCACTGTGGTGGCATAAAAATAATTATTCATTCATTTAGTTGCATTTGCATCATAATTCTTTGCATGCATATAAATTTATAAAACTCCAAAATATTTTTCTGCTGAAGTTTTACACGTAGAATAATTATGAACCATATTTAGACACATGAAGCTAAAGTGGATAACCCCTAATGCTTAATCAAGTTCCACTAGCTTTATTGTTTATTTGAGTTCAGCGATTCGAAAGGAATAGAGACATGATAGGTCGACATCATCGCCATCTATCTCAACTTCCTCATCATTAATGACCCTACACTTCAATCCAAACTTGGGGAGAGCATCCCCATTATCCCGATAAGTATCTCTACTCTACTATATTATTATTATTATTATTAGATAAATATTTAGTTTGCTTGGTTTTTGCTAAAGAGTTTGTTAGGAGTTTTATAAAAGTCCAGTTGTTTAAAAGAGTCTTTGCTAGAGTTTGAGAATAAATGAATAGGAGTGTACGAGAGGGTTTTCTTTTCCACCAATATAAAATGATCTCTAAAATAAAATCTCATGCATGGAAATGATGAATAGTTGCTCATACGTAATTCCTTTTTCGGTACCTAGCTTTCAAGCTTAATCTCTCTTGAGCCTTAAATGCAAAACTGCTTTGATTTGAGATTCACCTTGAACCTAAAACACATGGGTTGCAAATTGCTTGCTCTAAAGTCTAGGTAATTGATGGATATGATATATAAGAGTCCATTTTGCTATTGATCTTACTCCTAGTGATACTAGATTTCTGGAGATTTATTTTGAAAATTTAAAAGTGCACATGATAAGTTCTGTGTGACAGAGTCTTGAACCTCCTACCACGACCATATATATACATGCTCCCTAGATTTGAAAAACCTTTTTGACATATATATATAGGGCTTTTGCTTTGCATTGAGTTTGTTCAATCTCTGTCAACCCTTAGAAACTTATCATGCTGATCATGTACACTCCACTTTATTCCGCTATATCCACTCTACTTATCCACCATATATATATCACTATCACTTCACTCTAGCCAACAAAAATGTTCTATTCCTATTCTAGGAGAGAGCAACCAAAAATATTTCCTACCCATTCATTGCTAGCCAATATCTTACAAAAGCTCCATTGCATTTATCTCTCACAAATATTGCAAAAAAGAGATTTGGGTTGTAGACTATTCTTTATAAAAAAAAAGAGAGAAAGAAAAGAGAAAAAAAAAAGAGAGGGGGAGATGAAAAATGGACAAAAGTCCTACGGACAAGTAGAGCCTACCTCCCTAAAGAAAAAAAAAAAAATAGAGATGAAAAATGAACAAGTGTTCGAGGGCGAGTAGAGCCCACATCTCTAAAATAAAGATGAAAAATGGACAAGTGTCCGGGGTGAGTAGAACCCACATCTTTAGAGAGAGGAAATAATGAGACAAAAGTCTAGGACCAGCAGAGTCCACCTCTCTAAAATAAAGAAAAAGCTACAGCCAGATTCTCTACAAAAATTCAAAAAGAGAGATAATTCCTTAAGGAGCATAAGTAAGATATTCCTCATCTATTTATTCTACTCTATTATATTCTTTATATTCTATCCACCATACACATGCACCACTTGATCGGTGTGATTTGTTACTTTAGATCCATTGCTTGAATTTACAATATATGTTTAGTAAGTAATTTTAGTTTTCTCCTACCTATGAACTCCACATATAAGCTTTAGATATAGGATGAGAGAAAAGAAAGTATAGAGTGCTATTGCCTAAGCCAAAAATATTACATCTTATGAGAGACGGGTAACATGACTTTATTATCTAAGAGAGGATCCACAAATACCACAAATGAGAGACTAGAGAGTGTCACACCGAGAACTTTGAGTTTTATTTTGAAAACTTGCAAAACTCGGAAAAGACAGCAGTTGAACAAAGAGTTTGAGATATGGTGTTTGACTTGATTGTTCTATCTTTCAATTACCCAAGATCCCAAGAAAAAGCTATAAGCTCCATGGTTAAAGGTAATATGGGTAAGTTGAAAGTTATCAAAATTTTATTCCTATCCGGAAAGAAATTTTGAAAGCATGTGTATTGTTGAGGCATTAAAGCGTTGCGGCAACTCTTGATCCATTGTTAAGTTTGGCTTTGCTAGGGACTAGCAAAGGGTAAGCTTGGGGAGCTTGTTGACACCTATTATAGCATAAAATTACTAGTCAATTAAACATGAATAAGGGCTTAATTTAAATATCAACATAAGTCTAGGGGCTTTAACTAACATAATTCCACGAGTTTTGGTGATTTATATATTTTTAGGGACTTAACAGATAATTATAGAGAATAATGGAGAAAGTTCCGAATATACAAGACATGTGATGACAAGACTTGGCCGTGAAGTAACTCAACCCGAAAAGTGGACTAAAACATTCTAGAAGGTACGAGAGAACACGGAAGGAACCAGAGGCCGAGGGGAGGCAGAGCCACCGGGCGGCCGCCCGATCTCATTTGGCCGGCCGCCGGGTGGGTCCCACCTGTCGGCCTCTCCTTTCTATGGCGGTTTACTACCGACATGGAGGTTGTATCTACACCGTTGCCAAGGTCGGTTTGATCCAATGGTGGAGATTAGTTACTTGTCCTATTACTCTACCTCGGGGACTATATAAGCAGCCCCGTGGTCGACCCCATAGCATTATTATTCATTATCAATTCATTCTATCTCATAGTCTCTCAGTTGTAGAGGTACCCCAATGTAAGGGTAACTTCTCTCTAAGAGATTAGTGAATTAGAATGTAATTAGAAGCATAATTAGAACATCATTAGAAGAGCTAATACAAGAGGATTAGAACTCATTAGTTCTAATCTTTAGAACAAGAGAGATAAGAGAGAGGGAAGGAGTAGGAGGAAGTGCCGGCCTGTCGGTGCTATCTTCACACTTGTACCTCGGTGGAAGTTAATCTACACTTGGAGTTACTCTGGTAATTTATTTCTTCTTTTAGTAAGTTATTGTTTATATTTATTCTTATTGGTCTACGAGTCTCTTTGGAGTACTTTAATCTGGCGCCTAGATTAGAGTATTATTCGTAGTGCAAACGTGGTGTTTGGGCTCGGGTATCTCGTAGATACACCCTACCTTCCGGATCGTGGTAGTTCGTGGTAGTGACAGTACCATTGATTCCTTTGGATTCCACGTCCCGTTGGATAGGACACGTAGGAACCGATTCTTGGGGGAATAGTGAGTTTTGGCCTTGCTTTCCTTTGAGTACATCCCCATAAGAATTCTATCAACATTGCTTACCAAATCGAGATTTATCTACCTTAGTAATCCACTCTATATCCTCAACCTTTTTAGTCTTGTATTACTCCGGATTAAAATTAGATCGTAGTCACCCTCACCCATTTCCTGTGGATTCGATATTTAACCCTTTCTCGGGTGAAGTGCTCACCGTGATCTGTTAAACTTGCGACTATACAAATTATAAATAATTACGTAGGATAACTTTTTACCAACAACCGACATCGGGCGCCATCATCGCGGAGGAAGAGGCGTTAGAAGCGGCTGCGGTGGCGGCGACAATAGCAGCGGGCCGTAGCGCCTTTGGACGAGGCAAGGGCACCTTGAAGGATGGAGGTTCTTTTGGAGGTGGAAGCTGCGGCGGCTCTGTGGATGCATAGCGTGTGCGTCTTTGCTTGCGGCAAATGTCCGGGGGAGGCGGACGTTTCTTGGCGGCCCGCGACCGCCTCCTTTTCCTTTTCCTCTTCCCCGCAGAGTGTTGAGTGTCCCTTTGCAGATAATTGTAAATGAATAAGAAACGCCTTGTTAGCTGATTGCTTATTTGAAAGGATCGTTCTCCGCGTGTTTTCCCCGGCCGAATCCATGGTTGCTAGGGTATGTAGATGTAAAGATTTGTCGGGTGCGCAGCGAGCGCACCCGACGGTTGTAGCCCTCGAGGCCCCGGGGAAGTGACTGACTTCCCTGGGTCTTTTTACTTACTTCGTGCCGTTCGTTCCTCACCTAAGTCGCGTGGGTATATTCCTCGATGCGCTTCTCGTGGTCGGTGTTTCGGGGCCTTTCTTTGCTTACCTTAGCGGCCGGTTTTTTTTTGCCAGGGAGTTTCTGTTTTGCGTGAAGGTAGCCCCCGAGCCTTTGTCCGCGCGTAAGGTCCGCTCCGAGGTACCTGCAATTTTACTGTAACCCTCGGACCGTCTCTTTTTGCGAGAAGGAGGGGGTGGTCAAGGTGGCCCGCCGAGGCTACCTTGATCCGGTGAGCTATTAACGGGTAATCCAAGTGGAGGCTCATGCCCCATTCGATAGGGGTTGACTTCGTGGCCTAGCGTGCTCCAACTAGGTGCTGCTTAGGTATGTCAAGGGAGTATTGGATCCATTCGATAGGATCCGAGGGCTCGGCGCCTCCCTCGGTGGGATCTCTTACTTGACTGCCCAGCAGCCTTGGATGCCTCTGTGGGTGTCCCGAGCCCTTGGGCTCGGACAGCATCCATGTAACGGGCACATCCCTCAATGCCCCTGACTCTGGTGCCCTGAGGCGGCTGTCGAAAACCCACGCGGGCCCAGCCTTCGAACCTTTGGACCGTAATGACCCGGAGGTCCGCGTTTTGACAAGGGATAAGAGGTCTTGAGGCCTCGGGTGCCTCCCGAGGGTCTCTCCGTCTTGTTCAGTCTTCCCTTTTCCCTGTCGTAATGCGTGCTGTGCGAGGATAGCCCCGACCCCTCACTCATGCAAGGAGAACGATCAGGGGTACCCGCGTCTTTTTATAACGACCCTCGGACTGTCTCTCAGCGAGAAGGAGGGGGTGGTCAAGGCATCCTACCCTCGATGGGCCGAGGACGCCTTGAGCTGGTGAGCTATTAACGGGTAGTCCGAGTGGAGGCTCATGCCCCATTCGATAGGGGTTGACTTCGTGGCCTAGCGCGCTCCAACTAGGTGCCACTTAGGTGTGTCAAGGGAGTCTCGGATCCATTCGATAGGATCCGAGGGCTCGGTGCCTCCCTCGGGGGATCTCTTACTTGACTGCCCAGCGGCCTCGGACGCTTCAAGGGATGTCCCGAGCCCTAGGGCTCAGGCAGCGGCCATGTAACGGACACACCCCTCGATGCCCCCGAATCTGGTGCCCCGAGGCGGTCGCCGAAACCCACGCGGGCCCAAAGATTCGAACCTCTAGGACTGTAGATGCCCGGGGAGCCTAGGTTTTGGGCCGAGGGCACGCCCTCGGCCGCCGCCTGGGTCGTCCACCTTGCGGGGGGCAGTAGTGGGCCGCCCCTCGTCTATAGGCCCACGGGGGACGGTGAGGGGAAAAGTGGCCACGCGCCTCCCGAGGTGACGGGTACGCTTCCCTGTACAACTGACAAGACGTATTGACAGGATTGACGGGACGGGAGGAGACTTACAGCGCGGTTGTAGGCGAATCTTTACAACGGGTCAGTCGCAGTAAATGCGGGTGGGTGCCATTCCGTTTTCCTACCATCCC
Organism: Hyparrhenia diplandra; assembly: GCA_015847255.1. Taxonomy (NCBI): domain Eukaryota; kingdom Viridiplantae; phylum Streptophyta; class Magnoliopsida; order Poales; family Poaceae; genus Hyparrhenia; species Hyparrhenia diplandra. The sequence continues at coordinate 228,005 of JADLZK010010643.1, read as the reverse complement.
TATAAATCGGTGGTCGCTGCCCCACACCACTTCTTTCCCCGCACCGCCCTTGCGCCGTGCACCCGCCTCCCTGTTTTTAGATTAGATATGCACAAGAGAGAGAAAGAGGGGGAAGGGACTTGCCACCGGGCGTTCTCCTCGCGCTCGAGCTTCCAATGGCGCCCAACCTCCGGATTCTCCCCCCCACGATTGGCCCGAGTCCAATGTCGTGGAGGACGACACCGCTGGTGCGGTGGAGCAGCCGTCGCCGCAGCCATACGGCGACCCGGCGAATCCGGCGTGGTTGGTGCCGCCCGGAGGACCGCGAACCTAACCCACCGCCGGGGTACATCGTGAGCTTCCCCGGGCTCCACCGGGCGGGGTTCGACGCCGAGCCGCCATGTGTGGATCGGGCGAAACTTCTACGGGTGGAGTTGCATAACTTCCCGAACCGATTGCGAGGCGGCCATCTTCGCCGCCGTCTCACGAGGGCTACCCGGGGATCCCGCACACCGACCTCGGCGCTTCCTTTTAAGGCGTATCTCACGACGATGAGCGATGTGGTGGGGAGACGCGGGGGCGCGGCTGGCCGGGTGGTGTTCCAGCCCGCCCGCCCCGACGACCACATCCCGATGAAGCCGAAGACGTCCGTGATCGGGGGTGGCAAAGTGAGTGGTTCTACCGCGCAATGACGCCCGCCCGCCGCCTTTACACGGTAAGGTGATGCTCTCTCGCCCTGGATCACGGGGAGGGGGGTCAAGATCTCTCAGAGGCGGAGGCGGCGATCGAGCCGCTGCTCGTTGTCCTCCTGGCCTCTTTGCGGGATCGCACCGCGATGGAGACCCTCTCCTTGAGGTCGCGGGCATCCTACTTCCACCGCCGGCGGTCCTTCCCCGATGGAGAGGAGGCCGCGCCGACGAGATGACTCTTGACTCGGCCGGTGGAAGGAACCCGGATGTCGGCCGACTCTCTCCCCGCCGATGAGGTTCTTTAGCAGGTGAAGGAGTCGACGGACGCCACCATCAAGGTGACGGACCTCATTGAGCCCTACATACGGCCTATGCCTTGGAGCAATAACATGGTGCGCTCCTTAATGTTGGTAGTTGTTGTAACACCGCGAGTCCTTCGCTTGAATGGCAACCGGGCGACAGGATCTCTTCATGGTCAAGCCTTCCTCGCCGCAGCCCGCCGCCGCCAGGGTGCCGGGCGACGCGGCGTGGCCGCCGCCGTGGCGAGGAGGTTGCGACGCCCGCGGGCCCGGTTGGGCGGCAGCCCGGGCGTCTTTCACCACGACGCCGGATGAAGTCCGGGCGCAGCTCCCCCACCTCCCGAGGGTCCCCGAGGAGGCAAGGGTCACCGCTGCCGCCTCCCCTACACTGCCGGGTGCCTCCGGGTCTCGGGCCTGGACGGAAGACCTCCACCGGCCGCCGTAGTACCCCGACGCCTTCCCCTGCCTCGACGAGGCTCTCCCGCCACCTTCTTCATGCCGCTTTCAATAGCGGAATCGGGCGAGAGAGGGCGCGCCTGCTCACGCCCATGAAGAAGATGAGGGCGCCGGGGTCATCGCGGCGGGGTGACCCCGCCCCGGGGCGCAGCGGCGGCGCTGCGCCGCCATGGAGGCGGGGAAGGCTCATTCGGGCGGAGCAGAGCGGCGCCCGCGCCATCTAGGAAGGGGCGCGGTAGGGACCGCCTCCTCCTTCGTCGCCGCTGGGGCGAGGGCCGGCCGCCGGGCCTCGGATCGCGCCCGGCCCTCCCGGGGAGGGCTCGGGGGCGATCCCCTCTGTCTTCGCAGTGGAGGCATCGCAGATCGCGCCACCCCGCCCGTGCCTTTGGCCCAGTTCCGCACATCCCTGCCCGGCCCTCCGGGGGGGCTGAGTGCCCATGCCGCCGCCGTCCCCTCAGACTCATTCAGGGCGTACGGAGCCGCGGACCCCCCATCGATGAAGTCTTTGAAGGGGAGCTGGCGCAGATGGGGGTCCTGGCGAGTGGTAGTGACGCAGACCTAAGAGCATCATGTGGTCTCTCCAAAGTTCCAGGTGGGTGAAGGGATTCCTCTTGAGACGATATGGGATAATTTAAGCGAGGGATCGCGATCTAAACACCAGCCCGGCTGGTCGTCCTCGAATTTTCAGGAGGTTGGGAGCGTGGCGGGGAATCTAGCGCATCTCAATGTGGCATCCAGCCGCGACAAGGGGAAGACCTCTACCGAGGTTCCGGGCGCCCGGCACCTCTTCGGCGAGCCGGGAGCTGAGCGTGGTCCTTGCCCACCCGCGAGATTCCCGCATGTCCCCCGAGCATGAGGACACCGCCGGTCATCTCTCGGAGGGGGGACGGGGGGTCCACCACAGGTGAGGAGCCACGCTCGGTGCCCTTGACGGCTCTTTGCTCGGAGGCGGGGGCGGCGCTCCAGACCCTGTGAGGGGTCTTCTCCCGTTTGGCGGCGTCTGCCCAGGTAACGTCTCGTTCCCCACTCGTGTTCCCGGGGTCTCCTATATATGCATATGCGTGTTCTCTCAAGCAGCTTACCTTGCGAGGACTTACGAGGGGCCGGAGGTGAAGGCGCGTGAGGCAGCGGCCACGGAGCGTCTCGGGATCGCGCGGAGGCCGCCGCGTGGTTGCGGCGTGCCCGCCTCCGCTGTGATGAGGACGACGCGTCCCCGGTACCGCCAGTGTTCGAGGTGTCCCGCGATCGGGGCGGCCCTTGTCGAGCTAGTGGCGGAGCAAGAGCGCCGCTGCCGCTTTTGGCTGCCCGAAAGGCCGAGCCGGGAGAAGCCGGCGGCGCAGCCGGGTAAAGAGAGGGATGCGGCGATGGCCGAAAGCCGCCGCCGCGTCAAGGGCTGGCCTTACACGGTCCCCCGACCACCGTCGGCACCCTTACCCCCGGGAGGCGAGGCGTCTGCGAGGACGGAATGAGGGAGGCTGCCATCAAGATCGCCGAGGCCACCATCGAGGGGCGGCGAAGAAGGCGATCTAGACACGGAGAAAGTTGCTCGCGATCCCGTCGAGAAGAACTTTGGCACGGAGCCTCCCACCCTTATGCCTTTTTCGCCGATGTCTCATGCCTTTTCCGAGTTTTTCCCGGGTAGACTGCTGAACGCCCGGACGGCTCGAACTTTCGATGCCAACGACCCCGACGGGTCTTCTCGGTGATGAGTTGAGAGATCATGCCTCCCTCAAGAATGTCGTGGCCGCGGTGTGCGAATCCTTCGAGGTGGCCGAGAACGAGGGAAGGGTCTCGGTGCGTCGCCGTCCTCTGCTGGTCTCATCGGGCCAGTGCAAGGGCGGATCCGAAATGTGCTCCATGAAGGGGTGGGGCATGCGAGCTGGGAGTTGTGGGCGTCGCACTACCTCACGCTAGACTTCGAGCACATCGGTGAAGGCTGGATCTTGGCTGAGGACTCGGCGGCGACGACGGAGCAGGCGCAGCAAAGCAGCATTTGGCCGAGGTGAGCGAAGCCGGCGGCGCCGTCGCGACGAGGTTCGAAGAGGACTTGGTACCCCGGCCGGCCGACTTTGCTAACACCACGGCGCCGACACCGCCATCGACACCGACGTGTGCCACCTTACCGATCCTCGCCGTCGAAGCTCTACGCCTTCCGTCCCGAGCCCCGTCCACCGACCCAGCCAGCCCCGACCCGATCCTCCCCGAAGTTGAGAGTGAAAGTGTGAGTCTTGCGGTGCCCGTGTGTGTGCGGGTTGAAAACATTTGGTGTGTACCTTGGGGCCATAAGGCCCCGTAAGCACTTTTGAGGATCCGGCCTCCGCATTTTGTTTATTCATTTGGTTTTCTTTGCTTTCTCGTGGTTTCTTTAGCCATACGTGGTGATCCATTAGCGGGTGTTATCCTTTGGCCCTCTCGGCTGCCGGGCAACCCCGAGGCGTTTTCCTTGCATAGCGTTTTGTTGGGAAAAAAGTAAGCATAGAAACTTGAAGGAGGGTACATACCGTGATACTTTTAGGAAGTTTAACTTTTAGTGGACCCTTGGGCCCAGAGCAAGGTGCCTAGTTAGGACCAGTCGTGACATTCCGAGGGTGCCCGAGCGGGCCCTTAGCTGAAGTGTGAGTACGGGTGCCTCTAATGGGCGGCTTGAGGCTCAGCGGACCTCTGCTAAGGTTCCTCTAGGTGCCCAAGAGGCCGTGGACTGGCCACTTGCTTGGCGGATTTTGTTCAGGGCGGAAGGTCGTCCCTGCCAGTTTCGTAATTAGGGTAAGTTTTTTGCATGAGGAGGGGGCTTAGCCGATAGACGTATGGTGAGCTTTAGGTGTCATAGCCTCGGTGGCGTTACAGCGTCCCGACGCTCGGCCACGCACCAGTCGTTTTAAGATCCTTCTCGTTCATGCAAGGTTACCCGTTTTATTCAAACTTGATAGGGCTCGAAAGAGAGCCTTTTTTGACAAACATAACGAGCGGATACAAATGGACATGCCAGCGTTATTCGCGGGCAACGGTCCCTACGGGGGAGAAACAACATAGCTTTTTTGTGACGTGGCGACCGAAGTTCCCGCGTCGCCGTCTTGCGCTAGGGACCTCTGGTCCATGCTTCACGCGTTCCTTCCAGCGTCGGAGTCGGTGTCGGAGTCGTCGAGGCAGTGGTTCCACGACGCGAGCAGGTGTGGCATGGGGTCCTCTGCTTCAGTCTTGGAGGAGTTCCGCTCGTGCCCTCGGGCGCTCCCTACGCCCCTAGGGCCGTAGCGCCACCGCCGGGTCGAGGTCGCCCGCAGGTGGCGCCGTGGACGCCCCTGTGTCCCGCCGTAGCGTGTGGGCTTCCCTTGCAGCAGGTGGGGGTGGAGTACCCTCCCGAGATGGGGCCGTCCTCCCGAGGGTGAGTCGCGTCTCCCGTATCTCCATCCGGGCGTGGGGGAAGGTGGAGCCGAATCGATCATGGCTCGAAGCGCGAGCCACCGCCCGCTGGCGGAAGTGGCGGCGACGGGGTCCCCTTCACCTCTCGGGCCCCATAGGCGCTCCCGGGCGGGCGCCGAAGCGTAGGTTGGTGACGACGGGCGCCGAGGTAGGCACGCCTTTCCATGACCCGCGAGCATAGGTGCCGCCGCTTACGCGATACCCGCCTTCTCCATTGCCCGCGGGCGATCAACGACCGAGCCCACTCCCGCGATAGGGATGGATCTCGAAGTCGATCATCCGGGGTGCCGGAGGAGCGACAATGTGGCCGTAGTCGCGAGATAGGCTCCAGAGGTTCCCGCCCCGGGTGACGGTGAGGAACGTGCTAGGCATGCGTGGAAATCGATGCGGTGATTAGCCATCCGAACCAAGTGGGAGAAGTGCTTGACGCCGCTCCCTCCCCTACCGGCGCCAACCGCCGGTGTTTTGAATCGGGTACGGCTAACCGACTAGTAAATGTGCTTTGCGGGCCCCAGAACCGGATGGTTGGTGCGAGATGACACAAGATGTATACCGGTTCCAGTGCCAACGCCAGCCCTACGCCCGGTCGGGTGAGTAGGCGTGTATTCGCACCGAGGTGCTCGTAGTAGGGAATACAAGCGGGGAGAGAGAGGCCGAACCCCAAGTCTCGCGGCGCGGTGATTGAGCCGAGCCGCCAATGTCGAGTGAAGTCAAGGCGTGTGTGCTTCGACTTGCCCTATTCTATGCCCGGGCACCCCTTTATAGTCACAAGGGAGGCCGGCAAGTATATGTCCTCTAAGCGTGGGAAATTGCTTGGCCGGTGCCTTGCACCCGTGCTGTAGAGAAGGGGCGTCCTTAGTTGTCGTCGTGGAAAGGAGATCGTCCTTCCCCCGATCTTCGGTGTCCTCTTGGGTGGCGTGGGTCCCCGGATGTCCCGTGTCCGAGGGGCCATTGACCTCCGATCCTTGCTTTTTGAGGGTAGATGCTCCGAGGGGGTGGCAACAAGGTCCGAGGGGTACCCCCGATGGTGACCGAATCGCTGTCGCATCCGCCGATGATGTCTTTGGCATCGTGGGCTGCAGCGGTGCCATCCGAGGCCCTTTGGGATGGGCGCGTGAGATGACATTACAGTGAGGGTGGTTGTCACGCGGTGCTTGGTAAGGTGTGAACAGCGCGGTGCAAAGGCGGGGCCAGACGAAGCCGACGGGCGTCACGGAAGGATTTGACCACCGCGGGCCCCTCTAGCGAGAATCCGGGCCGCCGTGGTGTGCGGCTTTGTCGGCGTGGACATCCCACCTGCCCTGCCGCCGCTGCCGCTGCCGTAGGCGGACGACGAGGGGTGTGCTTGGCGGTGGTGATTTCGGCGAATCGACCCAATCCTCCCCTCCCGAGAGGGCGGGGGATCGGGCGAAGTCGCTGATTTCCCGCCGCGAGGACCCTACCGGAGGCCTTCTCGATGTCTTGCCCGGCGATGACGGTCGAGGCTAATTACTTCCTTGGTTGATTAAGGCCGAGGGTGCCCTTTATTTTGGCACCCGATAGCTCGGGATGGATGCATCCACGGTTCCATGGCTACCATGAAATTGCTTTGGCAAAGAATGATGATCAATGTGCACCTATGACCGAAGTCCCTTTATGCAATGGTGGCCTGTGATGCAAAGCTTTTGTCGCCGCTCAACGTAAAAGAACATGCCGCTTGTTGGCGATCAAAATCATACACTTTATACCGCCAACTTAGTTATAAAACATGACAAATAACATACTTTTTCCACATAAACCTTTGCTATTTACAAGTTCCACTTGTATTCGAAGAATTTATGTTTTGTAGGTATAAGCATGGAAACAGGTAAAAGTACGCCTAAAAGAGAAGGAAAGCGCACACCTAGCATTGTGTTTTATCAAGGGAAACGCCACCGTGCCGAAACCGGTCCGAATCAAAGCTAAAGCACCACGCTGGGCGTGACACACAACGGGCCACGAGCCCAACTCGCCGGCCAGGCGCAAAGCGGGCCAAACAAACCGGCCGCCGCACGCCAGCCGGCGCCCGCCGTGGCCCAGCTCCGATCCCGCCGCACCTTGTTCGGGTTTCCGCCCCGAGGAGTAGAGTCGGTGCATGACGGCGCTTTTCGGTTTTTGGCGCCAAAGCTCCCGCCAAAAGCCAATTTTCTTCATGTATAAATAGAAGGCACACCCCCTTCACATAGCATCACTCACACATTCACACACTACACCATTCCCTAGGGAATTTCACTTCATAGCTCACATATAGAGGAGTGTAGGAGCGCCAAGCCGCTCAGAAGGGAGTGAGAGAGTGAAAGGTAGGAGTAGAGAGAGGAGTAGCGACCCCGCTGCCTCGTGTGTAGCTCGACTTGGCGTCGCACACTCGGCGGACGGAGTGCCGAACCTGACGGCTCCCGCCTCCATACCTGTACCTCTGCGGGATCTTCTTCACGACTTGGCGTAAGAGATTCGTGTCTTACCTTTAGTTATCATTCTTAAGTACACGCTATCATTCATTCTGTTGAGATTACGGGATCGTTGTTTGCCTTTTTGGTAATTGCTCTAGTAGAGGACCCCCTCGATGAAGACGGGAGTTCCCCGCCAACACTAGAGTAGTGATAAGTAACGAGACATGGTGTCTAAGTTATAAATCACCCTCGTTTGCTACGCAATCCACGGTAGTGAGGTAGGGGATAGGTGGTGACAGCCCTATTCGCCTATTGTATTCCTCCACATCCGGTTGCGGAGTAGAGTCGCAGTCGGCATCACTTGACATACCAAAAGCGATCCGGTGCCCGGTAATACTCACCAATAGAAAGTTAGCCCGACTTAGTCTAAGTGCTAAAGGAACACATCACTTCCACGTTCACCTCCTTCATCCGACTCTCGGTAACTAGGTAGAAATCGCACTTAGCGCCCGTTCCTCGTGGAAATACGATACCTCAATACTTCGGGTGAAGTGCTACAATGGTACTTTCCGTGCACTTGCGGACTTTGCTACTTTAAGCTAAGAAATACCAACAAGCATTTCTCGGCGCCGTTGCCGTGAACGGTTGTCGTTTTAGTTTGCAAACCTAGTATATCAGGTGTGAGCCCTTACCCCTCGCCATTCTTTTTATTTTATTTCTTTTTATTATGGAGCAACCCACCATTTCTAAACTGTCGCTCCAAAGGGCGAGCTCTTAGAACGCCCATCCTCTTCGAAGCCAATCACAGCTTTCGAATTTGAGCTCGCCCAGGCTTATTAGCCATGGTTCGGGAACAACCCTTCTCTGGGTTCGAAAGAGAAAATCCTTACCACCATTTGCGGGAATTTGAACAGCTTTGTGTTTGCCTCATTTTTTTGAAGGCGTACCACGATTAATTTGAGATGGAAATTGTTTCCTTTCTCACTTACCGGAGAGAGCGATACAATGGTATGATCGAGAATGTAGGTAAAGTAGATGGAGATTGGGAAGAATTACAAGCAAAATTTTGTTTAGCATTCTTCCCTCTCACCCAAATTGTTGCCCTTCGTACGAAATCCTCTCATTCCAAAGAAAAGGAGAAGGAAGAGATAGGAGCAGACACGGGACAGATTTACAACATTAACAAATTTTGGTCCCAATTTGTCTTTATCCCGCCACGTGTTGTTACCACATTTTTGGTCGGGATTAAATAAGGAATCTGTCCGATTCCTAGACTCGGCTGCAGGCGGCTCATTTTCACATAAATCCGTAGAGGAAGGCCCTTTTAGATAAAATTCAAGAGAACGTTCCTCCTCTTGAACTCGTCCTTGTAGAATACAAATCTATCTCGGAAGAAGTTTCTTCGGCTAAGGCCGAACCTGTTGAACTTCCTAAACCATTAGAGAAACCGTCCCCCGAACCTTTGGAGGAACCCCTTTTGGGAGACCTCCCACACATCGAGGACGTATTCTTTGACGATTACGAAAACACCTCGAAATAGGAATCGTGAAGAGACCTCCAGCTCCACTAACCCCTAAAGAACCGTTATAAAAAATTCTCTCATGAGAATCAATTAGGAGTTAACTACTTTAATGAGTAGTGAGTGGGCTAATGAAAGTGAGATGTCCTCTCAAGAAATTCGGATTCGCAGACCCTTCATTCCCCATTCGTTGTAAAATACGAGGAACACGGGAGGAAGTACAAGATAACCCAACCTGTAGGAATTAATATAATGTCATATTCTTTTGCTCGCATATTTTTGCAACGAAAGCAAAGATGGCCTACAATCAAAACCCTTAGACATGATACACGCCTGCGTTCTTCGGGGTTGGGGTTATTACATAATATTACTCTTCACCATAATGATATCGAACTCAGCCTAGACTTTCATATTTTTGACATAGATGAGTTCGACATTTTAATCGGGCACCCCTTAGAAAAGTTATTTGATGATCCACCAAGAACAGGGGACCTAGATGTAAAACTAGGTAGGGATACATTCACACTACCTATATCCCAAACTAAAAATTCAATAGTGGAACCTCTGTCCAAATGTATGCCCGTGGAGGTAGTGTCGTTAGTGCCTTTTGAAACTCCCGAAGAGTCTTTCGAAAAAGACTCTAAATTCTTCATTGAGGAAATCGATGAAATAGGTGATTTCATCGATCTTCCCAAAGAAGAAGAATCGGCACCACCTCCCATTGAGCTAAAAGCCCTTCCCCGAAGGACTACGCTATGTTTTCTTAAATAACGATAGAAATGCTCTCGTGATCATTAGCGATAAACTAACTGATGAGGAGACATCAAGACTTATAAAAATTCTAGAAAAACATAGAACGGTCTTCGGGTATTCCCTACATGATTTGAAGGAATTAGCCCAATGATATGCTCTCATCGCATTCCTGTTGACCCGGATAAAACACCCTCACGTGAACCCCAACGCCGGCTCAACAATGAGATGAGAGAAGTCATGAAGAAGGAAGTCCTTAAACTTCTTCACGCTGGGATAATATATCCCATGCCACATAGTGACTGGGTTAGTCCCGTCCAAGTGGTGCCTAAAAAGGGAGGCATGACGGTAATAAAAAACGCTAAGAACGAATTAATTCCTCAGCGTACCGTCACTGGATGGAGAATGTGCATAGATTACCGAAAATTAAATGCCGCAAACAAAGAAAGATCACTTCCCACTCCCTTTCATTGATGAAATGTTGGAGCGGTTAGCAAAACACTCTTTCTTTTGTTTCTTAGATGGATATTCCGGATATCACCAAATCCCCATCCACCCAGATGATCAAAGCAAGACAACATTTACTTGTCCATATGGAACATACGCCTACCGTAGGATGTCTTTTGGGTTGTGTAATGCACCCGCATCATTTCAAAGGTGTATGATGTCTATATTCTCGCACATGATTGAAGAAATCATGGAAGTTTTGATGGACGATTTCTCCGCCTATGGAAAAACTTTTGAAAATTGTCTAGAGAATTTAGACAAAGTCTTGCTGAGGTGCCAAGAAAAGGACCCGGTACTTAATTGGGAAAAGTGCCATTTCATGGTCCGAGAAGGCATTGTCCTCGGTCACCTAGTGTCCGAGAAGGGGATTGAAGTAGACAAAGCTAAAATTGAAGTAATTGAAAATTTACCTCCCCTCGTGAACGTAAAAGGAATCCATAGCTTTCTAGGCCATGCAGGATTTTATAGACGGTTTATAAAAAGATTTCTCACAAACCTCCGCATCAAGTTAACAAGCCTATTAGCTAAGGATGTACCCTTTGAGTTCACCGATGAGTGCATGAAAGCTTTCCTCACCATTAAGGAAGCACTCATCTCAAAGACCAATCATCCAACCACCATTGGTCGCTGCCCTTTGAGATCATGTGTGATGCTAGTGGTTACACAAAGGGTGCGGTCCTTGGCCAAACCAAAGATAAAAAGCATCACGCTATTGCATATGCTAGCAAAACACTAACCGAGCTCAATTAAACTATGCCACAACCGAAAAAGGAGCTCCTAGCTATTGTTTTTGCTATAGACAAGTTTAGATCTTACTTAGTGGGATCAAAAGTAATTGTTTACACCGATCATGCTTTGCATTGAAATATCTACTCACTAAGAAAGATGCTAAACCAAGATTGATTAGATGGATTCTCTTACTCCAAGAATTTGATTTGGAAATTAAAGATAAGAAAGGAGTAGAGAATACCGCTTGTAATCATTTGTCGCGCTTGCAATTCACTAACACGCAGAACTCGCCCATCAATGACTTCTTACGCGATGACATGCTCCTAAAGGTGGAGGACATAACCCCATGGTACGCAGACATTGTTAATTTCATGGTTTTCGTGTTATGTACCACCCGTGAATCCCGTCGAAAGCTAAAAAGCGTAAAAGCCTACGCCACCTATGGGATGATCCGTACCTCTACGAGGTGTGTTACGATGGCATGTTGAGAAGATGCGTGCCCACCAAGGAGGGACAGGAAATTATTGAGAAGTGCCATGCAGCTCCATATGGAGGACACTATGGAGTGTTCCGCACATAAGCCAAAATCTGGCAGTGCGGATTCTACTAGCCGACCATGTACCATGACACCAAAGAATTCATTAGAAGGTGTCACAAGTGCCAGCTGCAAGGAGGCATCACCTCGCGCAATGCCATGCACCTCCACTACAACTTACAAGTCGAAGTCTTTGATGTTTGGGGTATTGACTTCATGGGACCTTTTCCAAAGTCCCGTGATAGTGAATACATTCTCATCGCCGTCGACTACATATCCAAGTGGGTGGAAGCACTACCATGCCGAGCCGCTGATTCCAAGCACGCAAGAAAGATGTTTCATGAGATTATCTTCCCTCGCTTCGGAACTCCAAGGATGGTGATAAGTGACGGAGGATCCCATTTCACTGACAAAGCCTTCAGAACCTTTCTAAAAGAGTTGGGGTCCAGGCACAACATTGCCACACCATACCATCCACAAACAAGTGGCCAAGCTGAAACGTCCAACAAGCAAATCAAGAACATCCTGCAGAAAACCGTCAATGCAATGGGGAAAGGATGGAAAGATAAGCTACCCGATGCACTATGGGCATGACACCATTCCATATGGTCTATGGCAAGAGCTGTCATGTACCGGTGGAACTCAAGCATCGAGCCTCTTGGGCAATCATAACCTAGAACATGGATCTCAAGCTAGCCTGGACAAAATAGACAGAAACAACTTACCGAGCTAGAGGAATGGCGTGAGAAGGCATATCACAGTGCCAGGCTCTACAAAGAAAGAACAAAGAGATGGCACGACCGTCGGATCCAGCACAAAACATTTCAAGAAGGGGACAAGGTACTACTTTTCAATTCCCGAGTAAAGTTGTTCGGCGGAGGAAAACTTCGAAGCAAATGGAAAGGGCCATACGTCGTCGTCGACATCTCACCACACGGAGCTATCACCATTCAAGACGGCGAAGGTAATGTTTCAAAGGTAAACGGCCAACGCTTAAAAGTTTTCTATGAACCTTCTAACGAATCAAATAAAACCATAGAAGAAATAAATTTAATTAGTTTTGAAACCTTTGAATTTTAAATTTGAAGTTCATTCGCATGTTCTTGCTGTCCTTAGGATATATGTCTAAAATAAAGAAAAGGGAAGACCAAAATTAGAAAGCACCAACCTTCCTTTTTTCCTTTTTTTTTTTTTTTTTTTCAATTCTTACGCCTAAAAAAAAAAAACTAATATAAGAAAAACACCATCGGGTAAGACACGGGGGATAAGAAGAACGGGGAAACTAGGACCGGATACCGGCGTCCGCCACCGGGCGGCGATCGCCCCCATGGCGGCGAATCGCCGCGAGCAGACAGCCCCCGAGGCCATCTCGATCGCCGCTTCGGTCGCGGTGCCTCCAACCCCCCGAACACGGGTGTTCGGTTGGCGTTAAATCCGTTTTTGCTATAAAATGTCGCGTGCACACCCCTTAGTACCAAATTGCACCAACCTTTTCTTCTACTTTTTCTGCTCCAAGAACCATCCACTCCATGGCACGCAACAACCAAATTTTACCTAGCCCTTGGTATAGATGAACCGGAAGAATCTCCCATTAGAGAAGAGGCAAATTTCGTCATGGCAGCCCCTCTTGCAATTTTACCCCCTCCACATAATTCCACTAGAAAGTTTCCATCAAAACCAACTTCCAAAGATCAAAAAGAGAAACACATTGCCCACCAAAGACACGGAAAAGAAGCTTTCTCGAGAGAACTCCTAAAAACAAATCTTCTCGAACGAGAAATCATCCTCTCTAGGAGCCAAAACCCCGCCAAGCGGTAGTAAGAAGAATTATCCCACCTCTAGGAAGCACCCACCCCTCAGGAGGGTCAGCCTCGAGGGTTTTTCGATGATAGCAAGGAAGAAGAACCGTAAATTGGACCCACCTACGCATCTCAAGTAACACTAACATCGAAGTCTCCTTTGAAAATTAGAGCATGCTCGTAACAAACAGAGTGAAGAGAAATTAGAAATTAAGAAATTAGAAGACACTATTGTTGCAATGCGTAGGGGATTCAATGAAAAATTAGCTAGGGTGGCAAGAGCTGCAGGAGTGGCTAGCGCACTTGCCCCACCACGCTAGATTTTATCCTCCCTAAAATAAATCAGGCATAGTTTGATTTTATATTTTATTTTTTTATTTCCTTTCTTATGCTATCCATCAATGTATTGCCCGATCAATAAAGATTGTTTTATTTGTATGTCATGTGTACACTTGTTCTTCTATTCTTGTCTCTTGATTATTCTTGTACAAAGAACAAGTGTGGGGAGAGGCCCAGCGTGCACACACCGCAACAGGTAAAAACAGTTTATAATTCAATTTTTCCTGTGTCTCTCCTAAAATTAACATTCAAGAATGTTAATGCCAAATTAAAATGAATTATAAACTCCACTTCTAATCTCCTTTTGAATCGGTTGGCATATATTTTATTCCTCACTAAAACCCCAGTGCTTTTGATGAGCAACGCTAAAATAGGGAACCCATTTTATCTTATTAATTGCACTTAGAGATATAGTAGGATGACTTGATTTTGCTCTCTCTCTCTTACAATAAGACTTGGAATTTATTTCAAACTTTAAAATAAGCATGCTCCAAGGTCAATTTAGTTAAAATTCCTACCGAGCCTAAATTAAATTATACACATCCACAAATAGCTATTTATTTTTGTATTGAGTTTTGTCAAATTCGAGATCAATTGTTGAGAGAGTTTCATACGCCTAAGATCGAAATTCACGTACACCCACCAAATAAGCCAATTCTTACATCAAGAATTGCGCACAACATGCATCAATTACCACCCACCAAAAGAGTCACAATCTTATTCCAAATTTCGATCCTCAAACATTTGTCATATGCCAAATAGAGATGAGATATGGGCTATTCATATATATATATATATATATATATATATATATATATATATATATATATATCCATGCTAATGCGCATGTAGAAAAAAAAAATGGACATGTGTCCAATAAAATGAAGATGGTGTGCCAAAGAAGCCCGCCCAAAAAAAAAAAAATGATGATACTACTTATTAAAATAGCCCATATTCTCTCGATTTAAAGGCATTACAATTAGAAGAATCATGTTACAACAAGAGTGACACTGTCACATTTATTTCCTCTACATTGCATTCCACACACTTGCACATTTCGATGCGGGATTATGACGCTTCCCTCCTAAGATCCGAGTTTGACCCAACAATATATACAAGGTAAATATGCACTTGTCATTTTCTCTGAAGATCTCCAAAACACCACATAAATATTAGAATTAGAGAGAGTGACAAATATAAATGTTTGGGAGGAATCAATCCACATATATGAGTGACTCACTTTAGAATTGACCAAGGAGCAACGCTTAATTTCTTTCCAAATTTTTTTTTTAAACCAAGTCTTTGCTAAAAGAGTAGAAGTAAATGATGGAAATCCAAGCTATTCCTTTGTTCATTTTTTCAAGATAATTTGGTAGCCACTTTGAATGCTCACAAAGAAGGTGAAGTTTGGAATAATCTTTATGCTAACTTTGAAATTTTCCATCCAGAGGATTAACCCACTTGGTCCTAAATTTACTCGAGGACGAGTAAAAGCTAAGTGTGGGGGGACTTGTTGGCGGTCAAAATCATACACTTTATACCGCCAACTTAGTTATAAAACATGACAAATAACATACTTTTTCCACAAAAACCTTTGCTATTTACCTAGTTCCACTTGTATTTGAAGAATTTATGTTTTGCGTATATAAGCGTGGAAACAGATAAAAGTACGCCTAAAAAGAAGGAAAGCGCACACCTAGCGTTGCGTTTTATCAAGGGGAACGCCACCGTGCCCGAAACCGTCCGAATCAGGCTAAAGCACCATGCGGGACGTGACACACCACGGGCCACGAGCCCAACCGCCGGCCAGCGCGTGAGGTGGGCCAAACTGGGCCGCCGCCGCGACTCATGGGCGCCGGCCGTGGGCCTGTGCTCGATCCCGCCACGCCTTGTTCGTGGTTCCGCCCGAGGAGTAGAGTCGGTGCATGACGGTGCTTTTCGGTTTTGGCGCCAAAGCTCCCGCCAAAAGCCAATTTTCTTCGTGTATAAATAGAAGGCACACCCTCTTCACATAGCATAACTCACGCATTCACACACTACACCATTACTTAGGGAATTTCACTTCATAGCTCACATATAGAGTGTAGGAGCGCCAAGCCGCTCAGAAGGGAGTGAGAGAGTGAAAGGTAGGAGTAGAGAGAGGAGTAGCGACCCCGCTACCTGCGGTGTGTAGCTCGACTTGGTGTCGCACACTCGGGCGGACGGAGTGCCGAACCCGCCGGCTCCCCGCCTCCATACACAGACACCTCACGGATCTTCTTCACGACTTGGCGTAAGAGATTCGCGTGTCTTACCTTCGTTATCATTCTTAAGTACACGCTATCATTCATTCTGTTGAGATTACGGGATCGTTGTTTGCATTTTTGGTAATTGCTCTAGTAGAGGACCCCTGATGAAGACGGGAGTTCCTGGCCAACACTAGAGTAGTGATAAGTAACGTAGACGTGGTGTCTAAGTTATAAATCACCGTCGTTTGCTGCGCCATCCACGGTAGTGAGGTAGGGGATAGGTGGTGACAGCCCTATTCGCCCATTGTATTCCTCCACGTCGGGTTGCGGAGTAGAGCTGCAGCCGGCATCACTTGGCATACCAGCGATCCGTGCCCGGCGTAATGCTCACCGAATAGAAAGTTAGCCTGACTTAGTCTAAGTGCCGAAGAACACATCACTTCCACGCTCACCTCCTTCATCCGACTCTCGGTAACTAGGTAGAACAGACTTAGCGCCGCTCCTCGTGGAAATACGATACCCCTCAATACTTCCCGGTGAAGTGCTACAACGGTACTTTCGTGGCGCTTGACTTTGTTGCTTTAAGCTAAGAATTACCAACACTGCTCCTCACTTTCTCCATGATCTCTTATTCATGATCTGAGAGCATCAAAGAGAAGTGAGGATCAGTGGCATGTTCTTTTTAGCAGCCAATGATACAAACCTTCCTGAAAAGCTGAGGCCATCTCCTTTTCTTGGCACCTATGGAAGCTTTGCTCTTATATATTTTTGTTATGTTGTTCTCCTATCTCATTTTGGGCTTGGCCAATGATCCAATTGAGGCCTTATTTTTGACAATTGGTTTTGAAATGCTTACAGTCTTAGACTATGATGCTAGCGCCATGAATCCGAAACGCGCATTATCTTTATTACCTCATGTTAGTCATCAAAACGTGACTCACATCCATCCCAAGAAATGATGGAGTCGGTGTTCCATGGATATCTCCCTCATAGCCGGGGATGGATTGAGTCACGCTTTCGCTGGCGATGCTTAACCACATCTCTACCACCAACTTTATATGAATAAAACATGATAAATATTCTCTATAAACTCTAGAATAGGGCTTTGATCTAACACTTCCACAAGTTTTGTTAGAATATGTGTTTTGCAGGGGACTAGTACCAAAACTACCGAAATACGCTTTCCCAAAGGCGCAAAACAAGCAAAACCAAGCCCAACACTTCGAACGCATAATTGGACCAAAAGCAACCCTCAAGTTGACACCTGTTATAGCATAATATTAATAGTCAACTAAACATGAAATAAGGGCGTAAAATGAATATCAACATAGACTAGGGTTTTACTAATATAATTCCACGAGCTTTGGTGATTTATATATTTACTGAGGGACTAAACAGGAAAAAGCCTAGAGTTTGCAAGACATATGAAGCATAAACATGTTACAAACATATTCCAAGATAGCACCATTGTAAAGAGCTCGTCGAGACGATCGAAACAGATATATATTATTTGCTATATTTGGAGCTCAAAATAAGAAGATATTAATATTACAAGTAATGGAAGATTCTAGAATATGGCTCGCGGGATTAATTGGGCCTAAATCAGAATTTGGCCCATGAAGACATATTTATATTATAATGAGATATGGCGAAAAGGATTAGTACCACATTGCTTGCTGAAGCTGAAGGGACATAAGAAGACCCCTATATATAGACCCCTAGGCCTATGGAATTATTATTATTATTATTTTTAATTAATTCTATTCATTAATCTTTCGGTTGTAGAGGTGTCCCAATGTAAGGATAACCTCTCTCTCTCGATTAGTGAACTAGAATTAGATTAGAAGTAGATTAGACATATAATTAGAGATAAATTAGGCATGTAATTAGAAGTAGATTAGATCTAACTTAGATCTAATCAAGAGTAAAGGAGAGTGGAGCTATGCTCTTGTTCTGGATCTGTCTTCAGAGTATGGTATGTCTTTATATCTTCTCTACAAGACTTATGCTTTAATATATTTATCTTTTCTATTACTTTATGCTTTCCATATTTGGTTAAGTATAGTTGTTATATTATTGCATGGGATCTCCGCTCGTATTGAGTGCTCTAGTTATTCATGGTAGCTAGAGTAGTAATTTATAGTGTAGACTTGGTGTCTAGGCTATAGGTTACCCGAGGTTACGCCCAAACCTACGGGATAGTTGTGGTAGCCCTGTGGGTGACAAAATTGTCGGGCCGTTGTAATCCACCACGCACGGGTTGGTGTTTTCGTAGAGCTTTAGGCAGCCTTCTCCCAACTACCTTCTTCCCAGTCTTTCTCGAGAGTTGGAAAGGAACTGTTGCTCAAAGTGCATTAGTATAATTGCTATCATAGAACCTAAGTAATAGAGAATTACTCAGAACCTTGATCTCTCCATTTGACCTCTTGTTTAGTCTTTGACATTTTAGGTAGCTTATTATTTTATGCTTTGACAATTACTTATCCTTTAACCATTACCCCCTCACTATAGTTTAGTGGTTTGCTAAGTTAATAGATACATGATTGTGACTTGTTAGAATTCTTTAGCCAAAGCTTCCCCTGGGATACGATACTCTAGAATACTCATCCTAGGGAAAAGCTACAATGGTAGGTGTTCTGCGTGCGCTTGCGAATCCTTCATATTCTTTTAGCACTTAACAAATGCCAACAAGCTTTTTAGCGCCGTTGCGAAGCGATTAGCCTAAAGATTCTAATGATGATCATGATGTCCGCTAATTTAGTGTATCACTAGCTTTAGTAGGATTATCCTTGTTCGTTGAATTGTGGAATAGACAGGACAAAAGATGTCGCTAAGATCTTCCGACAAGATTCCACGAGAAAAGAAGATAGATTGAAGAACCCAGGGTGCCTGATCATCCAAGATTCATCAACATTGGAACCCTGCTATCTCAAGGTAAGTATTTAAATATATATTATTCTAACCAAGTATAGATTGAAAAAGAAGTTGTCGTCACAAGAATTCAATGCACACATCTCAAGTGGCGTACATAGAAGCTGCACATCGTGGTAAGTATGATTAAAAGGTGAGAAAGTCTTGCTCATTGACTATAAATTGAGTAGTTATCATTTAATTTCTTGCATTGCATTGCATGTTTATATGATCAACTCATGCATTCACTCCGCTTAGTTTATATTTTCTCATAGTAGATCCATTGCATGTTTAGTTCCTTGCATCTATCCATACCATTTGCATCTAAAAAGAAAAAAAAAAAATCACTTTGATCATGCTCTTTCATCTCTAATTGGATAAATCTATAGTGCTTTGATGCTATCTTTGTCCGCTATAGTATGTTTTGGTTTGGAAGTGCTACAATTGGGTGCTCCCAAAGGCTTTTAAATTAAGCGTGGTGCTTAGGTTAAATAGTCTTTCTTAATTGAATTAGACATGGAGTCTAGTTTGGTTATTGAACTAAAAATTGCTTTATGTAGACATTGGTTATTGTGTTGGACTAACCCCTGCAGAAAACTCTCAAATCCAATTCGGGTAATTCAAGAGATGAACTTCGGATAAGAGATGAAGCAAGGCATATGAGAACTCTAACCTTGTGCAAAAGACACGGTTCATTCATGGAAGAATTGTAAGTATCAAATATCATTCACTATGTCTTTTGCTACAAGTTATCTTTTGCCTTGATCCACATGCTAGAGTGCGGCCGTAAAATAAAAAATGTTAAAAGACATGATAAATAAAATACGTTGCTAAGAGTAATCGAAGAACCACCTTTTCATTAGCATAGATGAGATCTTATAAACTTTGGACAATAACCCTTGCTTCAACTATATTGCATATTCCCTCGGGTATGTGTCCACTAATATTTTGCAGGAAAAGGATCTGTGCTATGTCTATTCAATGAAGAAGAGTGTTATATAACACACGATCTAGATGAAGCTTTCACTCAAAAGAAGTGGATGGACAAAGCAACAGGGCCATAAGAACATCAAAGACAGGTAAGTGAATATAACTCACATATTTTTATATAGCTTTTGTCTTTTGTTCTAACAGAAAAGAAAAATAATATATATATCTGAGCGCATGATGGCTCATGGTAAAAGAAACATGTTCCTAGGACAAGTTCCCTTCGGGTATTCTTTGTCACTAACCTTGCAGAACAAAGGATGAACAATATCTAAGGACATGGTGATTGCAACACATAAATAGGGATGATTCAGCATTCACACTTAAAGTGTTGAGTGACAGGAAGGCTCAAGCATGGGGGAGGAAGGTCAATTCCTCTAAAGATCAACTGACATACTCCTCCTCTACTCAAGCTCCCGTCACTCGACATACTTGGTTTGCAATCTCTCTACTCATAATTACTTTATCTCTCTAAAGTTTGATTGGTTATAGATGTCATGCATAAAAATCAAACTTAAAGATATCATAAAATTTCCAACTAGAGAGAAAGTAATAGTGAGCATATAAAATATCCAATCAAAACTTCTTCTGGCATAAAAGCAACCTTAAGCTCCATGATAGTTTTACCCTTGTTTACAATTACTTGTATATTCCTTCGGTATGTGTTGTCAACTAATATTGCAGGAATAAAATCATGAGAGGAGCAAAAAGGTCTAAGCACAATTTAAAGACAAGAAGGAAAGGACGATGCAATAAAAGACACAAGTGAGGAGCAAGATACATAAGAGGCCAAAGAAGGAAAGCTTCTAGCGAAGAAGAGAAGGACCACCACAAGATGTTACGATGTCATCACACTCCAATAATAAGGTAACATCTTGAGGTAAGTTGTCATTACTAACGCTTTTCCTAAAGTATGGCTTGTTCATAAATAAAGAATCAAACTTGTTAGAGCAACACCTTTGCCTGATCCAACTTCTTTAGCTCAACATGTTTTGTTTCTTTAGTTGTTCCTACCACCACTTTCTTGATGTCTTAGTTCTCATCTTATAAGCCGTAATATTGCTTACCTTGTTTTGAAAGAACTTAATCATAATCATGCCTTTGGTATTTAGATAAGAAAATCTTCCAAGAGTCAACGAGTATGATTTGATCTGTCGAATGTTTTAATCACAAACAATCATGCTCAATCTTCTCGATCTTGTCACCCAAGTTAGATTTAAGAAAAGTATATAACAAATCAACTCTATCTTGTTTGATGTGCCTATGGTTAGAGAAGAATGAATGAAGTTTTGGTTATGTTGGTGTTTTCCCACCAACAGAGCCCATGCACTTGATCTCTACCATGACTTTACAAAGCGGGACACACTTTGAGCAAAATAGTAGAGAAGCCTACCGATTTCTCTAGAATTCAACAAGTGAATGTCTTACAAGCATGCACACTAAACAAAACGCTGCCTATGCTTCATTCCAACTCATAAGACCAGCAAAGAACATGGCTGATGTCGTCCTTCACCATCTCAAGGAGCACAACCGTCAAGATCGATAATACACTCAAGGAAACAACAAGGTAAGAAGTCTCGCTCGAGAGGACTTAAAACACCAACCCCTTGCCGAAAAAGGTAAGATCGGTAGTTATCCATATTTATTTCCTTGCATTGCACAATCATTTTCCTTTAGCATATTTATATTTCTAGCCTTGCATTAGAAAAAGAAAAATAAATATTTGCTTGTTGCATAGACATGAAAAACTCTAAGCCCCATGTGAGTAATTTTGTGGTGTGTAACAACCCACAAAGATATTTACTGTGGTGGCATAAAAATAAAATAAATATGCATGCATCATCATCCTTATTTGCATAGAAAATCCCAAAAAATCTTTAATGCTGCCGAAAGATTTCCGTGCATGAAAAAGCAACGTGGCTAACCCCTAACGCTTAATCAAGTTCCACTAGTTTTGTTGTCTATTTGAGTTCAGTGAGATCCCAAGGAAGAGAGACATGAAACATATGGTGTCCAGCATTAAAGAAGATCAATCAACCACCATCACTATCTATCTCTACTTCCAACCATCAAGAACATTGAAGACTATGTCAACATCTAGCTTGGGGAGTGCAACCCCCAGTTATCCGAATAAGTATCTTACTATCTTATTATCTATATTATATTATTATTATTAGTTAAATATTTTGTTTGCTAGAAAGTTTATTGAAGAGTTTAGTTTTTATATATAGTCTAAAAGAGTCTTTTGTTAGATTGTGGAATAAAAGGATCAAGAGAGAGTGCACATTAAAGTTTACTTTGCTCAACTAAAAGGAACCTTAAAATTTGTCAACAAGGAGATGATGAATAGTTGCTCCGTTGTTATACTTTTCTAGTACCTAGCTTTCAAGCTTAATTTCTCTCGAGCTCCATTTGCAAAATTAATATTTATTTTTGAAACCTGAAACCTATGGGTTGCAAATGCTTGCTCTAAAAAGTCTAGGTAATTGACGGATATGATATATGACGATGAGTGCTATTTGATCTTACTCCTAGTGACACTAGATTTCTGAGATTTATTTTGAAAATTAAAAATGCACATGATAAGTTCCTGTGTGACAAGAGTGTGAACCTCCTACCACACCATATATACATGCTATTTAGATTAGGAAAACCTTTTGAAAAATATATATATATATAGCTGCTTGCTTTGCATTAAGTTTGTTCAATCTTTGTTGACCCTTAGAAACTTGTCATGCTGATCATGTACACTCCACTCATTTCATTCCACTCTATATCAACTCCATATACACCTACTATATATATATACCCATCCACTCATTCATTGCTAGCCAATATCTTACAAAAAAGCTCCAAAATAATTATACCTCTCAAAAAAGTTATTGCAAAAAAGAGATATGGGTTGTATTATAAAAAAAAAAAAAAAAAAAAGAAAAAAAAAAAAAAAAGAAGAAAAAAAAAAGAAGAAAGGGAGATGAAAAATGGACAAAAGTCCTACGGGCGAGTAGGGCCTACCTCCCTAATAGAGATGAAAAATGGACAAGTGTTCGAGGGCGAGTAGAGCCCACATCTCTAAATAAAGATGAATAATGGACAAGTGTCCGAGGGTCAGTAGAACCCACATCTTTATAAGAGAGGAAATAACAGACAAAAGTCTAGGGCCAGCAGAGCCCACCTCTCTTGAAAAAAAAAAAAAGAGAAAAAGATACAACCCAGGTTCTCTAAAAAGTTTCAAAATAAAAAGAGAGAAGATTCCTAAAAGGAGCAAAAGTAAGATTCCCTATCTATTCTATTCACTTCACTACATACTCTACTACATTCCATATCATACATATTCTATCCACCATACACATGCACCACTTGATCAGTGTGACTTGTATCTTTGGATCCATTGCTTGAATTTACAATATATGCTTAGTAAGTAAAATTATTTTTTCTCCTACCTATAAGCTCCACATACTTAAGCTTTAGATATATAGGGTGAGAGAGAAGAAGGCATAGTATATTATTGCCTTAGTCAAAAATATTATTACTATAAGAGAGAAGGGCAATCACTACCTATTTGCCTAAGGAAGGAACCACCAATACCACAAATGAGAGATTAGAGAGAGTCACACTGAGGAACTTTGAGTTTTATTTGAAAAATAGCAAAAACTCCGTAGGACAGTTGATCAAAAGAGTTTGAGATTTAGTGCTTGACTTGACTGTTCTATCTTTCAATTACCCAAGATTGAAGGAAAAGATATAAGCCCCAAAAGGTAAGAGGTAATATGGGTAACTTTTGAAAAGTTTATTCTTATCTAGAGAGAAATTTTGTTTGAAAGCATGTGTATTCTTAAGGTGTGAAAGCGTTGTAGCAACTCCTGATCCATTGGTAAGTTTGGCTTTACTAGGGACTAGCAAAGGGTAAGCTTGGGGGAACTTGTTGACACCTGTTATAGCATAATATTAATAGTCAACTAAACATGAAATAAGGGCGTAAAATGAATATCAACATAGACTAGGGGTTTTACTAATATAATTCCACGAGCTTTGGTGATTTATATATTTACAGGGACTAAACAAGAAAAGCCTAGAGTTTGCAAGACATATGAAGCATAAACATGTTACAAACATATTCCAAGATAGCACCATTGCAAAGAGCTCGTCGAGACGATCGAAACAGATATATTATTTGCTATATTTGGAGCTCAAAATAAGAAGATATTAATATTACAAGTAATGGAAGATTCTAGAATATGGCCTGCGGGATTAATTGGGCCTAAATCAGAATTTGGCCCATGAAGACATATTTATATTATAATGAGATATGGCGAAAGGATTAGTACCACATTGCTTGCTGAAGCTGAAGGGACATAAGAAGACCCCTATATATAGACCCCTAGGCCTATGGAATTATTATTATTATTTTTAATTAATTCTATTCATTAATCTTTCAGTTGTAGAGGTGTCCCAATGTAAGGATAACCTCTCTCCGGGATTAGTGAACTAGAATTAGATTAGAAGTAGATTAGACATGTAATTAGAGATAAATTAGGCATGTAATTAGAAGTAGATTAGATCTAACTTAGATCTAATCAAGAGTAAAGGAGAGTGGAGCTATGCTCTTGTTCGATCCTGTCTTCAGAGTATGGTATGTCTTTATATCTTCTCTACAAGACTTATGCTTTAATATATTTATCTTTTCTATTACTTTATGCTTTCCATATTTGGTTAAGTATAGTTGTTATATTATTGCATGGGATCTCCGCTCGTATTGAGTGCTCTAGTTATTCATGGTAGCTAGAGTAGTAATTTATAGTGTAGACTTGGTGTCTAGGCTATAGGTTACCCGAGGTTGCCCAAACCTACGGATAGTTGTGGTAGCCCCAGGGGTGACAAAATGTCAAAGCCGTTGTAATCCACCACGCACGGGTTGGTGTTTTTCAGAGAGCTTTTAGGCAGCCTTCTCCCAACTACCTTCTTCCCGCCTTTCTCGAGAGTTGGAAAGGAACTGTTGCTCCAAAGTGCATTAGTATAATTGCTATCATAGAACCTAAGTAATAGAGAATTACTCAGGAACCTTGATCTCTCCATTTGACCTCTTGTTTAGTCTTTGACATTTTAGGTAGCTTATTATTTTATGCTTTGACAATTACTTATCCTTTAACCATTACCCCCTCACTATAGTTTAGTGGTTTGCTAAGTTAATAGATACATGATTGTGACTTGTTAGAATTTTTTAGCCAAAGCTTCCCTGTGGATACGATACTCTAGAATACTCATCCTAGGGAAAAGCTACAATGGTAGGTGTTACTCGCGGCGCTTGCGTAATCCTTCATATTCTTTTAGCACTTAACAAATGCCAACAACCCCGACTCGGACATGGGCGGCCCAGAACCCACCACCGAAAGGCGGTTGGAAACGGCGTCCTGGCCGGATTGAAAAGTGGGTCCAAATTTGGACCCACAAAACGCCAAAATTGAACCGCCCTTTTTCTGGCGGTATCATTAATGCACGAGGAGGCGGTTGCATGGGGTGCTTTCCTAAAATACGCCAGCAAACCGACCATGCTCTACTACTTAAGGATGGCTCCACCCTCTCATTCAACAATTCATCATTCTTCAAGTCCATCACAAATACACAATTGAGAAGAGGAGTAGTGCCATTCCATTAGAGTAGACTCTATATAGAAGGGAGAGAGAGAGGGGAAAAGAGTGTAGAAGAAGGGCGGAGTAGCGACCCTCTACTTAGTGTACATCGCCTTCGCTCTTGTACATCGGGTGGACCCGTGTCTTGCCGGATCTGCATGCGGCTCCCGCTTCTAGACTTGTACCTCTACGATCGTCGAATCGCTTGAGTAAGACACTCGTGTTCTATCTTTACATTGTTTTCTTCAAGTTTAAGGTATCATTCTCTTTACAAGTTTGCGGGTTCGTTGTTCGTCCTCGGACGATTGCTCTAGTAGAGGACTCCCGATAAAGACGGATGTTTCGCCAACGCTAGAGTAGTGGCAAATAGCGTGGACGTGGTGTCTAAGCTGTGAGTCACCTTCGCTTCTTGTCGCCTTAGCCCACGGTAGTGAGGTAGGCGACAGTGGTGACAGCCCTGTTTCGTCCCTTTGCACCCCTCCACGTTCGTTTCTGAGTAGAGCCGGAGGTCGGCATCACCCGCGCGGACTGTGCGATCCGGTGCCCGGCAAGCTTGTAGAGGTGAAGGTACTTAACCTTAGGATTACAATTGGAGTAGAGCCTCGCTACCCAAGTTTACCTACTCCATCCTCCTCAAGGTAGCTAGCTAGAAAGACTTAGCGCCCGTTCCCTGTGGAAATTACGATACCCCTGAATACTTCCGGTGAAGTGCTACAACGGTACTTTCCGTGCGGCGCTATGGACTTATCCGCTCACGCTAAGAAATACCAACAGCTTCCATGGCTACCATGAAATTACTTTGGCAGCAATGATGATCAATGTGCACCTATGACTTAGTCCCTTTATGCAATGGTGGCCTGTGATGCAAAGCTTATGCCGCCGCTCAACGAGAAAGAACATAGAGCTTCTCGACTTTCTCCATGATCCTCACTTGTTCATGGCCCGAGAGCATCAAGGGGGAGGTCGAGGCTCTATGCTCTTTTTAGCAGAAGGCTACACTATCTGATGCTGAGGGCCCATCTATATTACCTCATGTTTGTCATCAAACCGTGACTAACATTTGTTTCTACTTTTTTAAGGCTATGGCTTGGTATGTTGTATATCGTGGCGAGGTTCCTGGAGTCTATGATAGCTGGGCAAAATGCAATGGTGGCCTGTGATGCAAAGCTTATGTCGCTGCTCAATCGAAAGAACATTGAGCTCCAAACTTTCTCCATGATCCTCGCTTGTTCATGTTTTGAGAGCATCAAGGGGGAGGTTTGGGGCTCAATGCTCTTTTTAGCAGAAGGCTACACTATCTGATGCTGAGGCCCCATCTATATTACCTCATGTTTGTCATCAAACCATGACTAACATTTGTTTCTACTTTTTTAAGGCTATGGCTTGGTATGTTGTATACCGTGGCGAGGTTCCTGGAGTCTATGATAGCCGGGCAAAATGTAATGAACAGTGAGTGGTTTTTCAGTAATCGTCAAGAAGTTTCGCACGAGAGCAGCTGCAGAGTACATTGGTAATTTGACCACCACACGCTGGGTGCAAGCTCCACCACCAGCCCTTGAGTTAACCCATTAGGCTCTAGGTTTTGTTGTCGGTTTTGTTGAGTACATTGAACTATGAGTTGTATCAGTGTAACTAGACTTGTGCCGGATATTGGACCAATTAATCTATGTTTCGATCATGTATGTGATATATATGTGATAATTGAGTTGTATTAGTGCATGGATGTCAAATATATATGATATGTGATCTATGTGTTACATTTGTAAAGGTGGAAAGGAAAAACGAAAAAAAACAAAAATTTGGTCACTCCACCGAGAGTCGCGGCTCGGTAAATTACACACGCATGCCGAGGGTAGCACCGGTAAAATCTGGGAGAGGGGGCCTGGGATCCCCATATTCCCGTATACCGAGGGTAGCGCTCGGTGAAAACAGCGCTTCAGGTGTAACTATGGTCGATTCACCGAGCGCTACCGTGGCCCTCGGTGACACGACCATAGTTCTACCGGCGACATGCTGATGTGGCCGTCGGTAGAGATGGTTTCCCTGTTTTTAAAATCAAAATCTACCGAGCGCTCCACCGACAAGGCGCTCGGTAGAAAATGTTTTAAAGTTTTTTTATAAAAACTTCATCGAAGTGCGTTAGTGGGGTGACCCTCGGTGAACTACACTCCTTTGGCGAGGGGCTCTGTTGAGGTTGACGCGGGCCAGCTTTAGCGAGTGGGGACTCGGCGCCGGTAGAGGCCGTACCGGCTGGCCCGTTAATGGCGCTCGGTAGAAGCTCGTTCCCCGTGCGATGTTTCACCGAGGGGCTGCTACCGAGCGCTATTAAGCCTTTGCTGAGCGCTTTTAGCGCTCGGTAGAGGCGGCGCCTCCAGCAGTGGTTTGACCACTCGTCTTATTCAAAAATTTGTGTAAAATATCACTGTTTTTGTTGTGACATGCTTTATTAACCAAAGGTCCTTAAGAATAACTTAAATTTGACTATGTTTGCACAAATTTTTTGAATAGGCGAGTGATCAAAGTTGGGGTTAAAAAAGTCAAACGAATTATAATTTGAACAGAGGGGTATATAATATAACCATTACAGTCTATATAGAGGCCATATATATTGAATTTGCACCAATTGAAAGATTATATATATAGAACTCAACTTGAAAATGACCTAGGTTACATACAAATATCTCGAAGCAGTTTCAGAATATCATGCACAATGTCATTAGTCTATATCCTGCATGATGCTGATCTCTGGGGCACAATAATGGGGGTGCATTACGCATGGATTCACCCATCAGGTCTTCTAAAGTTTTCACGTTGGTACGGTGAGACACGCCGATGTGCGTGGTGAGCGCCCAGAGCACGGTGATGAACTCGCCTCCTTGCACCAGCACGTCCTGGTGCCCCTTGACGCGCTCCTCGTCGCTCGACGGCGCCACGAACACGATGAGCTCCGTCCACACATCCGCCAACACCTTCCATGCATCAGCTTCTCCGAGTCCGACCAGCGAGCTCCCCAGCTTTCCACCATTTCTGACAACCCCATTCACCTGATCACCACTAGTATCCGCTGCTGCTTGCATGATCTTGTTCGCTTGGGCGCGCTGGGACAACAGGTAGTACTCCCAAAACCAGAAGATGCTTCCCAGATCCGTCTTCATGTCGTCGATGACGTGCTCCGTCTTCTCCGGACAGTCCGGCAGAAGCTCCGGGTGGAAGGCCACCAAGTAAGCGCAGTACTTGGACAGCCTCACCGCCGTCCTCCGCGCCGCCGCCGCTTCGTCTCCTTGCTGATGCTGACGCCCAGACTGCGTCTCCAGGATGCAGGTGGCGATGTGCCATGTGAGGAAGACCTCGGAGACGCTGTCGCTCTGGCACGCCCATGAGAACTTGTCGAAGAGGAAGTTGCTCTGCAGAGCGGCCTTGCCGTTCGTGAGAGGAGTAAGATACGCAGGACTGCCACCGGTGCAATGGCCATGGTCCAGCTCCAAGAGGCGTTCTATGATGGAGTGCATCAGGTTTCTGGGCACCAGCTCTGTTCTGAGCACCAAGGACAGCGTGGAGTAGAACGGCAGTCCGAGTGGCCAGCGATGGTGCAGCACGGAGAACTGCCGGAAGCTGAGGCTGCCATGGTTGAGCTTGCCTCTCAGCCAGATGATCCGGTGGAAGGCGTACCGGATCCACGGAGTGTCACGCCAGTGGGGCTTGGCCATGTAGCTGCAGACCAGCGAGACCATGAACCAGTTGGAGAGGAGGAAGACGAAGAACTCCCAGATCTCCTCGTAGAAGTAGATGACGAACAGGAGCAGCGTGATGGAGAGGTCCACGATGGAGAAGAAGGCCCCCGGCGAGTTCTTGGCCTTGAGGATGAGGCAGATGGCGATCCTGCCGATGCCGGAGTGAAAGGTGTAGTTATCGTCCTTGATGCTCGTGAACGCGTACAAGGCGTCCCCGTTGCCGCAGAGGATGACGGTCATGACGCACAGCGCCGCCACGACGGCGAGCACGAGGAAGTAGTTCACGAAGAGGAAGAAGGGGCTCGCGAGCACGACGGGCACGACGGAGTGGTAGTACTCGCTGAGGAAGACCACCTCGTCGTTCATCACCTGGAACACTTCCTCTGCTGCCGCCGTCGCGCTTCTTCCACCGGCGTGGCTGTTGTGCAGAAAGCCTCTTAAGATGAGGCTCCGGCAGTCCTCTGCCTCTTTGTCGGTCACCGCCGGCAGCCGCTCGAACTTCCGGCGCAGCAGCTTGAAGAGAGCGAACGAGAGGCAGAGCCTCTTCAGCCTCTGCACCTCGCCGGCGGAGGCGAAGATGTCGTCGTCCTCGTTGAGCTCCCAGACTTTGCCGACAGTGACGACGCCATTGTCACCGTCAATGGTGGACATGTTCAGCTCGTAGCCGTCTGCGGTTGGCTGCCGCACCAACTTCTCTTCTCCCATGACGATGTAGCTGCATCTCTTAAGCAAGTCCCGTCCATTTATGACACTGGGAGCTGCCTCGACGTCGTCATGGCGAGCACCGTCGCCGGCAGCGGCAGCCTGATGCTCCTCGTCATCTTCTTCTTCTAGCTTCTTGGCCATGTACGAGTTGATGAGGCGGGCGTTCTTGCCATGGGCGTACGAGTTCTTGCCGATCTCAGTGTAGGCGATCCTCTGCACGACCCTGGTAGCACAGAGGATCCAGAGGATGGCAAACAGCGCCTTCCGGCCGGTGCTCCTGATGTTGAAGAATACGAGACTCCCCAGCCAGACGACACGGCCGGCGCGCTGGATGGAGCCGGAGAAGCCGCGCATGCGGATCTCATCCACCTTCTTGCGGAGGAGCTCGACGAGGAGCATCCACGCGAGTATCAGCCCGGCCCCCATTGACAGCTCGGCCGCCGCACGGCCGCCGCTCGCCGCCGAGGACGAGATGGTGCCGGCACCAGCGACGGCGCCGTTCTTGGCCTCGGAGAAGAGGTAGGACATGACGGGGGAGCAGGAGGGAGAGCGCCGAGGAGAGGAAGAGCCGGACTTTGGGGTCCAGCGTGGCGCTCACGTCGGAGATGCCGCTGAAGAGGTTGAGGTTGAAGAAGAGGCCGGCGAGCACGAACATGATGACGGAGGCGGACACCATGCTCGCCTCGTTGCTCTTCTCGGTGTAGGAGGAGGTCAGGTTCTTGATGTACTTGTCGATGCATGGCGGGCACAAGTACATCGTCGTGTGGTTACTAATGGCGTCCATTGCTCCGGCCTCCAAGCTTACTGGAACTGGTTTGGTTAGTAGCTTACAAAAAGCTTCAGATTTTGAGGAATCCTCTCTTACAGCGTGCGACAAAGCACACGAGGCCGGTTGGTTGGGAGCTGGGGGGTTGCCTTGCCTATATAGGAGGCCTACAACTGCAAACATTGACATATTGACCCAGGTAGGTCTTTGGTCGTCTGTCATTGGCAATGTATCAACCCGGGCACCACTTCACGTCTCTCTGAGCTCCGAGCAATGAGCAAAAGTTCGGGGGGCCCGGCCATGCCAACCACTTACCAGTCTACGATCGCTACACTCCAGGTTATTTTTTTATTTATTCAAGGTTCATTTATCTTTACATACTGTTTCTCTGTGTTCTAACTTTGTGTTGAAATAGGCCCAGATAGAGGAAGAGAGGAGGCGACGGGAGGAGGCTGAGGCGAGGGAGCAGGCGAGGGCTCAGGCGGAGCAAGCGAGGGCTGAGGCGGACAGACAGAACTTGGAAGCTCTCCTAGCGTACATGTCACGTATTGGAGGCAGGGTTGGTGAAGAGCCGCCGCCACAGATCGTCTTCGCTCCACCGCCGGTCTTCGCTCCACCACCGGATCCTTATGTCACTCCTATGAGTTTCTCTACCTAAACTCCGAATATGCATATATGAATGTGAATGGAAATGATCTGGAGTTTTGAATGCACCATGAGATGTGCATATGGACATGTGGTTGTCGGCTATCGAGCCCTTGTTTTGTTGCAGGGTTTTGGAAACCCCTCCGTGCAGGGAGGTGCTGCGAAATTTCTAACACTTTATCTTGCTTTTTTTTAAGTTAATAGAATCTACCTTGAATTTTGTCTCACAAATGCAATCACTTCTTGTATGTGCAGGATCAATCTCACGCGTCGTACCTAACTCCGGACGGTACCCCAGCAGCTCGAGACCCCAGAGGCGAGTGGGACCCTTGGGAAGGGCGGTACGTGCCTTGGCCGTGAATTTGCCATGATGAACTTGTGAACTTGTGGAAACATCGATGTGAACTTGGCCGTGAACTATATACACTTGATACCTATATGGATTTTATGTAATATATGTGCTATTATGGATTATATATATGTGATATGTGAGAATGATGTGATATGTGAGAAATCTATGATATATATGTGATATAAATGTGAGAAATACATGTTGTAATAGAAAAAAATTCAAAAAAAACCTTTGCCGTGAGCACGCCGCGGCGGCTCACGGCAAATTGATCTCTACCTTTGCCGTGAGCTGGGGTAGGCTCACGGCAAAGGTGCCATATCTTTGCCGTGAGTCGCTCACGGCAAAGGGTGATTCCTTCCCGTGAGCTACGCCGTTAGGGCTCATAGGAAAGGAGATAGAAACGCCGTTTCTTTTATGTATTTGCCGTAGGCCGTAACGGGGTGGCTCACGGGCCAGGGGGTACACGGGAAAAGGCTAAGCCGTGAGCCCCTGTCTGGCTCACGGGAAAGGCTCTTTCCCGGTGCTTTCTTTCCCGTGGGGGAAAGGCCCTTTCCCGTGAGCGTCGCGCTCACGGGAAAGCCGTCGAATCCGGTAGTGATTGACATATTGACCCAGGTAGGTCTTTGGTCGTCTGTCATTGGCAATGTCACATTTTTTTTAGAGTGACAAACAACAAATTCACACTTACTCCGGAGTAGTTCACAACAAGGCGCGTACGTGGGAGTACTGTCCAATGGCGCACCGTGCCGTCCGTGCCGGCGGCAAACATGCAACGCCGGTGGCACGTTGAGCTCTTTCCCCGCCGACGGTGATGGTGGCCAGCAGGAAGAACACCGAGCTGGAAGAAGTCGTCGTGTAGTAGCAGTCATCACTCATCGTGACTAGCGAGCGGTCTGCGCCTGCATGGTGCCATTGATGGTAATGGTACGCTGCTTGGTACAGTCAACAGTTAGCTGTGTACTATCTCGGCGCCACGGAGAGAAACAAGAAGTCTGTGGCGATGTTTGTGTTATTTGGCTTGGACAATGCATGTGGCCGGCCTTTATTAGCTTGCTTGCCCTGCTGCTAACCTGTAGTTAAACTTAAATAAATTTAGTATATGTACAGAGTTCTAGATGACTTTCTTTTTGGACGGTAAGTATTTAGAACAACTTGTTGAACTATACATGCTTTGTACAAAATTAAACATTCTGACAATAACACGATCAACTAGCAGGCTTTGTCAGTGAAACTGTGCACACCGGCCTTGCTATAGCTTGTTTGATATGCAATTGAACCCACATTTTTTCCTTAAGTGGAAAGCTAAAAACCAGCAGGGATATGTCTTCTACAGAGAGTATTGTTCTAGACAGGGCCAATACTCAAGTGTAAAACTATTTGTCGCCTACCTAGAGCACCTCAAGGGCGTGTTGTAGACAAACAATTCTCTCTTAATACGAAAACACGTCATGCTACATATCATACGTGGGGTGAGTGAAAAGAACAAAGTTTCTACGTACGCATGTATGTACATGGAGAAAGTAAATTTGACAGGGACATAATATATAGCTCATACTAGGTATGAGTGTGACCCAACGTGTGACCACTCTGTCGTGATGAATACCATGCATTTGACTCAGCGTATACTCCCTCCCTCCCTTTTGTTTTCCTTCTCTCTCCTCCTTCACCCGGTGGCCCCTCATGTACATCTCTTGCGACTATAAAAGGGACCCCTTGGCCACCGGGGGAAGGCAAGCAATCTGAGCCACTCAGCACACACATCACTCACGATATTGGCACTCGTCTCAATCACAGAGACTTGGGAGCTCGCTCCCTCTCTCGACCAGCTTGTAGCCACCCCTCTACGAGCACCCGAGCTCGGATTTTAGTCACTCCGAATGGACTAGGGCACCGATTGTCTGAACCAGTATACTTCCTGTGTCTTGTTTCCCTTGAGCTAAGCCATCGTAGCCCCACACGAGCCACTCGGATCACTGTGACCATGGTATAGAACCATGACGGTTGGCGCCGCCAGGTAGGGAGGCGCTCGTGTGACGCGGCATCCGCCGATGGCTCCATCCACCGTCTCACCGGCGTGCGGGCGCCGATGCGCTTCGCGACGCCGTCCTTCGTCGGCACCGCCCCCCGAGGACCCCTCGTTGGGGCCACCTTCCCTCTGGTGCGGGGACACGCGGCGGCACCTCGGCGGGTGCGGATGCGGCCGACTCCGTGCCGGGCACGCTCAGGCCGGGATTCGACTTCGCGCCGCGAGCCCCGTCCGTGCGCGGTGGACCGCTTCTTCGCCGCCATTTCGACTCTACTCCCGCACATCCCGGGCCCCGAGCCGACCGGGGAGCTCTTCCGCGACGTCACGTTCTCCGTCGCCAACGCCGTCCCCGCAGCTCGCTGGACGGGAACCACTTGTCTTGCCCGGGGAGTTCATGGGGGCCCTACGCCAGGATGTACCCCCGACGCAGCCCGGTACGCCCCCCGAGCAACGGCTCGAGGCGGCCGGCACCCGAGGGCTTGGGACAGCCATGGGCGCTGAGCCCGGCGAGGCGTGGACCCCGCCGGCATGCTTCATGTGCGGCGTCTCCGGCGGCACGTGGAGAGCGTTAGCGAGGGCACCCCCCAGCGGCGCCCCGACGAGCACCCCAGCGCGGGGCGCCGCACACCTCCCATGGGCGCATCGTCCCAAACGGGTCGACGCCCGGCTCCGGGAGCTCGACGAGTTCCGGCACGACATCGAGCGGGAAAGGGAGGCGCTCCTAGCCGAAGAGGAGGTGCAGCCCCCGAGCTCGAGACGCTCATCAACAAGCATCATCAACGGCGAGGAGGGCGACCTTCCACCCGTCTTTGGTCGGGCATCCCGGAACCTCGCGGCCGCTTCTATCCTCCTGCGCCGTTGCCCCAGCCCGAGACCCCGAGGCGAAGAGGGTCCACCGGCAGTGGAGGACGGCTCTTGGAGCACGCCGCGGTCCAGAAGGGCGGGAGAGCTCGGCATCGTCGGAGGTACCGGGAGGGGGCACGAGGCATCCTCAAACCGGGGCCCGCCTCGTGACGACTCTCCACACGTCCCACGTGCGCCGGCGTGGTAGGCGAGAACCGCGACGCGCGGGGACACGCTCACCGCCAGACGGTGAGCTGAGGCCCGGAGGAGGCGACCGGGCGTCGAGGGCAACGAAATCACCGCGACAATGATCGACACCGTGACGATCGTCCCCGCCCGCTCCTACGGAGGGAGGCGGGGAGGGCGCTCGGCGACAAATGGGAGGACCGCGGCGAGCCCGACTCGGACGGGAGGAGGCCCAGGGTGTTCGGATCCTCGGTCCATGATGCCCCGTTCCCCGCGCTTCCGAGCTCCGACCTCCGTGTAGAGGTACAATGGGGAGACAGACCCGGCGTGTGGCTCGGGGACTACCGCCATGCTTGCCGTCTTGGGCGGGGCGTAGAACGACCTCTTCATCATCCGCAACCTCCCTCTGTACCTCGTGGATTCGGCCCGATCGTGGCTGGAGCATTTGCCCATAGGGCAAATTAACGGTCGGGCGTGACCTCTCCGCGACATCTTCGTCGGCAACTTCCGGGGGACCTACACTCGGCCCAAAGAACACGTGGGATCTCCGCGGCTGCAAGCGAAGAAGGGCAAGAGCTTGCACGACTACATCCGACGCTTCTCCAAGCTCTCGCAACGACCTCATCGACGCCACCGACGCGAGATCATCACGGCGTTCACCTTCGGCACCACCTGCGAGACCCTCATGCTCGCGAGCTTGGAGTCGACAAGCCCAAGACCGTCAAAGGAGCTCCTCGACCTCGCCACCAACCACGCCGGGGAGAGAAGTCCGTCTCCTTGGTCTTGCACGGCTCCACCGGGAAGGGCAAGGACAAGGAGAAAGCCGCGGACGAGGATACAGAGGGCTCTGCGTTGCACTCCAAGAAGAAGAACAAGAACTAGCGCCGTCGCGACGACAACCTCGTAGCGGTGGCCGACAAGAAGAAGGAGGCGGCAAGCCGCCAAGCCAAATCCTCCGGGACTACTTCAAGCTCCTCGTGCGCCCCTGTCCCAACCACGAGGGTCCGGTCAAGCACAAGATGAAGGACTGCAACCTCATGAAAAAGGTTTGTGAATGGAACTCGGCAGTCGAAGGCACGGCGGCGGCCGGGATGTCGACTAGGCGGGAAACCAGGCCGGCGGCGATGACGCGCCTACCTCGAGGGGACGGCATGGTCAACGTGGTCTTCGAGGCCCGTCGCGTACGGGTCCAGGCACCGGCAGAAGCTCACTCGTCGCGAGGTCCTCTTCACCGAGCCGGCCACCCCGTCATACCTCAAGTGGTCGGACGCAGCCATCACCTTCGACAAGTCCCGACCACCCCGTGCACATCCGCAGCCGGGAGGTTCTCGCTCGTCGTTGACCCGATCGTCGGCACCAAAGCGCCTCGGCAAGGTGCTAATGGATGGAGGCGGCGGCCTCAACCTCCTCTACATCGACACCCTCGGCGCCCTTGGCATCCCACGAGCTCGACTTCGACCTTCTTCGGATCCCATCCACGGGGTCGTCGCCGGGAAACGGCGGTTCCGCTCGGGCGCATCGACCTCCCTGTCACCTTCGGCACCCCGAGCAACTTCCGCAAGGAAGTGCTCACCTTCGAGTGCTCCCCTTCAGGAGCGCGTACCACGCGCTGTTGGGCCGTCCGTGCTACGCGAAGTTCATGGCCATGCCCAACTACACGTACCTCAAGCTCAAGATCCCGGGGCCGAAGGGCGTGATCACTGTCAACTCCACCTTCGAGCGCGCATTCCACTGCGACAACGAGTCCATGCGATACGCCGACGCCATCATCGAGTCCGAGAAGCTCATCCCGAAATGCTCACGTGGGTCCGCGCGAGGACTCAAGCGAGGCCAAGAAGGTCGCGAGCTCATCCGGTGAGCCCGAGAGCCGGCGAGCGCCTTCGAGCCGGAGAAGGGCGCCAAGGAGGTCACGGTGGGAGGGCGCACCGTTCGCGCCGGTGCCGAGCTCTCTCCCAAATAGGAAAGCGAGCTCGTCGACTTCCTCCGCGCGAACCTCGGCGTGTTCGCGTGGAAACCCTCGGACATGCACGGCATACCGAGGGAAGTCGCCCGGCACTCCTTGAATATCAAGCCCGGCTCTCGGCCGGTGAAGCAGCGGCTCCGATGCTTCGACGACGGCAGGCGGCAGGCAATCGCTGAGGAGATAGATAAGCTCTTAGCGGCCGGCTTTGTCAAGGAAGTGTATCATTCCGAGTGGATTGCCAACCCTGTACTTGTTAAAAAGAAGAATGGGAAATGGAGAATGTGTGTTGATTACACGAGCCTCAACAAGGCATGTCCAAAGGATCCGTTTCCTTTGCCGCGCATCGACCAGATTGTTGACTCCAGCTCGGTGCGAGGCGCTCTGTTTCCTCGATGCCTACTCCGGCTACCACCGGTCGTGATGAACGAGCTCGACCAGCTCGCCACCTCCATCATCACTCCGTTTGGTGCATTCTGTTACGTGACAATGCCCTTCGGGTTGAAAACGCCCGGCTCCACCTTCCGCAGGTGCATGCAAAGGTCTTCAAAGAGCTCCTCGAAAAGCTCATCGAGGCATATGTCGATGACATAGTAGTCAAGACAAAGCGCACGGGCGAGCGTCGTTCCGACCTCGAGCGGGTCTCTAGCGGGCTCCGTGAGTTCGGGGTCAAGCTCAACCCCGAGAAATGCATTTTCGGGGGTCCCAAGGGGAAAACTCCTCGGCTTTGTCGTGTCCGAGGCGTGGCATCGAGGCCAACCACGAAAAAAATCGCCGCCATCAAGAACATGGGGCCCATCAAAAACGTCAAAGGCGTCTGGCCTCCTCACGGGATGCCTCGTTGCTCTCGGCCGATTCATCGCCCGGCTCGGGGGCGAAGCCTTCCACTGTACACGCTCTTGAAGAAGTCGGAGCGCTTTACGGACCGACGAGGCCCGGGCAGCTCGATTCCCCGAAAAGAGCTCTTGGCCAACACGCCCGTGTGCTGGCCGCGCCGACACACCGAGACGAGCCCATGCTGCTCTACATAAGCTATTTGCTTTGTGTTGAGCTTTGTCAAGTCCTGTGACCCGAGTTGAGAGACTTGTCATGCTCCCAAGATCAAGATCACGTACACCCACATATACTTGCTGCTCTTACCCTAAGAGTACGCACAACATGCTTTTTATCCATAAAAAAATTTTGTCTCTACTCCGGAGATAGAACCAAAATTTTTATAGGAATATTTATATGCTCCAGGTTTTTGATCTCTCTGAATTCAATGTCTTGTTCTAATTGTAAAAGCAAGGCATGGGCTATGCAAAAATAGTATTGAAAAAAAAAAAAAGAGTAAAAAAAATGGACAAGTGTCCAACAATTGAAAACAATGGGTACTTAGATGCCCGCCTCTCTGAAAAAAGAATAAAGATAGCCCATGACCTTTCTTGCAAAAAAAAAGTTTCATATATCAAAAAAGAGAGAAGTTTACAAGAGCATAGTAGAATTAGGCTAGCCACCATATTATCCACACACACATGCACATCTTGATCTAAGAGAATGTCTCTCCCCAGGATCCGGTTTTGATGTTGCAAATACATGCAAGGTAAGTATGCTACATCCTTGACAAACCTGAAACACCAGATAAAGCTTTATTAGAAGTAGGATGTTTTTAAGGGCATTAGTCATATATGCCTTGTGAGGATCCAAAAATACCACATACACATACAATAAGTGATTTGAGAGTGTCACAAAAGAAGGAGGTAAGCTATGTTTCTTTTCAAAAATCATTACAAAAACTCCAGCTGAATTGATTGAAAGGAGAAGGTACTCTATTTCAACTATTCTGTTCTTCAACTCCTCAAAGTTCTTGGTAGACATAGTGAATCCCGCAATATAGGCATGACCATGAGATTGTTTTATGCTTGATGTCTTGACTTACAACTTTGCTATATCCATCCTTTTCTCGAGACGAGTAAAAGCCTAAGTGTGGGGGAGCTTGTTGACACCTCTTAAGCTATATATTTATAACTCAACTAAACATGAAATAAGGGTATAAAATGAATATATACATAGACTAGGGGCTTTACTAACATAGTTCCACAAGTTTTGGTGATTTATATCTTTTCAGGGACTTAACAGGTAAATGCCGGTAAAAGCCCAGAGTTGCACCCCATATGATAAGGAGATTAGTCAGTGATGAATTTCAATTCAAAATCCGAATCAAAACATTCTAGAAGACACCGTAAGACACCGGGAGAAACCGTAAGGGTTGTGCCACGGGATCCTGCGATCACCGGAAGATCTCTCGCGACCGCCGTGGGACCCACTGCCGGCCTCATCTTCTTAGGTCGGTTTCTAACCGACATTGAGGTTGTATCTATACCATTGCTGAAGGTCGGTTTGATCCAAGGGTCCATATTCATCGACCATGGCTATATAAGGATGACCCCTACCTCTTGACTGAGAATGAATATCATTATTCATCGGACTCAACCTCTGATCGATGTACCAAAACCCTACCTCTCCAATTAGAAGAAGAGCTTAGATCAAGTTGAGTGAGATAGTTAGAAAATTGAGAGATTAGATCTTTAGTACCCCACGAGAGTGACTAGATCTAGTTTTGAGAGATAAAGAGTGAGTAGAGGAGAAGAAGGGGAAGTACCGGATCTGGGGGTGACTCCTCTACGCTTGTACCTCACGGGATCAAAGGCCTTGTGGCACCCGATCTTGAGAGTTCTTTGGTGGATCAACCTTATATTTGAGTAAGTTCCTTGCTTATATTTTCTTTTCGGTTTATGACTCTTTTATTAGAGTACTTTGATTCTTGTCGCTCTTGAATTAAAGTTGTTACCCCTAGTGCAAGCGCGGTGTTTGGACTAGATAGCTCGTAAATACA
Organism: Hyparrhenia diplandra; assembly: GCA_015847255.1. Classification (NCBI taxonomy): domain Eukaryota; kingdom Viridiplantae; phylum Streptophyta; class Magnoliopsida; order Poales; family Poaceae; genus Hyparrhenia; species Hyparrhenia diplandra. The sequence goes on along the minus strand of JADLZK010010643.1, from coordinate 188,735 downwards.
CCCTACCTTCCTGAGTGTGGTAGTTCGTGGTAGTGACAAGTACCATTGATTCCTTTGGAGTCCACCTCCCGTTGGATAGGCCAAGTAGGACCCCCGTTGCCGAGGATTGCACGTTTTGACCCTCGCTTTCCTTTGAGTACATCCCCATTAAGAAATATCTTCAAGCCTTACAAGGATATAAACTAGACAACCATAGACATCTTCTCATCCTTTATAATCTCCGGACCTTTCTACAGCCTCTCGGGGATTTAGTTTAGCCTCACTATTCTCACACCTTTCTCCCTCGTGGATTCGATATTTAAAACCCTCTCCCGGGTGAAGTGCTCACCGTGTATCTGCTCGTTTGCGGATTATTTATAAATATTTCCGTAGGATAACTTTTACCAACACTTGCCGAGCTCCCGCCGTCATATGGAGCCCTAAGGACTACACCGAGCGGGGCCACGAGATGCACGCCTTTCTTCCCTCGTCTTTGGATCGGAGGTCGTGCTACCCACCGACCTCGAGTACGGCGCACCCAGAGTTCACGCGTACAACGACGACGGCAACCAGGCATCGCTCGAGGACGCGGTGGACCGGCTCGATGAGGCCCGCGACATAGCGCGCTTCTCCACTCGGCCAAGTATCAGCAATCCCTTCGTCGTTACCATGACCGCCACGTGAGAGGCCGAGCATTCAGCGTCGGCGACTTAGTGCTCCAGCGAGTTCGAGCACGAAGGACCGCCACAAGCTCTCCGCCGTGGGAGGGCCCGTTCACCATCGACCAAGTCCTGCGACCGGGCTCGTACAAGATCAAGGATGCACGGGGCCGAGTCCTCACCAACACCTGGAACATCGAACAGCGACTACGTCCGCTTTTACCCTTGATTGTACTCTATAAATTACCATTACGAGTTTGAATAAAAGCCCTTCTCGATTCGATGCAAAATTTGTGCAAGCATTCGAACTCTTTCGTTTTGGTCGTAGAGCAGCGGCCGACCTCTGCCTTCAGCGTGGCCAGCCCTTGCTCGGGGGCTACAGAGGACAGGGTGCACACCCCTTGTTTTTTACGAACTCTTTTTTCGCAAACGACCTCGACCTCAAGCTCTTGGTGCCTCCACGAGCTCGTCAGGGTCGCCTCCGATCTACTCGGCCCCGTTCGTTCTTTCTTTCCTAGACTTGTACAAATCGTCGTTTATCTAAGTTCGAGATCGCCACCGTAAGGCATGGCGCGACTGCCTATCGACCTCCCATGACCCCACGGCCAGCGAGGAATGGCCCGCCACTGCTTCTATCGAAACACGAGCTCGGACTTAGAATTTGACAAAGCATGCAATGACAGGAAAGAAAGCGAATTCTTTATAACTCAAGCGCTTAAGTTATATTTACACTTCGCCCCTAACTCGGGGACTTTGTTCAAAGTAACAAAAAGAGGCCGCGCCTCGACCTACTACCACTTCTACTCTATTACAGGTCGTCATCGCCGGCGTCGCCCTCCTCTCCGCCTCCCTCGTCGATGGGCCTCGAAGAACCCGAGCTCTTCCGTCGCGAGGTCGAAGAGCTCTCCCGCCACTTCCTCGGCGTTGGCCTCCATGGCCTCCCACCGGGCTTCGAACCTTCTCGGGCCAGCCTGGCAATGACGACCGTGTCGAAGGTGGGGTAGTGCGCGAGCACTATGCCCATCACCTTTGCACGACCCGTCGAGCCATCTCTCACCCTCTGCGGGATGAGACAGATTCGCCGGCTCTCGCCGCCCGCGCCAACCCCGAGCTCGTCGCACACGGCTTGGACATCGAGGACAAGGTTTTCCCGCACCCGCTTCGGGTCGCTGCGTCGGCCCGGGCCTCTTCCGTGCGCTTGCGGGCATCAAGCTCACGCGCCCGGGCCCTCGGCCCCTTCTCCTTCTCCCGCAGCTCGAGCGCCCCTCTCAGAGCTAACCATCCTTGGTGCTGCCAGCTCGCGCAGCCGCCGCCGCAGGGTGGTGTCCAGGGCGTCAAAGTCACGCCTGCTTGTCCCACGCCTTCCGGTCCAGCCCTCCTGACTTCTCCTTCTTGGTCGCAACCAAAGGCCAAAATCGTGATCGTAAGTCTTCGACAAAAGATAGGGGCGAGGACCATCCGCTTACATGCTAGAGCGGAGTATATATCCTCGTTGGTCTCCAAAGAGCGAGAGATTCTCCACCTCAAGCCTCTCCCGCTCAACCTCTCGAGGCCCAGGGGACCCGAACACTCAACCGGCGGCCGTGGTCGAAGACTAGACTCCACCGACGCAACTATCAACTCGACTCGAGAAAGAAAAAATCAAGTAAGTGAGGACCCGAAAGGCACTTAGGGCCGCCTCGCTGTCGTGCTCCCCTTGAGCATCTTCTCGGCGGTTTCCTTCCCGCTGAAGCAAGCTGGCTCGCCGCTCGGTGGCGAGAGCTCGAGCTCCTTGCCGTCCTAGTGCTCTGAGGAGCTCGGCGAGGTACCCCTCCACTTCTCGCGTTGTCGGCGATGGGCGATCGGCCTCCTCCGGGCGTTTGGCGGCCGCCTCCTCGGCTTGGCGCACCTGGGCAGCCGCCGCGTCCACGAGCCAGGCTACCCGCGCCGAGCTCATCGACCCAACCGACGGCCTCATCCGCGGACTTCCGAGCCCGATCCCGGAAGGACCTCACCTGGCGAGGGCCTCTCCCAGCCTATGCCTAGAGCCCTCGGCCTTCTTTGGAAGAGCTGCTCGAGTGCTCCCCGAGCAAAGGCCATGTCCCTCACGCCTCCCGTCCCAGCGACGACAAGCTCCGGAAAAGAAGAAATCGGACATCCGAGATGCACATCCAACTAATCGGGTGACCATCCAGAAAATTGCTTACCACCAAGGTGTTTGAGGCCCCCGCGGACGCCGCCCGTGGATCGAACTCGGCAAACGGCATCATCCCGCACCAGCTGGTTGGCGCTGGCCAAGGCCGGCCCCATCCCCGCCTGATGACCGGGGCTCGTTCCGCACCTCCTCCGCCGGTCCCCCTCCGGCGTTTTCACGACAATCGCACCGGCGCTGCGGCGCCGCGGGCATCGGTGACGCCGTCGGGCGACACGCACCCTGAGCTCCTCGGTGGCTCCAACCCGGCCATGACCACGCGGTAGTGGCGTGCCTGACGCCAGGGGCGGGCTCGAGCTCCGGTGGCGTGCTGTCCTCCGCCACCGCTCGCTTGGCGGGCTCCCGGATGACCCCGGAGGACGGTTCCTTGACCCCACCCGATGTGGGGACCGCCGAAGAGCTCGTCGCCCCTCCGTCTCCGCATGCCTCGAGAGCCCGAGCCGGGACCGTCGTTCGCTTGAGTCCGGAGGCCCCGCACACTTCCGACGTGGCGACTGATCACTGGGCGTCGCGTCCCCCACTCTCCTCCCGGCCGCCTTCGCCGGTGCCTCCACCACTCCCCGCCTCCCGGACACCAAGGAGGCGCCCACTGAAGAAGACGGGTGAAAGGAGAGGTGGGGACCGGCACCGATGACTCAGTCCGCAGCCTCTTAGTCGGATGGGGAACAAGAGGGGCGGCCTCCCTACCACCACAAAAACAACGAACCAGGTCGGTGGGACTCAAACGGCGAACTCAGCGACGATAAGGAGCGAGATCACGAAATAAGCCGTGACTTACCCGGTCCGTGACGCGCCTCTTCCTTCGGGCGGCCTTCTTTCTCGAGCCCCTCCCGAGCCCGCTCCCCGTGCGGGGACCGGCGCAGCTCCAGCCAGCGAGGACCCGTCGCGGCTCTCATCCTGAGCTGCAGCGCGACCCGAGCTCTTGGTTGAGAGGCGGGCGCCACCCCGCCGAGGCCGAGGTCGAAGACGCCGCGAGCTCCTCGCTGTTCGCAGCGGCCGCGCTGATCTCGCCGAGGCCCCAGCAGAGGCCAACACGACGAACGGGTTCTCGACCTCCCGCACGCCGCCGCCGTCGGGCCAACGAACTGCTCCCGGCGCCGATGCCGCCGCTTGGGAGCACCCATCACCGCCGCGGCCGCAGCCTCTCTCCGGGAAGCGGTGGGCGAGATAGGAAGGTCGATGTTCCCCACCTACACAACAAGGTCGCGACGAGTAAAACACCTGGACGAGCTCTACCAAACCATAAGAAGAGAAAGGGAACGGGAGCTCACCGCCTGGCTCGTCGTCGGAGAAGGTAGGGGAGTTAGGTACGCATTGTCTCCCCATTGGGAGCTCAAAGGCGGACCCGGTGACGTCCCGCACCCAGGCCTCAACCTCGTCTCGAGGGTGGTGCAGAGCCGTCGTGGTCCCCATGAAGGGCGCCTTGTCCAGCGTCATCCCCCACAGCTGGAGTTGACGCTGCATCAGGGGGAATACCCCCCGGGCGACCCAAAGATATGCGACTATTAGCGCTCAGAAGTCTGTGTCGCAAAGCACCTTGACTCGATCCGCCACCTGGACGACCTTTGGCAAAGCGCCCGGTGCGGGGTTTTGCTCCCTCCGCCCGCTCGAAATGCGTGGAAGACGCGGCCCGTGTACTCCGGCAGCGCCAGCTCGGGATGGTTCTTGAGGTAGAACCACTCCCTGTGCCACGCGCCGTTGTTCGACGGAACCTTCACCGCCGGGAACTGCGCGGCCATCCCCGGCCTCAACTGGACCATCGTCGGCCCAATCGCGGCCTGGGTCTCGCGCCGCCGAGCGTGCCTCCGAATCTTGATGGTGAAGTAGTACTTCTGAAGAGCTCCCGCTGGCCTCGATCCCGAGCCATCCCTCGTAGAGCGCGATGAAGGCCGAGATGTGCAGCAGTCCGTTGGGGGTGAGGTGTTGGAGCTCGAGCCCCCAACGGTGAAGAAGACGGCGGAGGAAGTCATCGGAGGGGACCATGAGTCCTCGCTCGTGGAAGGCCACCAGCGAGACGATATAGCCCGCCCGGGCGGGTTGGGCACCGCGTCGTCCCCCGGAGCCCGCCACTCCTCCCCCCGTGAGCGGCGGGAGTGCTCCACGCCGCGCCAAGCCCCTCCAACACCGCTACGGTTGCCGTCGAACGTTCCCAGGAACTCATCTCGCCTTCTCCGCGCGCACCCTGCCCCCGGCAAGATCAGCGGCGGACTCTCCTCTCCCTCTCTTTCCTCAGCGTAGGGGATGCGGCGGCGGGGGTATTCCTAACTCCGAATGGCAAGGAGGGATGGCTTCAATGAGATTTGGAGGAGGCGGCGGCAGCGAGGGCAAAAGAAAGGTAATAGATCCCCCTCGGCTCCCTTGTCAATTCATAACCGTGTGCAGGAAGGGGGACGCGATTGATGTGCGACCGGGAACGGCCTCCCACGCACGCCTTAACTCCCCCTGAAACTGCCTAAAAAGGCGCGCCCACGCCCCCACGACGTGGCGGTTAGAAGCCGAGCCGGCGGAGACGGCAACGGTCATATTTCAAACCGACCGCACGATGCCGAGCTCCCCGCCATCTTGGGCCTGGGGTTCTCAAGGCGCCCATGAGCGGTCCGACAGCCGCCCGACCCGCTTCGAGCAAGGGGCACGTCGAGCAGCCCAAGCGGCGCGTGAGTGAGCCGAACGTCGTGGGGCTCCACGACTTGCGTTCGAGTCACCGGGGGCGTCGCAGACCGACCTCGAATTTCCTCCCCGAGGAGGAGGTGTCAAGCCCTCGAGATGCGATCTTGAGAATATGAGAGGTCGAGCCCCTGGGAAATGAGGTCGATCCACTAGGCGATCGGACGAACGAGTTCGCCGCGAAAGCGAGCCCGGCCTCACTCGAACTACCCGCGTGCAGCTCATCGGGCACCCGATCTCGGCCATCGAGGTAAGATCGGACACGAGCTCTCCCCACCCCTCACCGCAGCGAAGAATGGGCAGAAACAAAAACGCGCAAATAATTCAAGCCTCCACAAGAACGCATCGTTCTCGCGGAGCCTTGGGGGCTACACCCGGCGGGTGCGCGCGCGCGCACCCCTCCGTACCAAGCATCACGACCTCGACCTCCGATCACGACCTCAGTTGGAGCACTTGGGAAGAATCCATCTCCCCCAAACGCTCGGGGGACTCTTGTCGGGTACCTATTTCAAGGGGTACCCAAACTCAAGCGAAAATTTGCGGCAAAGGCCCGACGACGGCCTGGCCCAACCAGCGATCAATCTCGCGCAAGTGCGGGGGGCTCGAGCTCATGAGCTAACTCCACCTCGAACGAGCTCCGAGCCCGCGAGCCGTCTCCGCCTCGAGCGAGCTCCAAGCCCGCGAGCCACCTCCCGCTTCGAACGAGTTCTAGGCCGTCCTAAGAGCACTAAGCCGATCACAAGCTTGTAAGATCGCCCGAGCTCACTCGAGCTCGTGGCCCCACCTAAGGACATCACCCGAGCTCATACGAGCTTGCCGGGCCTACCAACCCGAGCTCCGCGGCCTCGGAGCGCCAGCGGTCAATCTCCGCCTCGCACGAGCTCAGCGGCTTCCGGCGGGCTGCACGAATCGAATCGCCAAAGACGCCTACCTCGACGGCGGTTCGAGGGAAGGTCCAATCTACAGTTCCCTGGTTAGGGACACTCGAGCGCCATAGCTGTGCGGGCGCCGTTCGTAGTCGCAGGCGCCGCCACCGACCATGGACGCGACATCTCAGCCAGAATACCAAGCTCGCGTCCCGCCAACCGCAAGACGACAAAAGCAATGATGGCTTTTGCAAAGCGTGTGCTTGGCTGGCCGCCCGCACGCCTCCACCGTACTCTGTCGGGCACTGCCCGCTGCCGCCCCGGTCGATGAGGGATGCGGCACAGGCGGCGAAACGGACGCACGTCGACCAACGGCGACTTCACCTTACCCCCGACACTTTCTGATTACGGTGTCATCCAGGGCACGCCCGGCCCGCCCGTCACAGGAAGGATAGCAAACGCGAGCTCGTCAAGGCACGCGCGAGCTCGCCAGCGACGGGATTCCCGTTCCTGACCGGGCAGGCCTACCAAGGAGGACAGCTACGACAAGACGAGAGCAGCTCGATAGCTGCGACACGCGTACGCCTCCCTCCCTTTTGTTTTCCTTCTCTCTCCTCCTTCACCCGGTGGCCCCGATGTACATCCCTTGCGACTATAAAAGGGACCCCTTGGCCACCGGGAGAAGGTAAGCAATCTGAGCCACTCAGCACACACATCACTCGCGATATTGACACTCGCCCTCAATCACGAGAGACTTGGGAACTCGCTCCCTCTCTCGACCAGCTTGTAGCCACCCCTCTACGAGCACCCGAGCTCGGATTTTAGTCACTCCGACTGGACTAGGGCACCGATTGCCTGAACCAGTATACTTCCTATGTCTTGTTTCCCGCTTGAGCTAAGCCATCGTAGCCCCACACGAGCCACTGGATCATCAGTGACCGTGGTATAGAACCACGACAGTTCGTCGTATTTAAAAAATTTATATAAATATTATTTATTTTTTATAACTTATTTTATTATTGGACATACTTTAATCATAACTTATTTATTTTATAATTTACCAAAATAATTTAAATAAAACGAATGGTCAAACACGGTACTCAAAAGTCAAAAAACGACAAATCTCTATGGGACGGAGGGAGCAGTCGTTACGTCCTCGGATCGAGGACGACTAATAATAATCTGTACTACCTGGTTCACTGGCTGCGTGCCTGCCTACGCAACAATAATGTGTGTGCATACCTGGTTGATTGCATTGCGTGGCTCGTGCTGACGCACTATATATTAACACACAGACTTGATCAGTGATCGATCTATTCGTACTGCTTGTTTGGTGGATCAATTAAACACAGTTCGGTGGAGTTGTCGTCACAACTTAAAATGTGGTGCACACGTACAGTTGCTAAAATGCGCGCGTGTGACGAGCTGCTACTCTACATACATTAGGATAAATCCAAATCCAATAGCTAGCTGGGTGAGCTGCCTGTGTAACTAAAGTGGTTAGTATATATATCATCAGGATTCAAGAATCTACGACTATAGGTCAATATAAGCCGGGGCTTCTCTGTTGCTAAAATCAACCAGGGCCATGCTTGGGGCAGCTTCCGCGGCCGCTTCGGGTGAAAAAAGGCAAACAAGGCCTCGAACGCTACAATTCCTAGGCACTTGCGCGGCCACGACCGTGCGGTTTTTTTTGCGATCACGACCGTGCGGTTGGAGAGCGGTTCTTGAAATGTGTTTTTTCCCCAGGTGCAGCCACAATTAAACCCATCGTCACTCCGGTCTTCTTCCGAATAGCTCTCCTCCACGCACGTTGTCGTACTTCCACGCCGCTAGCTAGGTTGCTCCTCCCCACCGTCAAGCTCCTCCTCCGCGCTGGCGGCAGCTCCCTTAGGGCAGTCCCAAAGGAACATTAATGCCACCTAGACAGAATGCTGACATGGCAACCTATTTAATGAAGTAAGAGGAGAAATCATAGAAATCGTTTCCTATGTGAGAAACGACATCTTCACTAGACCCAATGCACAGAGAAACGATGAAAACACCGTTGGTTTCTTGGCGCGCCGCGTGCCTTTGCCGCACACACTACCGGATTCGAAGCCTTTCCCCGTGAGCGCGACGCCACGGAAAGGCCCTTTCCCCACGGAAAGGCTTTCCCGTGAGTTGCTCACGGCATATCGAAGACGGGAAAGGAGACGCCGGAGAAGAGGCCTTTCCCCGTGAGCTCCCCGCTCACGGGAAAGAGTTGACGGAGGGGGCTACGGTGACGGGTGACGGCTCCTTTCCCGTGAGCCACCCTCGCTACGGCCTACGGCAAATGTATAAAAGAAACGGCATTTCTCCTTTCCGTGAGCCATAACGGCGTAGCTCACGGGGGAAAGAATCAGCCTTTTGCCGTGAGCGCCTCACGGCAAAGGCATGACCTTTGCCGTGAGTCCGGTCCAGCTCACGGCAAAGGTATGGTCAATTTGCCGTGAGCGCCCCACGTGGCTCACGGCAAAGGGGTTTTTTGAATTTTTTTATTACAGCATGTATTTCTCACATTTATATCACATATATATCATAGATTTCTCACATATCACATATATATAATCCGCAATAGCACATATATTACATAAAATCCACATAGTTATCAAGTGTATATAGTTCACGGCCAAGTTCACAAGGGCGGCCAAGTTCACATAGATGTTTCCACAAGTTCACAAGTTCATCATGGCAAATTCACGGCCAAGGCACGTACCGCCCTTCCCAAGGGTCCCACTCGCCTCTAGAGTCTCGAGCTGGGTACCGTCCGGAGTTGGGTTCGACGCGTGAGATTGACCCTGCACATACAAGAATTGATTGCATTTGTGAGACAAAATTCAAGGTGATTCTATTAACTTGAAAAAGGCAAGATAAAGTGTTAGAAATTTCGGCAGCACCTCCCGTGCACGGAGGGGTTTCCAAAACCTGCAACAAAACAACGGCTCGATGGCCGACAACCACATATCCATATGCACATCTCATGGTGCATTCAAAACTCGAATCATTTTCCTTCACATTCATATATGCATATTTGGAGTTTAGGTAGAGAAACTCACGGGAGTGACATCGGGATCCGGTGGTGCAGCGTAGACCGGCGGTGGAGCGAAGACGATCTGTGGCGGCGGCTCTTCACCAACCCTGCCTCCAACACGCGCGACGTACGCTAGGAGAGCTTCCAAGTTCGTGTCTGTCCGCCTCGGCCCTCGCTTGCTCGCCCGAGCCCTCGCCCTGCTGTTGACACATATTAATGCATACTTTTAATTGTCAATTAAACATGGAAAAGGACTAAAATATAATTAGATAACCTTATTAGGGGTTTCTACTAACGATTTCCACGAGTTTTGGTAAAGTTGTGAATTGCGAGGGGACTAAACAGGAAAAACACCGGGCCAAATTCGCGAGCCGCACGACTACGACGACGTAACGCAATCCAACTCCGAGAAAAGACCCTAGAAGGCTCGGACTAATCCCGACGTGATCGAGACTTAGCACCCAAGAAAGCATCGTCTAGAAGACTCGGAAGACACGACGCATCGCGGACCCGGGGTGGGCTCCACCCCGGGCGGTCGGCAAATAGGAGGCCGAGCGGCCTCCCCCTCCGCCACGTCAGCCCTGCCTCCAGAGGCTTCTCCAACCGCCTCTAAGACGCAATCTAATCCGCTCATTTAATGTCGGTTTGATCCGAGGGCGACGGTGGAAATACGAGATGTATCTAGGTCAACCCCGGCACCTCCTTCTGGACTATATAAGCAGCCCCAAGGCGCCCCCAAGAGACATCATCTCCTCATTAGCTATCGACAGAAAAAATCTAGGGTTTCATATTAGAAGAGAGAGAGGTCCTCTAGTTGTCTAGTTCATCTAGTTCTAGTTCTAGTTCTAGTTCTTCTAGTTCATCTAGTTGTAAGATCAAGAAGAGAGGCGAGGAGAAAGTGGAGATCCGGACTGTCGGATCTTCATCATCATTGTACTTCTGCTGCAACAAGTTCGGTCTTCACAATCTCCGTGTTCTTCATTTATTATTTCTATTTAATTACTTTCAGTTCTTACTTTACTATATTTACTGGATCTCCGCTCGTATTGAGTGCTCTAGTTATCGTACGTGGCTAGAGTAGTAATCGATAGTGTAGACGTGGTGTCTAGACTAGAGTTTACCTGAGTTTGCGCCCAATCCCACGGTTAGTTGTGGTAGCCCCAGGGGTGACAGCCCTGTCGGTCTTTGTAATCCACCACGTTCGGGTTGGTGATTCGTAGAGCTTTTTGGCGGCCTTCCCCCGATCACCCTTTCCCGTCTTTTTTTCGAGGATCGGGGACGGTACCGTTGCTCCGACGTAAGTAAAGTAGAGTGAGCCTTTGATCATATAGATCTCATTAGAATACTTAGAAAACTTAACCCTCTCTTCCCACATCATTACCATTATTATCTTAGGACGTTCTAAACCTTTCTAGTACACTTCACGTTCCCCGTGGAAAATCGATACTCTGGAATACTCCCGGGTGAAAGCTACATCGGTATCCGTGCGCTATGATTTCTCTGCTCACGTTAATTTATACCAACAAGCTTTTACGGCGCCGTTGCGGGGAACGAGTAGTCGTGCTAGTTAGAACCACGATCGTCCTTTTACCTTTTTACCTTTTTTTCCCTTCTACCTTTCTTTTCCTTTTACCCCTACCTATACCACATGGATTTCACTCCTATCATTAAATTCTTTGCTCCAAAGGGCGACATGTTGGAGCCTCCATCATCTTCACACCCTATTCTTACAGATGGCTATGAGCTTCGCCCTGCTCTTATAGCCATGGTTCGGGAGCAATCCTTCTCTGGGTTAGCACATGAAGATCCATACACCCACCTTAGAGATTTTGAGCAGTTGTGTTCTTGCCGGAATATTCCCGACATGACACAAGAGACCATTAAATGGAAATTATTTCCGTTCTCCCTTGAGGGAAGAGCGAGAAAATGGTATGCTCACTCTATAGGAAACGTAAATGGAGATTGGGATGAACTTCGAGACAAATTTTGTCTTGCCTTCTTTCCTCTTTATAAAATCGCTGACCTTAGAATAGAAGTTCTTGCATTTAGACAAAAAAGAGAAGGAGACTCTAGGAGCGGCTGGGCTAGATTCACAAGCCTTACCAATTCAGGCCCAAACCTTTCCTTGCCCGACCATGTCCTGCTCTATCACTTTTATCGCGGTCTTAACAAGGAAGGCGCCTGCTCATCTCGACATCACTTCAGGAGGATCATTCTCACATAAACTAGTTAGTGAGGGAAAAGCCATTCTTGAGAAAATCCTTGACAACACTCCCTACACTAACGTTTTTGATGAGTTACCCGAAGAAGAAGTCGAGCCAAGCCTCGAACAACAAGAGGAGACACACGCAACCAAATCTAAAATTCCTATAATATCTTCTAAAGATTTGGTTGCCATAGAATCTCCTACTATGGAAACACATCACACTCTAAACACTTTAGAGAGTGATGAATCCCATCCTTCCATCGAGGTTGATCTTTTGAAAATTCTAGGAATGCCTCGAATTTATCATTTAGAATGCATCCACCTAAGAGACCTCCAAGTGAATATATTTCAAATTCTTTTGAGAAGGAGTCTCTTAGAAAATGTTCTCGTTCCTACAAAGGATATCGGGAGGAATTCTATGATGACATGTCTAGTGATGCCATAGAAGGAGAGCCAAGCTACCTAGAAGACGATCTTATTTTCTCCCCCTTCCATGCCTAGACAAGATTACATATTCGAACCCATTTTCGCACCCATCCTTAACCCCCGATGAATCCTCGTACTCTCTTTCCTTGAGACCCTTGAGGGCCCTAAAAATTCATCAAGACAACCTAAATATAGGAGCCATCAAGACCACCAGGGAAGACCAAGAAGAGCGACAACAATGGCTAGAGGATAATAAAGAGTTATATGCTACGACCGTTGAATGGATGGACGAGACCTTAGATGAGATCGACACGAGAGACACCACTCCAAGAGAAACTTTAGATATCTATGACAAATCAACCTTGGAGTTTGAGAAGAAGGATGACATCAATGAGCATGGAAGCTACTACATAGACACTTCATCTAGTTCATGCTCACATGAGAAACTTCCTCGAACTACCTAGTCTCTCTAGTCTAATCACTCTCAAGACGTACAACCCCCTCATGCTCTTGCCTCCTATAGATTTTGAGAGGGTGATTGTAGATGCGTTCATCTATAATAAATATTCTAGATCTCGTGGTCATGAATCTTAATATAGGTGGTGTTGAAGGGGAGACCACTTCACTATCTTAAGTAGCTTTCAAAAAGGTTTCCTAAGGAAGAGCTTGTGTCCTAAAATAAGAATTCTTGAGATAGAACATGAGTCTTTACTTTTCCTTGTGATATGAGTATATAAATATACATGTGAAAATATTCCTTCGGGCGTTTCTGTCACTAATCATTATAGGATTGGAGCGAAAAGAATCTTTTGTTGGACTAACCCTGTAGGAAAAAAGACACTCTCAAATAAGCTTGGGAGGTCCCGAGATGAGCTCACACTAAGATGAAGCAAGATACAAGGACTTCTACAAGATGTTCCAAATAGCCATCATGCTCCAAATATTAAAGGTAACATCTTGAGGTAAGTCATAGAACCTTCTCTTTATCATGGCTTACTCATAAAGTCAAACATGTTAGAATTACAACTTTGCTTGATTCTACCTGATGATCTCAACATGTTTAGCTCTATAATTTGCTCTTCACACCACTCACTTGATCACTCATCATTCATGTTACAATTTTAAATGCTACTTTCATGCTTGGTGTCTGATCTTGTCACCTTTGTCATAAATAAATAGAACACATGATGTTACCATGTTTAGATGTGCCCAAGGATAGAGTAAGATGAATAAAGTTTTGGTTCTATTGGTGTTTTCCCACCAATAGAGCCCATGCACTTGATCTCTACCTTGTCTATGCAAGCGGGACACACTTTGCGCAAAATGTGGAGGAGTCTCGCCACTTCTCCAAAATTCCACAAGTGAATGTCCCGACCTACGACATGCACACACGAGCAAGGAACATGGGTGATGCCATCCTACTAGGAGATGCAACTGTCAAGATCAGATGAAGCACTCAAGGAGTGATCAAGCAAGATTTGAAGGACCAAGAGGGGTTGACACCTCCACAATTGTCTACCTCACTCCAACATCGCTAAGAGACTAGGTGAATACCTAGCTTGGGGAGGGCATCCTCTATTTATCAAGCCCAAGAAGAACAAGACGCGGAGATGCTACCCGAAGAAGTAAGCATGGGGAAAGAAAGAATCATCACCTACTAAAGAGGACAACAAGAGTACACCTTCGGAAGACCTACCGCTACCGGCGTCACCAACTGAACAAACACCATCGGCTACCTCATCTACGCCACTCGTCGAGATCATTGAAGACATCATACCAGACACGACATTCCGACGAGGCGTCGAGATGACAAAGACGCCATGGGAGTAAGTACTCAAAACTCTCATCGAGAGGTAACTCGATATTTATCTGCATATTTATTTTCTCGCAAAAGCATATTTAAATTAGCATATTTCCTTTAGCATATTTACTTTCCTACACATGCATTAGAAAAGACCATAAATATGTTGTTGCATTTGCATCTGTTTATCTTTAAGCCCCATGTAAGCACTCCCTTCGTGGTGGCACAAAAAAATAAAAATATAAAAAAAATATTGCATTCATATGTTTTTGCATCCTCATCCTTTTTGCATAGAAAAATTTTCAAAAATATGTGGGCACATGAAGGTCCATGCTTTTATAGAAAAACCTAAAAAAGAAATGAGCACATGAAGGCTCACAACATATTCCTAGAATTTGTTCCTTCGGGTATGTGGAATTAATATTTGCGGGGAGAATATTTAAGGAAGACCCAAGACGAACAAGCTCCAAGGAGGAATCAAAGGACTACTTCAAGATCCAAATTTTGGGGAGAGCACCCCATTATCACGATAAGTATCACTATCCTATCCATTTTAATATTAGCTAGTTATATATGTTTGCTTTGCTAGATTTAATTGGTCATAATTAGAGTCTTAGTTTGTTAGAGTCTCAATAAAAGCTGGAGTCTCGCTAGTTGGCTTTTCTCTTTAATGATCTTGTTGGCATATGCTTGGAAATGATGAATAGTTGCTCCGCCCATAATTCCTCTTAAAATGTTTACACTTCAGACTTAGATTCTCCCAAAGCTTTAAATGCTTAATTTGCTCTAAACCCAACACCTGTGGGAAGCACGTGCTTAATCTGAGTCTTAGCGTTGAATAAAGATACATGAAAAGTTGAGCCGCTGTTTATCATATTCCTAGAGATACTTGATTCCTGGTTTTATCTTTTGAAAATCATAAAAATACTACATGATGAGTTCCTTAGTTATGACCCTTAAGAGTCTATCATTCACATCAAGATCATCCCACTCCACCAAATGCGCCGCTTCTAACCCTAAGTACGCATCCTCAAACTCCACTAGCCACTAGCCATGTTATGAAAAATAAGCTCTTGCAATTTTGGATATGTCTCTCTCAATGTTTTTATGTCAATTAGATGCTGGGCTACATTCAAAAAAAAAAAAAAAAAAAAGAGAGAGAGAAAAAGTGAGACGAGAGAGGGAGAGCAAAGGACAAGTGTCATACTAGGCGAGAAGGGCCTACCTCCCTAATAATAAATTTTAGAGATGAATAATGGACACGTGTCCGGGGGTGAGTAGGGCCCACATCTCTAAGGAGAGAGAAAATGGACAAAGTCCGGGCAAAGCCCACCTCTCCAAGAATGGATAGCCCCGGTCTTAGCAATTTTTAGAAAGAGAGATATAGTCCAAGATGCTTGAGAAGAAAAATACTAGAAAAATGCTAAAGGTCATTTACTACCTTTCATCCTCATTCATTCCGCCATTACCATCCCACCATATATATCTTACCACGTGTGACTCCACTAT
Source organism: Hyparrhenia diplandra (assembly GCA_015847255.1). Taxonomy (NCBI): domain Eukaryota; kingdom Viridiplantae; phylum Streptophyta; class Magnoliopsida; order Poales; family Poaceae; genus Hyparrhenia; species Hyparrhenia diplandra. Next base: position 173,379 of record JADLZK010010643.1, on the reverse strand, counting down.
ATATACCACCTACTTGAGAGGGTCATATATAGGATCTCCGAAGTTTCTTTTTAAAAAATAAACGCAAAACTCCGGGATGACAGTTTGATCGAAGAGCTTGAGACATGGTACTTAACTTGATTGTTACGTCTCTTAATTGCTTATGATTCGTGAAAAGGCTACGCCCCATGGTAAAAGGTATGAGAGAGCAATCTTATGGAGAGGAGAAATTATTTTCTCGATAACCACGCGATTTCCGGAGGAATGAAAGCGTAGTAGCAACTCCCGATCCTACTATAGCATATAGCTTTGCTAGGGACTAGCAAAGGGTAAGCTTGGGGAGCTTGTTGACACATATTAATGCATACTTTTAATTGTCAATTAAACATGGAAAAGGACTAAAATATAATTAGATAACCTTATTAGGGGTTTCTACTAACGATTTCCACGAGTTTTGGTAAAGTTGTGAATTGCGGGGACTAAACAGAAAACACCGGGAGTCGCGAGCCGTCTGACTCACGCGACGTAACGCAATCCAACTCCGAGAAAAGACCCTAGAAGGCTCCGGACTAATCCCGACGTGATCGAGACTTAGCACCCAAGAAAGCATCGTCTAGAAGACTCCGAGAAGACACGACGGCACCGCGGACCCGTGGTGGGCTCCACCTCGGGCCGGTCGGCCCAAATAGGGAGGCCGAGCGGCCTCCCCCTCCGCCCACGTCAGCCCCGCCTCCGGAGGCTTCTCCAACCGCCTCTAAGACGCAATCTAATCCGCTCATTTAATGTCGGTTTGATCCGAGGGCGACGGTGGAAGTACGAGATGTATCTAGGTCAACCACGGCACCTCCTTCGGACTATATAAGCAGCCCCCCAAAGCGCCCCAAGAGACATCATCTCCTCATTAGCTATCGACGTAGAAAAATCTAGGGTTTCATATTAGAAGAGAGAGAGGTCCCTCTAGTTGTCTAGTTCATCTAGTTCTAGTTCTAGTTCTAGTTCTTCTAGTTCATCTAGTTGTAAGATCAAGAAGAGAGGCGAGGAGAAAGTCGGAGATCCGGACCTGTCGGATCTTCATCATCATTGTACTTCGCCGCAACAAGTTCGTCTTCGACAATCTCCGTGTTCTTCATTTATTATTTCTATTTATTCTATTTAATTACTTTCAGTTCTTACTTTACTATATTTACTTTGGATCTCCGCCGTATTGAGTGCTCTAGTTATCGCACGTGGCTAGAGTAGTAATCGATAGTGTAGACGTGGTGTCTAGACTAGAGTTTACCCGAGTTTGCGCCCAATCCCACGGTTAGTTGTGGTAGCCCTGGGGGTGACACCCCTGTCGGTCTTTGTAATCCACCACGTTCGGGTTGGTGATTCGTGAGAGCTTTTTGGCGGCCTTCCCAGATCACCCTTTCCCCAGTCTTTTTCGAGGATCGGGACGGTACCGTTGCTCCGACGTAAGTAAAGTAGAGTGAGCCTTTGATCATATAGATCTCATTAGAATACTTAGAAAACTTAACCCTCTCTTCCCACATCATTACCATTATTATCTTAGGACGTTCTAAACCTTTCTAGTACACTTCCACGTTCCCGTGGAAAATCGATACTGAATACTCCCGGGGTGAAAGCTACATCGGTATCCGTGGCGCTTTGCGGATTTCTCTGTTCGCGCGTTAATTTATACCAACACCCGCTCCTCGCCTCGGCCTCCTCCCCCGTCGCCTCCTTCTTCCTCTATCCGGGCCTATTTCAACACAAAGTTAGAACACGAGAAACAAGATGTAAAGATAAATGAACCTCGAATAAATAAGTAAATAACCCGGAGTGACGCCGACCGTAGATCGGTAAGTGGTTGGCCGTGAGCGTATGGCGGGCCCCCCGAGCTTTTGCTCATTGCTCTCGAGCTCGAGAGATGTGAAGTGGTGGCCGGGTTGATAACGTTGTCGCCCATCCAGTACCGCCCGTGCCTCTTCCCTCCTCTGGCCATCATGACGATGTTTCCATCAATGTTGTGGCCGCTGGGATCGAAGCTTTCCCCAAGACCTCCCTCGCCGTGGAGGTGTACTTAGTAAGGCGGGTGTAGGCGGTCGGGTTGGTGTAGGCCTCGGGCGGATCCTCGGGGTTGTAGACGGCGTCGGGATTCGACGCCTTGCCCTTGTGGGAGCAAGCAAAGGCCTCTAGCGTGCTTTCGCTTGCACGCCATGTATCTACTCTGTGTCATAAAAAAGTAGGATGGTTAGAAAGTATTTAAAGTTGCGCATCGAAAAATAAGAATTGGATAAGACTTACATATCTAGTTGCGTAGGCGGGGAGACTAAGGTTGCCTTGATGGTGTGGTACACCGGCATCATGGCACGCCGCTCCCTGGTCGTTGTTAATCTTCTCCCAATCTTTATCGATCCACTTGTCCACCCGCATCTCCCGAAACGGCTTATGAGGCAAGCACCACCACGGAATCATCTACGGGGACACCAAGTATAAAACATATTAGAATATCAAATTAAGCATACTTAAACTTAGTATGAACATTCAATATTTACCGGCATGTATTGTTCTTTGGTCGATTCTTCGGCCGGATTTCCTCCTTGGTGAGTGCCTTTTTTTGGGGGCGGTCCCGTAGTATGTCCCGATGGCTAGGAGGCGTGCCTCGCATTACCACATGTCTGTCACCTTTTGGAACAGCAGTTCTTTGCCACTTCATCCGCCGATGTTAGTATCCCGGCCGGCACTTGAAGTAATCCTGCACATAGAGGCAATGTATTCAGTCATTATTTCAAACATGTGAAATTCATGCGATGTATTTGTACACCGCAAAGGCGACATAGACTTACCCACATTTTCTTTTATCACATGCTATCCCTTGTTTTGGAAAAAATTCTGCCACTCATATCATAATTATCTGGGAACTGGAGGTACTTGGTGAAACAACATGACAAAGTAGCGGTTGTCCCGCATACAAGTTCGCGAGGGTAGTGCTTCCTAATCAAAAGACCAAGAATGCCATTAGGAAGGCGGCCTTTAATCGAGTCGGCGGTAACAACAAAAGACCCGCCCAAATGATCAAGAATAATTATTAGTTCCTATTGTGATTTTCAACCTAACAAATGAGAAAGTAGTGCTAAAATATAAAGTAAATTACCTTGGAGGTTCGGTCTAATGGTCGGATGTTTGTGCTTGAGGTGGTATTTGGTCCTGGAAACGGAGGGACCTCGCAAGTAGACAGCCCCTCAAAGAGAGGAAGACATACCCCCCCGCACTACCCTCCTCCTCCTCCTCCCCCCCCCGCCCCCATCCCCCCTCCTCCCTCGTCCCCTCCCTCGTCGTCTTTGCGGGGTGCATCGACGGCCGAGAGGTCCACGTCCCCTCCCCCCTCCCCCCTCCTCCTCCTCCTCCTCCTCCTCCTCCTCCTCCTCCGGTGGTGGCGGTGGTGGTGCCGGTAGGGGCGACTCTTACCCTTACCCTTGCCCTTGCCCCTACCCTATGCCTGGCGGTGGCGGTGGCTCTATCTCCACAAGCCTCTTGAATTTACGACCCAATTTCTTTAAGAGATTCGTAGGGAGGCATCTTTCCTCGAATCACCGCAATTAGTTGTAGATAATTAGTAAAAATGCAAAATAAAACAGAACATAATTATTAAGAGATGAAAAAATATATGACGAACATAATTATTAAGAGATGCATAGTATTACATGTATTAGAAATAATCCTCATCGTTGTCACGATTTTCAAGACCGTTGGATCATAATCCTCATGATCACTATCATCCATGTCTACTTCTCCCAAAATATGAAGATTGGCAGGATCCATGGGAGGAGGAATAACGTTATCACTCTCTTTGTCCTCAAATGTCGATCAAGCAATTGTAAGTCCTTCGCATCTCGAACCTCCTCCTCCTCCTCCTCATCAACAACACTTTCATTGTCTACTTCCATTTCGTTTGGCTCGGTTATTTCTATCACAAATTTACCTTGTAGGCCTTCTTCTTGGAAGAACTCTCCCTCATATGTGTTTGCATTAAAGTTGTAATCGTCATTGTTTGAGACGGTAGTCTACCGTGTGGCAATACCTTTTCGCATAACATCCCAACCCTTAAGACGCTCGTCGTCTTGGCAACACCATGGGAGATAATAAACTTTTGTGGCATGTTGAGCCACAATATAGACATCATCTCCGTCCATCCGGGAATCTTGTCGAATCTCAACTATCCCAAGTTTATCGTCCGATTTTGTTGTTTCGGGATCAAACCAATGACACTTAAACACGACGGGGAGCAAGCCGTTTAGTGCCGTGGAACCGAGTTCCTATATTTCTTCAATTCTTCCATAATAACCTTTAGTGGTACTTCCATCATCACCTTTAGTGAAAACTCCGAATTTGTGGTTTTTCGGTTTGGCCTGTCTCGCTCATGCCTCGTTGTGTGAAAGTGATATCCATTCACGTCATTACCGGTAAATGACCTAACCCTAGTGGAACAACCATCGGCAACCTATATGAGCCTGGTGGCATATCCCGATCGGTTTGGCCCCTGCAAGCTCAAAGCGGGGATATATGAAATGAGAGCAGGTTCGTTAGCATATGAAATGAGACGTTCATTAGCATAAATTGGTAGTACGGCGTTTGAACCAACAAATGAAATCGGGTTCTCCATTTCCAAAGACCCCTGTCTAGCGGTGGTGTCCAATTCATACTGGTAGAGGCTCCCTTTGTTGATGCGAGTTGCCATTTAAATTTCTCGTACCGACGAGAGACAAAGAGGTTGGATGCGTAATATCAACTACTTGGAAGACAAGTTTGTTCTCTCGCTTAAAGTTGTGACTTCATGTATGTAAGGCAACACTTCGTCAAGGTTGGTAAGTATATATATCATGATACTTGCGCCACTCTTTAGGTGTCAAGATCTTTGCACTTCCTAGTTGTCCTTGGAAAAGGCCGAGGGTTGATTCATTTTCTTGAAAGATTGTAACGAGGGGTGGATAATGCGAGCTAGGAAGGTTGTCACCATAGTACTTTGATGTGAAGTCGACACCTCCTCCGGAACCTTTGCTTCCTCGCGATGGAACCCTCAATCTTACACTTCTTTTTACATTTTGTCCGAACAGGACTTGGGACTCTCTCAATAGCATAGCACCAACAAAACCGCATTGGGCCACCCATCCGTGCCTCATATGGAAGGTGCAAAATCAAATGCACCATCGAACGAAGAAGCCGGGCGGAAATATCTTCTCCAACTTCATGGACCAACACATGTGCCATTTTTTCCATGGATTCAAGTGTGGTCCGAGATAACTCCTTAGCACAAAGTCGCGTAAAAATGGCTCAACTCTGCCATCACTTGCCGATATGCTCGGGACATAGCCTCGAAGCATCACCGAAAGAAGCCGCTCCATCCATATGTGGTAGTCATGACTCTTGAGCAAATTGATTCGCATAGTAGATAAGTTCACTCCCCTCCTCGATTTCTTTGCATACCCATCGGGGAACATTAACTTTTGAAACCATTGCAAAGACTTCCTTCCTTTGGGGCCTACTCAACACGAAATCAGCCTTTAGGTTTTTTCCATTTCTTGCCATTGCTAGGAGGCTTCATTTCTCGCTTCGGGTTCTGTCACACAACTCACAAATCAACTCTAGCCTTAATGTTGTCTTTTGACTTGCTAGTGTCCATGAATGTTCCAAGAAAATACTTCGGCGATATTCTTTTCGGTGTGCATTAAATCAAGGTTATGTGGAAGAAGAAGATCATCGTGATAGGGGAGCCTCTCTAAGCCCAACTTGTGAGTCCATGCATGATCCTCGCCATAACCCACAAAGACATTTTTTTTTATCACCACAAGAGCATCTAGCCGAGCACGCATTACCTCGGCAAGAAGCCATCATCTCCGGTGGAGGGCGTAAATTTGGAGACCTTTTGTAAAGTTCTTCTTGTCTAGTCTCGAATGCATGGTCAAGAGGGAGGAATTGTCGATGTTTATCGAACGCAGTAATACTTGCCACCCTTCTTCAACCAGGTGAACCTCGAGCCGTCTTGCATACTTGGGCAAGGGAACTTCCCATGAACACACCGACCACACAATATCCCATACGCCAAGAAATCATGCATGGAGTAGTGGTACCAAACATACATCCCGAAATTTTTCTTCAAAGCTCGGTCATATGTCCAAAACCCTTCATTCCAAGCTTTGATCAATTCATCAATCACGAGGCTCTATGAACACACCCATTTTATTCCCCGAGCGGCTAGGAATTATCAAAGACAAAAAGGATGTTCTTCTTTGAAAGCGCACACCCGGGGAGATTGAGCAGATAACGAATACAAGCCAACAAGTGTATGGGGCGGACATCATTCCATAAGGATTGAACCCATCTGTTGCCAGCGCAACACACACATTATGAGCCTCCATAGCTTTGTCAGGATGAATATTGTCAAAATGGGTCCATGCTTCGGCATCGGAAGGGTGTACCATCTTATCTGGATTGTAGCGACGCCCATCTTTGTGCCATGTCATCTGTTTCACGGACTCCTCGGTCATGTACATCCGTTGTATCCTCGGTATGAAGGGAAGGTGCCGTAGGATTTTCACGGGGATGTCAAGTCGCCTCTTGTGACCATCACCGAGTCTACCTCTATGTACCTTGAGGATTTACACTTTGGACAAAGGCGTAGCATCTTTGTAGTCTTTCCTAAATAAGACGCACCCGTTCTCACAAGCATGTATCTCGCTCATATGGCATCTTAAGTACCTTGAGGAGTTTCTGCGACTTCGTACATGTTCTTTGGCGGGTTGTGACCTCGCGAGAGCAAGGTCTCAAAGACTGCCAACATGTTGTCAAAGCCGCCTCGACTCATGTTGCACCGGGCCTTCAAGTCCATAAGGCGTCCAATGGCATCTAGTCGAGACCTCTACATGGTCGTGAAGGGGTTTTACGTGCCGCCTCCAACATGGCATAATAGTCCTTTGCGCATTGTTCCGGCTCCTCCTCCCTCTCATCCCCATGTCCTTCACCAAAGTTTCGCATGAAAGTCATCTAACATGTCTCCTACCCCGCATCGAAGCAAGATCATCGATGCATTGCCTCACCACCTCGTCTCTCGGGCGCCTCGGTTTCACCATGGAAGATCCACACCGCTTATAGTCCGCCCGTCCATCCATTCATGCAAAGATGTTTAGACATGTCAACCTTACTTTGCCTTAGCTTATTCCCACATTTGTTGCATGAACACCAAACCTTACTCGCACCTCGAGCATTCTGAAAAGATTTTTCTACGAAAGCACTGCTCTTCCTAACCCATTCATTGTCATAATCTCCAAAACCCCTCCAGCCATTGTATATCCACGCATACGATCATCCATTCTCTATCATATACACGAGAATATAAGAATGCATTGCATCTACACAAGGATCCTACAATCTAATAGGTGAAGATAGGTCCTAATCCCATCTGAGGATGCGTAGATGAGGTGGGTTCCATGCTCTACTCCTATCCTATAAATTTCGGTATATTTTCCCAATGTTCTCCAAATACACGTCCCCGATTGTGAGATTGTGTATTCAAGAACAACAGGGAGATGCTAATGGAAACTCTAAATCATCAGTAGAACATGGAAACTAACCACATCTACGCATCCTCGGTCGTCTAAAACGTGGACAATTCAAAAACAGATACGGTTATAGGTATGCGAGATCTCGCATACTTCCAACCGTGTCTCTTTTCGAACGGGAGACGCCTAACCGAAAGGCGCGATCTAGCTACGACTATGATACGGAAAAGGGGTTATACCTAGGGTCACGGTGGAGTCGGGCTAGCGGCGAGGAAGACGACGTGGTCGCCAAGGCACTCGGCCCGGCAAGGCACTCCGGGCTTAGCTCCGACGGGCTCCTCTCTCGCAAAAAAAGAAACACACGGGCTCAATTGAAAAAATTCGACATAACCTCCCCTACGGTGAGGTTTCAAAAACCCGCAAAAAACATACGGCACGATGGTCGACAAACACATTCACATCAAGGGCGATGGCCGACAACCCGCTGGGTGAAGACGAAGCGGCAACGGGGATGTCCGCACGAGTCCCGGGCGCCGAGCGATAGGGGCCGGGGCGGACGGATGGCGGTCCGGTCCCTCCTCCCTCCTCCCCCGTGGTGGCGGCGGTCTTCGAGGTCGAGGCGCCCGGCGGCGGGGACGGCGGGCGGTCCTCCTCCTCCCTTCTCCCGCCTCCTCCTCCCCACCCCTCCTCCTTCCTTCCTCCCCTCCTTCCTCCTACTCCCACCCTCCTCCTCCTCCTCCTCTCCTTCCTCCCTCCTCCTCCTCCTCCCTCCCTCCCTTCAGGGGAAGGCGGGGCCGGGGGAGCCCTTGTGTGTCAGCGCCGAGCACGGAGGGGCCGGCAAGGCGGAGTCTGGCCCGGCGCACGGAGCGGAGTCGGGGCGTTGGGCGCTGGGGCGCGCGCGCTGGCGGGGCGGCGCCGAGGCGAAGCCGGGCGGGCGGTCGCGGCGTTCGTGGGGGGGCGCGGTCGTGGCAGGCGCGGCCGGCGCGGTGGCACGGCCGGCGACGGTGGTGGCGTGGGCGCGGGCGGTGGCGGCGGCGGGCGAGCGGGCGAAGCCGAGTGTGCGAAGGCAGGTGTGTGTGGCCGGCTCGCCGCTACTTTTTTAAAAAAAGTTGATTTCGCCTTCCTCGTGAGCGTGATCGACACACCACGGTAACGGCCCCCTTTGCCGTGAGCCTCCCTCGATCAAAGCCTCACGGCAAAGGCCCGACACCGTGCCCCACCGCCCGTGCCCCACCGCCGGTTTTATTAAAGACAGTTTTTGCCGCGAGCCGAGTCGAGGGGCTCACGGCAAAGGATACTTTTGCCGTGAGTCGCCGATCCGCTCACGGCAAAGACTCGACACCGTGCCCCACCGCCGGCTGGCCTCCCACGTGCCCCACCGCCCGGTTTTATTAAAAAAATAATTCCCTTTGCCATGAGCGATAACGACGGGCTCCGCGGCAAAGGATGCTTTTTGCCGTGAGCCGCCATATAAAACTCACGGCAAATAATATTTTAGAAATATATTTTTTCTCTCTCCCTCTATTTCTTTTTTTTTCCGCACATTTTCAGAATTTGTGCTTGCTTCCTTCAAAAAATACCTTGTCACATTCACTCACCCATACATAATCGATGTTTTAGCTTAAAAATTGACCATTATTTCATGTGGTTTTATCTCTATTTCTATTTACTTAATTACAACATAAAATTATAATAATTATCAAAATGATCAGGAAAATAACCAAAAATTCACATGACACAATCTCTAATGTCTATTGCATATAGAAAAGTTTCATAGTCAAACCACAACTTGTTCGCCCAATCCACATCAAATCATACTTGGATCATTCTCAACAAACATGAAACTTCTACGTAGATGTTGGAGTTTGTGAACATCATGTGTGCCAACTTGTGGGAAACCTTCTCAAATTTTTACCGTAGCCTCGGCATAAGATATCATGACGTATTATCAAATTTCATGATTTTTTTTTTGACTTCGTTGATTTTCTAGAATTTTAAAACCACTCGAGCACGGTTTAATATTTGTGTTTTCGTAATAAGATGTTCCGATTTGGTTTTATTTTTTTATATGTAAGGCCTTACTTTGTGTTGAATAACAGGAATATAAATTTTTACTATATTTTTTAAAAAATTTCAATCACTTGTAGTTCAAATTTGGCTTCATTTTAAAATTGCCGTAAAAGAGAATAATTACCTAAATATACCAAATAAAGTCAAAATTCACCAAAATTGAACATGGAGTGCCATATGATATATAGTAACTGCAGAAAAAGTTTGGAGGCCAAAAACCAAAAAAAGGGTACACCCTTTGCCGTGAGCCGTAACCCCCGCCACGGCAAAGGGGGTCCTTGCCTAGTGTTTGTGTATGCTCACGGCAAAAGGTCGCCACGGAAGCCTTTGCTGTGAGCTGGACGGCGAGCTCACTCACGGGAAAGGGTGACGGAGGACGGACGGCTCCCCGCCATAGCCTTCCCGTGAGCCGGTCCTCACGAGAAAGGTGGGTTCCCCGTGAGTGAAACCTTACCGTGAGCAACAACCATGCTCACGGGAAAGACGGGCCCGCCTTCCCGTGAGGTGCTCACGGAAAGATTTCCCCGGAAAGCCCCGATTCCGTAGTGACACCTGCCTGGCCGGCGCCGCACCGACCGCCGCCGCCGCGCCGCCTTGCTGCAGCCGTGCTGCAGCACCAGCCTCGCCGCCGCTTGCTGCTGTCCGCTCGCGCTGGCGTGCAGGTCACTTGCCGTCGCCGCGCCAGCCATAGGGTGTCCGCCTCGCCGGTCGCCGCCCCCAGGCCGCGGAGAGGCTGCTGCCGCGCTTCGCCAGCCGTGCCGCGCTGGCTCGCTGTCCGCTCGCCACCGCAGCAGGACGCCTAGGCCGCGCCTTCGTGCCGTAGGACGACACCGCCATGCGAGCCGTCGTGCTCGTCCGCGCGCGCTGGAGCCACTGCGTGCTCGTGCTTGCTCGTACGGTTGCTGCTCGCTTGCTGCCGGCGCCGCGTATGCTCGTACGTTCACCGCGTTTTTGTTCTACGATTACGATACGATCGAGTGCTCGTATGTCTATCGATTGGTGAGGTCGTCGTGGCTTCCTCTGTTTCCGCTGCTGCCTCACGATCCATGGCAACGCCAAGTATTTGTGGAAATACCGCAACGCAGGCACCTTTGAGACGCATTGTTGAAGAGATAAGATAGAGAGAGAAAAGAGTAAACATTTATTGGATGAAGAAACTAGCCATTGTATAGGGTAGTTTCTATAGATGATTTTTTTGATAACGTGGTATCCTAGAAACCGTGTATAGTTTATACTATTGGGACTGTCCTTAGAAAACCTCCTCGAGCGAGGTCACTAGACTAGGAGATGGCGACGGAGATGGCCCTAGAGAGCACCGGGTGTACTAGCCCTTCTTGGTGTGTGATCCAGATCTCAATTCAGGGCCGGCCGGTCAATAATAACAAGCATCTGCTCGCCGTAGCTAGGAATATACATTGTACATCTACAATCAGTGGCTGCAACCTTGCTACGGCCCAACGCAACGACATGCATTGGAGCTGCTAGCTAGCTTTGTACTCCCCTGCCCAACGCAACGACGTGCAAACTCGCCCTGTGCATGCATGCAATCATGAAGCCTGCTAGCTAGCTTTGTACTCCCTCCGCTCAAAAAAACATGTAATTCTCACACATCCCGAGAAGTCAAACTTTACAAACTTTGACTATAATTATATTTAAAAATACTAACATTTATGATACAAAATAAGTACCGTTAGATTTGTTATGAAATATATTTTCACAATAAATTTATTTTGAGACATAAATGCTAATACTTTATAGTATAAACTTGATCAAAGTTGTTATAACTTGACTGGCACGCTTCCCGCTTGTTTTTTTTTTTCACCGAGGGAGTACTACAGTATCTCGTCGCCACAGAGAGAACAAGAAGTCTGCGGCGATGTTTGTGTGTTATTTGGCTTGGCATACATGTGGCCGGCCTTTAGCTTGCCCTGCTGCTAATCTAGTTAAACTAAATAAGTTTAGTATATGTACAAAATTCTAGCTAGATTACTTTCTTTTGGATGGTAAATATTTGTTGAACTATGCTTTGTACAAAATTAAACATTCTCACAATAACACGATCAACTAGCAGGCTTCCTATAGCAAGGAAAACTCTGCACACCTAACTAGCTAGCTTGTTTGATATATATGCAATTGAAGCCACATTTTTTCCTTAACTGGAAAGCTAAACACCAGCAGCGATGTCTTTTGCAGCGAGTAGTCGCCTAGCTTCCTTTTATTGTTCTAGAGAGGGCCAATACTCCTCTCTTTCGTTTAATGAAACACGTGCAGCGCACGCTTTTCAAAAAACACTATTTCGCCTAGCTAGAGCACCTCAAGGGCGTGCTGTAAACAAACAATTCTCTCATACAAAAACACGCTAATCTTTTGGGTGGTCAACAAAAAAGCAGGAGAAAACATATGTCATACTCTACGTCAGACGTGGGGAGAGTGAAAAGGACAAAGTTTATCTACGCAGTATACCTGTACATGGAGAAAGTAAAATTGACAGGGGGAACAGCTCATACTGTGTGAGGGTGACCCAACGTGTGACATCTCACTCAGCGTATACTCCCTCCGTCCCACTGAGTTTGTCACCCCTGAATTCCGTTCCATCTTTTTCGATGCTTCGTCTTATTCAAATTTTTTGCATAAATATAATTTATTTTATTACGACTTATTTTATCAATAAAGATACTTGAATATTGATTATTTTATTTTATGATTTGCATAAATATTTTGAATAAGACGGATGGTCAAAGATGAAGTTCAAAAGTCAAAAAACGTCAAACTCCATGGGGGACAGAGGAGTAGTCGTTACGTCCTCGGATCAGGACGACGGCTAATAATTAATAATCTGTGCTACCTGGGCCTTGTTTAGATGGCTAAAATTTCTAACTTTTTTCCCCACTTTCTCTCCATCACATCACATTAAATACACCAAAAGACATATATTTAGAGTATAAAATGTAGGTAAAAAAATAACTAATTACACAGTTTAGATGTACATTGTGAGGCGATTCTTTTTAAGCCTAGTTACTCCATGATGGGATAATATTTACCACTAACAAACGAAACGTGCTACAGTATACGATGTGACATGTGGTTCAGAATTTTAGCCATCTAAACAAGGCCCGTTCACTGGCTGCCTGCCTGCCTGTATACGCAACACAATGTGTGTGCACGTGCTACAAAAAGTTTAGTTTGTACAATGTGTCGTCCAGTCCAATTCAACTCGGCCTGTGTACTGTATATTGTACTGTAGGTACGTGTGCGTGCACTGGCCTGCATGCATGGCTATATTGGCCATACTGTACATATGCATGGACAAATATGGGCCGGGCCAGCATGCATGGACAAATCGTCCAATCAATTCATTTGAACTCATCAGGCTTTTGCCGGAGCCTCATGAATCATGCCCATGCCCTGATGATGCCCATGTGTGAGGAGTCTTGACTTCAGGTTATATATGTGCATTGACCCGAGGCCCGGTGGCGCGCCCGCGGCACGGGAATTTAGCCCGGCCCGAGGCACGGCACGGCACGGCGATTTTGACCCGAGGCACGGCACGGCCCGGTGACCAGCCGTGCCTCGGGCGCCACCGCCGCCCGTGTACGGCAAGCATAGGACGGCACGGCGACCCGGTGCGGAAAAGGCCCACGAAGCCGCCCTCTACTGATTTCTTGAATACAAAACATGAGAGGCCTGTTGTCAAAAACATGAGGGCCCGTGCGAGAAAAGCCCCACGTCCCCCCCTCGCGTCTCGCTCCCTCCCGGCTCCCCTCTCCCGCTTCGTCCGGCGCCCGACTTCGCGAGTGGCGAGTCGCGTCTGTACCGCCGCCCGCTTCCCCGACACGCCGCTCCTCTTCCATCTGCTCCCCTTCGGCCACGCCGCTCCTTCCCGGCCACGCCCGCTCCTCGAGGCCTCAACTCCTGCGCCATCTCGCCCGTTCTCGGCGAGCGGGCGCGGGCTGCACTGCGTGGTGGTGCGACCGTCGGCGCGGCGCGGACCGCGGCGAGGTGCGAGGTGCTGGCGTGGAGGTGCGCCGCCCACGGGGACTTCGTCGTCTCAACTCAAAACCTCCCGCTACGGCACGCCCCCACCTTAAGCGCCGCCCGGTGGCCGCCCACCCGAGACGACGCCGCGGCTACGGCGACACCAGCCGAGCGGCGGCGCGGCACGGCATGGCCAAATGGGTTCGCGGGCCGTGCCATGGGCCATAGGCCGAGCACGAGAGCACGGGCCGCGGCACGGCGGCGGCGGCATCGTACGCACGGCACGGCACGGCGGGCGGCGGGCGCGGCCGGCACGGCGACGATGCACATCTATACCAGGTCGTCCCGGCGGTGAAGCGGATCGGCGGCGGCGGCCAGGCTTGTTTAGATTGCAACTTTTTGCAACTTCGATGAATAGTAACTCTTTCGTTTGTATTTGGTAAATATTATTCAATCGTGGACTAACTAGGATTAAAAGATTAGTCTCGTGATTTACAACCAAACTGTGCAATTAGTTATTTTTTTATCTACATTTACTGCTCCATTTATGTGTCCAAAAATTAATGTGATGGAGAGAGAGTGAAAAAACTTGGAATTTTGCACGTAACTAAACAAGGCCGACGTCTCGGCACCGGTGTCCTCCGTACATCTTCGTCAGCAGGCGGGCCGGCGGTGTATCATCAGCTCCGTGGGCCGTACTGATCATCGATGCGGTATGAGAGCGCCGACGACAGCTAGCGTTTAATTTGCACCTTATAAAAACAGATTTGATGAGTCATCGATCTATTCGTACTTGTTTGGTGGATCAATTAAACACAATTCCGTGGAGTTGTCGTCACAATTTAAATGTGGTGCACATGCACGTACAGTTGCTAAAATGCGCGCGTGTGATGAGCTTACTACTACATACGATCAAATCCAATAGCTAGCTAGCTGGGTGAACTGCATGTGTAACTAAAGTGGTTAGTATATATATATATCAGGGTTCAAGAATTCTACTATAGGTTAAGCCGGCTGGCGGCAGCTCCCTTAGCAAACCTCCTCGAGCAAGGTCACTAGAGATTAGGAGATGGCGGCGGAGATGGCACTAAAGAGCCCTTCTTGGTGTGTGATCCAGATCTCAATTCAGGGCCGGCCGGTCAATAATAACACGCATCTGCTCGCCGTAGCTAGGAATATACATGGTACATCTACAATTAGTGGCTGCAACCTAGCTACGGCCCAACGCAACGACATGCATTGGAGCTGCTAGCTAGCTGCATTGCATGCACGTACTATTGTACTGCACCATCATCAGTGCAATGCATGCATGCATGCAATCATGGACCAATCCGATCCAATTCATTGCTTCCTGCAACTGAGGCTTTTGCCGGAAGAATTGGTATCGTGCCATGTCCTGAGACTCCTGATGTCCATGTGATCGATTGTGACTTTAATTATGAGTTACTCCTCGCTCGTCCTGGAGAGCTACACCTACTGACCTACTCCCTCCGTCCCACAGACTTCGTCGTTCTACGACCGGCCTGTTGTCCCACGGACTTCGTCGTTCTAGCTTCTGACGTACTCCGTACTCCTACTCCGCCCCAGCTTTATGCCATCCCATCCCATCCCATCCCTCCCTTCCCCAAAAAAAAAAGAAATTTCCCGTCCCCTCCGCTCTCCTCCCGGCCGAGGCCTCGCGGTCTCCTCCTCCAGGCAGCGGGCGGTCCTCCGCTCCGGCTCCTCCTCCAGGCCGTGGCGGCCCCCGCGAGGCTCCTCCTCTTCCTCTACTGCACCGCGCTCGATCTAGATCTGGAGACGCATCGCCGGCGGGCTCGTGGATCCAGAAGCATCGCGTAGCCGCCCCCGAAGGAACTTCGGAGTCACCGGCATCCCCTTCCCCTGTCCGGAGTCGCCAGCATCCCCTTCCTCGGTCCGGAGTCGACGGCATCCCCTTCCCCGACGTCCTGTGAAGGTTAGCTATTCGTATACTCAAATCGGGCAAAATCCCCTTTCTGTGGCCTTGGCATCCCCTTTCTGTGGCTGGTACAGACCGACGGAGGCGACTGTCTTGGGCAAAATCTATTTTTAGTATGGTAACAATTCAGAGTTTTTAGTATGCATGTTTCGCCCAAGATTAGCATGGTAACAATTCACATTTCACGGATGGTTCTAGCATGCTAACCTCTGGATGAGCTCATGGTTTTTTAGCGAGACATCCATGCTCCTTTGGATCTGGGATTACTTAATTTGTGAACCCATCTAAGCATGCTCAAAAAAAATAATTCATCATAGATATTTTTGTACGACTTTAGCATAAGATTATATCTAAGTTCGTTAAACCACCACATGGTCTATATTTAATTTAATTCTCATATTTTTATAGGTTCTTACATTCGCGGGCTTGTGTTTTAGTTGCTCATACAATGGTCGGCAGCAAAGGGGGCACAAGGGACCGGGCCGGGTTCATCCATCGCTGCAGATGAGGCGTGCCTTGGGGATCAAATCCAGCCATGGGATGCGTCCCCGCGATCACATGCGCGGCCGCGAACGTCGTCCTGGAACTTGGTGGGATCGGGAAAAGCAGTGTGACGCAATAGAAGGCCAGGATTTTGCCCAAGACACAGAGGAAGGGGGCGCGGAGCGGTTTGAGTTTATCCCAGATTCTGATGAAGAACAAGTTCATAAGGGTGCATCCTCAATTGCCGGTGATGATGAGTTCGTTCCTGAGACGGAACCACAGGACAGTGTTGCGACGGGGAAACGTCGTTCTTCTGTTGGGTAAGCCATCTTATCTTTGCCATCAGTTTTGTTTTCATTCTTTTCAAGTCAATGATTTTCATAAATCCTATAACTATTTGCAGATCCTTGTTTCATGAATGGCGGAGATTTCTTGCAGCCGAAGAGCAGCAATGCGCAAGGGAAATTGCAACGAACAAGGAGAGAGACCTTAAGGCCAGCACCAAGGAGGACAAAGAGCGTAAGACAACCCCCAAAGTTGAAAAGAAGCATGAGGAAAGCAGCAAGGAGTTGCACCAAAAGTCCAAATTCTCGATTTTGAAACCGACGATGAGGCAAGCTGGGTGGAGGATGGGGTGGATTTGCGCGGCCATTCACAGGTGGAAGAGGACAGCTGGGTGCAGGATGGGATGGACTTGCGCGGCCATTCGCAGATGGAAGAGGACAGCTGGGTGCAGGATGGGGTGGACTTGCGCGGCCATTCGCAGGTGGAAGAGGACAGCTGGGTGCAGGGTGGTGTGGACTTGCGTGGCCATTCGCAGGTGGAAGAGGACAGTTGGGTGCATGACGGCAAGGACTCACATGGTCTGCTCATATGTGGAAAGTGCTGACTTTCAAGATAAGGTAAACGAATCGATCATTGCCATATTTCCTGCGTGCAAAGATATTTTGCGTCGTGGCAAACGATAGGCTGCAGTTGTATGATTCGTACTATCGAGCTTTTGCTGGTTGATGTAGTTGTACGCATGTTGTGTTGTTCTGCATAGCGTGAAACCTTAGCGCTCCCTTCGCTTGCTTAGTAGTGATGGCGTAAATATGTACGATAGTGATGGTAGTGATATGTAGAAGGTACCGATGGGCTTTGGTCAGTGAACTGATGGAATGATGGTTTCGCTTTGAATGGGCTGTATTATCTATTATTTGCGATGTGTTGCGATGTTTCGCTTTATGATTTACAATGTGAACCATGCTGTTTTTTTTTGTGAACGAAATGATTTCCTATCGTAGACTGCATAGTAATTAAAAAACACTCATATAACATATAAGTTTGGCAATCGAATGAAACGATTATATGAACTAGTGTACGTACATATATGTTGGTTCTGAGACTACCATTGCATATGTACAACCCATCTTGCCAAAACAAAGCCAAGCATCAAATGGGCTATTTACATGACCATGCCCATTAATTGCTCAACGACTCCGAAGCCCTTAGAACTAGATGCCTATCACACATCTTGCCAAAACAAAGCCAAGCATGAAATGGGCTATTTACATGACCGTGCCCATTAATTGCTCAACGACTCCGAAGCCCTTAGAACTAGCTGCCTATCACAACTAAGAACTTTAGGAAGCATGCCTAGTGCCTCTAGCCTCTCTTTACTCATGTGCGGGATCTTGTACTGCTCCCTCCATTATCTTTCATAATTTGATCATGCATCCTTGTAGTGTGAGGAATACTCTATTCAAACTAATTGGGTCATAGTTTTCGTATTCCATGCACACATTCGATGAGCTCATCAATGTTTCTGGATGTCGTTCTATCCGTTAGTGATTGAAGAGAAGCAAAGAAACCAAGGTCTAGGCAGTTCAAATCCGGTGAATTAGCCGGCTGGTTCCTTAGGCGTATATCAAGTCCCGTCCGAGCTACCGCTGCAGCAAACTCAGCATCATCTTCTCGAATATGAGAAGGAGCATTGTCCTGCTGGATCCATATTGTCTTGTGCGCATCTTCTTGAGGCCAACGAGCTTGTATAGCTTGGAAGGAGATAATTGATAATATAATATCTCGCTTGTTCCGCGTCTCAACCTTAATTGGTTTTGTGATAGGTGTGCCCCGTGGCCTATTCTCACTTCTTCTTGGTGCTGGTTCCTGAAAGTATAAAAATTATTATGACAAGTCATAGAAAACGAATTGCAAATCATGTGTAGAGTTATTCGTACTATTCGCACAAAAGGCCAAGTGCCTAGTTTGCCGTTGAAATAACATCTTCCTTCATCATCGAATCTTGGTCTCCCAACAAAGAGAATAAAACATGACTTTGTCTTTTTTCGACTCTTGTTGCACACCGTCTGTGTGGGTCTTGTTCATCCGGAAGCATGTAAGCTGTTGTGACATTCTTTGTCCCATTAAACCATTTCTCATCTGTGTGGATAATGTTTTCCATATCTAAGAACATGGGATTATCTGGCAAAGTGCTTGGATCTAACATAGACATACACCACCTCAACCTATCCTTTTTGTTTGCTTCCTTTAGATAGGGCCTGAGTGCACTAGAGTGTCGTCGTAGCAAACCTTGCTTGAAGAACCTGTGTAGAGTGCTTTTGTGTATGTGAATATTTGCAACCGTTGACAGAGAACGTGCCAATGACCTTATGCTACCTCTTTTGTGTAAGGGAATATTTGCAACCGGTGACAGGTCCACTTGAACTTTTTTGCCATGATTCTTCTTAGGTATCATAGATCTGACATCTATTGGTATGCCTTGTGCCTTGCAGTCTTTTGCTCGCTGCCATATACGCTGTACTGTACGCCGATGCACATTGTGCTTGGATCTAACAAGTTCTGAGTGTTTCTTTTTTAATTTCCAATTATTGCTTAGCCGAAGCAAATCTTCATATATGTCTTGCCTTTGTCTGTCTGTCAACCGCTTGGTTGCATTTGATGCTTCACCTTACGTTTCTTGAAATTCTTCATCCGAGTCGGTCAATTCTTCTTCATCAAATATGATGTCGACATCATTTGTGTTTACGCCAAACTGTTGTATCGGCTTCGTCCATGCCACCTTGTAAGCCAATGTCACTTTGTAGCCTAGCAAATAATTTAGATGGTGCATGAATATTGTTAGTGCATGGATGATCACACGCGTTTTAGCGTGCAAAATTAATATTGGTAACATGTCTTGGAAATGATGCAAATAATCACCTTCATGCAGGTTGCCTTGTTCTTGTTGTGGATCATTTAAATCAAATGGAAGGCCCGGCATCATGTGAGGTATTGCCCCCTCAGAAATTATCCTCATTTGTGAGGACATTGGCTACTATAAGCTGAAAATGCATCTATTATATAGGAGGGACACAAATGTGGTTACCTTCATAAAGTTCATCAATTTCATAAGGATCCGGACCCCAATGATACCATGTATCGTTGTGACCTTCATCAACTTCATCAATCGACTTGCACCTTCAAGGATAAGGCCGGGTAAAAGATGACTCCCATGAACATCACCTACACTCAATACTTGCAATGGTCATGGATAATTTCTTGTCCAGCCAGATTGGCTTGTGTACAAGCAGAAACTATTGTTGTTGAACCTCACAGTTAGTTTTTCTTTGCATTTTTCTCTTATAGCGATTTAATAAATTTGCTCACGTTTTTTGTGTTTTTTATGGCTGCAGGGTGCATAGTAAAAGAGGAATAACACATAGGTACAAGAAAACCTATCATCAACTTACAGGGCATGAAGGCAAGAATCTGAGCAAACTCATTTTAGGAGATGCAAGAATAAGAAACTAGAATCTGAGCACAAACATTTTAGGAGAGATATGACACAGGTAAAAAGAGCAAGTACACTCATTTTGGGAGGCAGGTAGATGTCCTAACCTTGATGAAGTTCTTGTTGATCCTCAGTTTCTTGAAGATTGAGATCCAGGTGATGGCCTCGTACCCTTGTTCCAGCATCCACTTCATCATGATCTCCAGCGGGTGGCTTGTTCAGATCTAAGAGCTGGTCTTCTTCCTCACTTGGTGTGTTTAGGTCTATAGCCATGGCCCATGGAGGTGGAAGGGATGAGAGGACAGGGATGAACAGGTGGATGGTGAATGGTGGATTAGGCCTGGGTGGAAGGAAGGGGAGGACAAATGCTTGTGTGGCCAGGGAGGTGAACGGGTGGATGGTGGATTAGGCCTGGGAAGTGAAAATGGCGCTTCATTCAAAATTAGAATTTCAATTTTCAGATGTGCCTTTCGTGTTTTGGCGCTAAAGTTTTTGGTGGAGTAGTGGATTTGTTTAAACGATCAGCACTGTATAGGGGTGTGGTGGATCCTTTTGATAAGCTAAGATGTTCCTGTAGCATTGATATGACATGCATATTTAATAAGCAACTTGTAGTGGAACGGCAGACTGTAAACTTTGCAGTGCCTAGTACTCCCTACTCCTACTTTCCTTGGTCCCAGTGCCATTTCGTAGAACGACGGAGTCTGTGGGACGGAGGGAGTAGCAGGCCGACGACGACGACGACTTTGGCTGGCTACGGTCTTTCGTCTTCGGCGTCGAGGACGGTGGAGGAGCTGATGGCCGGGTCACGATCGGGCCGGCTGCCCCCCGCCAGCATCGTTTGCACCCTAGCAGCTAGCACAGTGCCGTGCCACGGTGTGTTGTGCACCGTAGTCGTCGTGTAGACATCTCGCAGTCGTCGTTAGCTTTTTGCCTGGGTCGTACTGACATGCGCTGCACACACTCCCAGGTTTTGGCCAACCCATGTCCACCTGTGCGCCTGTGCCGTCCTCGATCAAAGGCCAGCAGCTGTTCATCTAGGGCGCGCAGGCATCCATCGGCCAGCAGCCAGAGCTAGGGCCACATCGGCCGCAGGCAGGCCGGTAGCAGAGGCAGTGTCAATGCGCTGCTGCCTGCGCCTGTGCAGCTCATCAATCCCCTTCGGCAGCTTCTTTCGCTCGCTGTTCATCATGATCATCTCAATTCTGGCATAGTGTTGGCCGCTGTCTACAGCTGCATGCATCAGCTGGTTTATAAACTGCTGACATCATCTCGGATGCGTCACCTGTTAATACCATCGTGTTTGCAAGAAGCACGATGGTACAATACAACATTTTATGGCGGAGCAACATAGCACAGTTATTAGCAATGATTTCAGACATGTGATGTGGTATGCACTCGTGGAGCAACATTAGCAGAGTTATTAGCACAGCTGTCAAGCTGGCCCGGCATATATATATATATATATAGTAGCTAGCTCTTTAATTATAACATGGGAGTGTCTACCACTCTAGCTATCTGCCCACAGATTTTTTTATGGTCAAATCTATTAGATTTTTTATTCAGGCAACCGAGTAGTAGAAAGATAAAGCACAAATCGAAAACTCTATCAGCAGATAAATAGCAAAAAGTCATGTAATATTTGCTGCTCGAATTAACGTAATGTGCAGTGATACTCACGGCAAAGGCCCGTCTTTCCCGTGAGCATGGGTGTCGCTCACGGCAAAGGCCTCACTCACGGCAAAAAACCTTTGCGTGGTGGCAGCTCACGGAAAGAAGGCCACGGCGGGGCGCCGTCCGTCCTCCGTCACCCTTTGCCGTGAGCTCGCCCCGTCCAGCTCCGCGGCAAAGGCTTTCCCGTGAGCCCCTTTGCCATGAGCTTATGCATCCTCTAGGCAAAAGTACCCCCCTTTGCGTGAGCGGGGGGTTCGGCTCACGGCAAAGGGTTTACCCTTTTTTTTTTGGTTTTTGGCCTCCAAACTTTTTCTGCAGTTACTATACATCATATGGCACTCCATGTTAAATTTTGGTGAATTTTTTGACTTTATTTGGTATATTTAGGTAATTATTCTCTTTTACGGTAATTTTTAAAATGAAGCAAAATTTGAACTACAAGTGATTGAAATTTTTGAAAAATATATAGTAAAAAATTGATATTCCTGTTATTCAACACAAAGTAAGGCCTTACATATAAAAATAAAACCAAATCGGAACATTTTATTACGAAAACATGAACGTTAAGCCACCTTTCGAGTGGTTTTAAAATTCTAAAAAATCAACCGAAGTCCAAAAAATTATGAAATTTGATAATATGTCATGATATCTTATGCCGAGGCTACGGTAAAAATTTGAGAAGGTTTCCCACAAGTTGGCACGCACGATGTTCGCAAACTCCAACGTCTACGTAGAAGTTTCATGTTTGTTTAGAATGATCCAAGTGTGATTTGATGTGGATGTGGCGAATAAGTTGTGGTTTGACTATGAAACTTTTTCTATATATATGCAATAGACATTAGAGGCCGTGTATCATCTATTTGTCACACAACCAGCCAATTAGCAATTGCAAACTAAAGTTTACTTCTTTTTTTTAGCGAGCAAACTAAAGTTTACTTGCATCGTTTCAGCTGAAGCCGGCAGTTTAGTGGGCTGGCAGATTTCCTTTGAAGGCTTCTTTCATCCTTTTTTTTTCCTCCGAGTTGGGCTGAGTGAATGCATCTTCATCTGCCCACGTAATCTCGGCCTTGCTGATGACGGCTGCTAGCTATACTCTTTTCCTTTTTTTTCCCTTATTCTTATCCTTTATTTTATATTTTATCCTTCCTGTTTTTATTCATTTGTATATTTATCATGTATATTTATATTTCAGAGATAGGGTAGGGCTAAACAGTCTTTTCAAAGAGTCTGACTTAGATAGAATCTGATTGAACATTTGGGCTTTCTACTGAAGGAGAATAGCTGGGGGAACCTGTCTTTAAAAAAATCCAATTTTTAGTCTTCTCTACTATCTACTGTAATTTACAATATAAGATCTTCATTTACATGTTAAACTGCAGCCTGGACATTTTGTACCTCGCATTTCTGTTGAAGACCCCTATGTTCATGATGTTGAGTTGTTTCTATGGAAGAATTATTCTAACTGGTTTGTTTTCTTATATATTTTCTAATTTAGCTATATCTGTCTTTCCTTGTACAAAAATTGTGTTGTCTTCAAGGAGCTCCATGTTTGCCTATCAAGTCTAGAAATTAATGAGATTAATTTAAAAATAAATTAATATGCACCTTTACATTTTATGATGATCTAAAGGCACAAATTTAACCAGAGAACACCATACCTAATATAATTAATACATTACTAAAATTGGAAAAAATTATAGAAATAACATTTTAATTCTTCATTTCCATCTCGATCAATTGCATAAGAATTAAAAAGTTACAAAAGGACCAATGGTATTGCACCTAGACTTTTATGGTTCATGAATCATGATCCATATTGCCACTTCAGCAATCCCCATGCTTGTCCATGTGTAACCACAGTTCACTATTTTTTGTGATATAATATATATATAACAACCATTACAGTCTATATCGAGGCCATATTGAATTTCCACCAATTGAAAGATTATATATATATAGTACTCAACTTGAAAATGACCTAGGTTACATACATATATCTCGAAGGCCGGAGTTTCAGAATATCATGCACAATGTCATGAATTTTAGCTGCATTTAGTCTATATCCTGCATGATGCTGATCTCTGGGGCACAATAATGGGGGTGCATTACGCATGGATTCACCCATCAGGTCTTCTAAAGTTTTTCACGTTGGTACGGTGAGACACGCCGATGTGCGTGGTGAGCGCCCAGAGCACGGTGATGAACTCGCCTCCTTGCACCAGCACGTCCTGGTGCCCCTTGACACGCTCCTCGTCGCTCGACGGCGCCACGAACACGATGAGCTCCGTCCACACATCCGCCAACACCTTCCATGCATCTTCTTCTCCGAGTCCGACCAGCGAGCTCCCCAGCTTTCCACCATTTCTGACAACCCCATTCACCTGATCATCACTTGTATCTGCTGCTGCTTGCATGATCTTGTTCGCTTGGGCGCGCTGGGACAACAGGTAGTACTCCCAGCACCAGAAGATGCTTCCCAGCTCCGTCTTCATGTCGTCGATGACGCGCTCCGTCTTCTCCGGACAGTCCGGCAGAAGCTCCGGGTGGAAGGCCACCAAGTAAGCGCAGTACTTGGACAGCCTCACCGCCGTCCTCCGCGCCTCCGCCACAGCCGCCGCTTCGTCTCCTGGCTGATGCTGACGCCCAGACTGCGTCTCCAGGATGCAGGTGGCGATGTGCCATGTGAGGAAGACCTCGGAGACGCTGTCGCTCTGGCACGCCCATGAGAACTTGTCGAAGAGGAAGTTGCTCTGCAGAGCGGCCTTGCCGTTCGTGAGAGGAGTAAGATACGCAGGACTGCCACCGGTGCAATGGCCATGGTCCAGCTCCAAGAGGCGTTCTATGATGGAGTGCATCAGGTTTCTGAGCACCAAGGACAGCGTGGAGTAGAACGGCAGTCCGAGTGGCCAGCGATGGTGCAGCACGGAGAACTGCCGGAAGCTGAGGCTGCCATGGTTGAGCTTGCTCCTTAGCCAGATGATCCGGTGGAAGGCGTACCGGATCCAACTGATGTCACGCCAGTGGGGTTTGGCCATGTAGCTGCAGACCAGCGAGACCATGAACCAGTTGGAGAGGAGGAAGACGAAGAACTCCCAGATCTCCTCGTAGAAGTAGATGACGAACAGGAGCAGCGTGATGGAGAGGTCCACGATGGAGAAGAAGGCCTCCGGCGAGTTCTTGGCCTTGAGGATGAGGCAGATGGCGATCCTGCCGATGCCGGAGTGAAAGGTGTAGTTATCGTCCTTGATGCTCGTGAACGCGTACAAGGCGTCCCCGTTGCCGCAGAGGATGACGGTCATGACGCACAGCGCCGCCACGACGGCGAGCACGAGGAAGTAGTTCACGAAGAGGAAGAAGGGGCTCGCGAGCACGACGGGCACGACGACGGAGTGGTAGTACTCGCTGAGGAAGACCACCTCGTCGTTCATCACCTGGAATACTTCCTCTGCTGCCGCCGTCGCGCTTCTTCCACCGACGTGGCTGTTGTGCAGAAGGCCTCTAAAGATGAGGCTCCGGCAGTCCGATGCCTCTTTGTCGGTCACCGCCGGCAGCCGCTCGAACTTCCGGCGCAGCAGCTTGAAGAGAGCGAACGAGAGGCAGAGCCTCTTCAGCCGCTGCACCTCGCCGGCGGAGGCGAAGATGTCGTCGTCCTCGTTGAGCTCCCAGACTTTGCCGACAGTGACGACGCCATTGCCACCGTGAATGGTGGACATGTTGAGCTCGTAGCCGTCTGCGGTTGGCTGCCGCACCAACTTCTCTTCTCCCATGACGATGTAGCTGCATCTCTTCAGCAAGTCCCGTCCATTTATGACACTGGGAGCTGCCTCGACGTCGTCATTGCGAGCACCGACGCCGGCAGCGGAAGCCTGATGC
Organism: Hyparrhenia diplandra; assembly: GCA_015847255.1. Taxonomy (NCBI): domain Eukaryota; kingdom Viridiplantae; phylum Streptophyta; class Magnoliopsida; order Poales; family Poaceae; genus Hyparrhenia; species Hyparrhenia diplandra. The sequence goes on along the minus strand of JADLZK010010643.1, from coordinate 148,055 downwards.
TCCGCGTCATCTTCTTCTTCTAGCTTCTTGGCCATGTACGAGTTGATGAGGCGGGCGTTCTTGCCATGGGCGTACGAGTTCTTGCCGATCTCAGTGTAGGCGATCCTCTGCACGACCCTGGTAGCACAGAGGATCCAGAGAATGGCAAACAGCGCCTTCCGACCGGTGCTCCTGATGTTGAAGAAGACGAGGCTTCCCAACCAGACGACACGGCCGGCGCGCTGGATGGAGCCGGAGAAGCCGCGCATGCGGATCTCGTCCACCTTCTTGCGGAGGAGCTCGACCAGGAGCATCCACGCGAGGATCAGCCCGGCCCCCATCGACAGCTCGGCCGCCGCCGCACGGCCGCCGCTCGTCGCCGAGGCGGACGAGAAGGTGGCGGCGCCGGCGACGGCGGCGTTCTTGGCCTCGGAGAAGAGGTGGTAGGACATGACGGGGAGCAGGAGGGACAGCGCCGAGGAGAGGAAGAGCCGGACTTTAGGGTCCAGCGTGGCGCTCACGTCGGAGATGCCGCTGAAGAGGTTGAGGTTGAAGAAGAGGCCGGCGAGCACGAACATGATGACGGAAGCGGACACCATGCTCGCCTCGTTGCTCTGCTCGGTGTAGGAGGAGGTCAGGTTCTTGATGTACCTGTCGATGGATGCCGGGCACGTGTGGTTACGAATGGCGTCCATTGCTCCGGCCTCCAAGCTCACTGGTACTGGTGGGTAGCTCACAAAATTAAGCTTCAGTTTTTGAGGAATCCCTCTGTTGCAGCGTGCTACAAAGCTGGCTTAATTATTTGGTTGGGAGCTGGAGGGTTTCCTATATAGGAGAGGCCTACAACTGCAAACATAGACATATTGACCAGGGTAGGTTGATCTTTGGTCGTCTGCACGGTGCGTCATTGGCAATGTTACATTTTTTTTTTTTTTCTTAGAGTGACAACAAATTCACACTTAGTTCACAATAAGGCGCTTGGGAGCACTGTTCTATGGCGCACCGTGCCGTGCCGGCGGCAAACATGCAACGCCGGTGGCACGTTGAGCGCCCCTTCCCCGGCGACGGTGAAGGCCAGCAGGAAGAACACCGAGCTGGAAGAAGTCGTCGTGTAGTAGCAGTCATCACTCGTCATGACTAGCGAGCGCGGTGGTCTGCGCATGCATGGCATGGTGCCATTGATGGTAATGGTACGCTGCTTGGTACAGTCAACAGCTAGCTGTGTACTATCTCGGCGCCACAGAGAGAAAGCCTGCTGCATGGTGCCTTTATTAGCTTGCTTGCCCTGCTGCTAACCTGTAGTTAAACTTAAATAAATTTAGTATAGTCCCTCCGAGATGGTATTAGAAGTCGTTTTGGACAAAGTTTGAATCAAACATCGGGAATATAAATCATCAATAACTTTTAACTTGTTGAGTTTGTAAATTTAAAAATTATATGAGTAGATTTGTCTTAAAAAATATTTTGATAAAAGTATACATATATCACATCTCCATAAATATTTTTATAATAATAAGAGGTCAAAATTATGTTTTGGAGATCGTGTATTTGTCCTAAACGACTTCTAATGCCATCCCGAGGGAGAATGTACAAAATTCTAGACGACTTTCTTTTTGGATGGTAAGTATTCATTGTTGAACTATATATGCTTTTTACAAAATTAAACATTCTCCTTTTTTTTTTAGACCACGCCCACCTAAACAAGCATGTTTTTCATTAAGCTAATAGAAATTAATAAAGGAAACGAGGGGACAAAGAACCGCGATTACCGGGCCCACCAACAACAACTTCGCACGGTTGTGATTACAAAGAAACAATAACGACTAAAAAGCGGACACGCCGACACCTACACTTCAACCTCCAGCTAGCCCTGCCAAGTCCAGATCTAAAGTGTTGTTACGTTGAAACGTCCGTTCAAAAGAATTTGAAAATATTTCTTCTTCTTTTCCGACCAAGTCTCGATGTGTCACGGAAGGCGGCCTTGAGCTCATTTTCGACCACCAAGTCAGCAGCATCCTCGACTTCAACAGAATTAAACATTCTCATAATAACACGGTCAACTAGCTGGCTTTGTTAGTGAAACTCTGTACACCAAGCTATAGCTTGTTTAATATGCAATTGAACCCGCATTTTTCCTTAAGTTGGAAGCTAAAAACCAGCAGTGATGTCTTCTACAGCGGTATTGTTCTAGAGAGGGCCAATACTCAACTAGTGTGAGGCTCCTGCCGACGCCGGGGGCGTCAACACGACCGAAAGTGCATAGGTTTATAGGAGGGCTGGCTCGGTGAAGTTGTGTTCTACCGAGAGTCTGTGATTTCCGAGAGATGGCGCTCGATGAACGCGTGTTAGGTACCGAGAGCGTGGTCACCGAACGGTGAGCGCTTCGGTGGAGGAGCACTACCGAGGGTTGTACTCCTCCGGCGAGCCTCTTGGTACATGTGAAATCTACCGAGCCCTTATCGTAGGGGGCGCTCGGTACACTATCTGACGCTTCGGTGGAGGCCGTCTGTGCGGTAGTGATTGTAAAACTATTTAAGCCTACTACCTTAGATCACCTCAAGGGCGTGTTGTAGACAAACAATTCTCTCTTAATTAATACAAAAACACACTAATTAATCTTTTGGGTGGTCAACAAAAAAAAAAAAAAGAGAAAAACATATGTCATACTACATACTACATCATACAGTACGTGGGATGAGTGAAAAGCCCAAAGTTTCTATGCATGTACGTACATGGAAAAAGTAATAAATTTGACAAGGACACATAGTACTCCGGTAGGAGTGTGACCCAACGTGTGAATACCATGCATTTGACGCAGCGTATAGTAGTCGTTACTCTCTCTGTCCTGGGTTTTGTCGACGCTTGACTTTTGAACTTCATGTTTGGCCATCCGTCTTATTCAAAATATTTATACAAATTATAAAATAAATTAATCAATATTCAAAGTATCTTTATTGATAAAATAAGCTGTAATAAAATAAATTATATTTGTGTAAAAAAATTTGAATAAGACAAAGTTCGATGATAAACTCATGGGGCGGAGGAAGTACGTCACAATAATAATCTGTACTACATGGTTCACTGGCGGCTGCCTGCATGCATGGCTATATATTGGCCATATGGGCCAAGGCCTGCAGCATATGCATGGACCAATCGTCCAATCAATTCATTATTGCAGCATGCATGGGCCATGTGCCGGGCCTGATGATGCCCATGTCAGGTGTGTGAGGAGTCTTGCTTGACGTGAGGTCTGATCGAGCAGGTCAACGACGACGACGACGTCTCGGCTACGGTCGTTCTCCATACGTAGACGACGAGCATACTCTCTCCATACGTATTTGTCCAGTTTTTTTTCCTCGGAAAGCGTAAGCGATAAACATTTTAGTTTAGGTATATATATGAAACTGAAATGCAATTCATGATCGATCGGCCGGCCGGGGGTGTCGGCTACGATAATCTCCGTGGGCATCGTACTGATCGATGCGGTATGAGAGCGCCAACGACAGCTAGCGTTTAATTTGCACCTACCACCTGTACGTCTGTTGTGCATGTGTACTTAGTCGTCGTATTATCGTCGTCACTAGCTGCGTGTGTCCCTGGTTGATTGCATTGCGTGGCACGTGCTGACGCACTCTAAAAACAGATGTGATGATTGATCGATCTATTCGTACTTGTTTGGTGGATCAATTAAACACACTTCCGTGGAGTTGTCGTCACAACTTAAACACAATTCAACACGCCCTGTGCATGGGACCAATCCGATCCATTATTCATTGCTCCCTGCAACTCAGGCTTTTGCCGGCAGAACTGAATCGTGCCCATGCTTGTCCGAATGTCCATGTGTCTTGACTCTACTCCTCCCAGCAAGCCGACGCCGACGACGACTTGGGCTGGCTACGGTCGTCTTCGGCGTCGAGGATGGGTCCCCGCCAGCATCGTTTGCGCCCAGGGTTTAGGGTTTACCTGTGCCGTCCTTGATCAAGTACTCCCTCCGTCCCATGCGGGCCGGCGTTTTTGACTTTTGAACTTCAAATCTTTGACCATCCGTCACTTATTCAAATATTTATTCAAATTATAAAATAAAATAATCTTCATCTTTGACCATCCGTCTTATTCAAAATATTTATTCAAATTATAAAATAAAATAATCAATATTCAAGTATCTTCATTGATAAAATAAGTAAAAAAAATAAATTATATTTGTGTAAAAAATTTGAATAAGGCGAAAGCATCGAATAAGATGGCACGGAAACCGGGGTGACAAACTCGATGGGGACGGAGGGAGTAGGCTAGGAGGCTGTGTTCTAGGGCAGGCTCCATCCTATCCTGGTCCCGGGCGGATGGGGCCAAAGACCCCGAAACTAGGGCCACATCCGGTCATGACTACGAGTGACCACATCGGCTGCGGCGACGGGGCGGTACAAGAGGCGGGCATGCGCGTCAATGCGCTGCTTTCACTGCGCCTGTGTGCGGCTCATCAATCCTCATCAAACGCCATGGCTTTCTGCATTGGGCGTGTGCCAACCCGCGGTTTTTTCTCCGGCCGGTAAACGCGGTAAACCGCGATTCCGTAAAACCGGTCCGGTCCGGTTACGGGACCGGCCGGTATAAAAGAAGCCAAATTCAAAATGTAAAATTTGAAAAAAAATCGTTGAAAAAATTACGTAAAATAGTTCGTGATTTATAGAAGCTAATGGTGTAAAAAATTTTTCAAATTTGAGTTCGTTTGGTATAAAAAATTTGAATTAAAGTTTGAAAAAAAAAAAAAAAAAAAAAAAAACTGCCCCCGTCAAGGCCCATGAGGCCCATTGGCCTCCCCGCCGCGGATAAGGCTTTGCCCACGCCGGGCCGGGCAACGCGCCCCCCGTGCTTATCCGCCGCCATCCGCTCGCGTCCGCCCCCGCGCCGCCGCCGTCGCCCGCCTGGCGAGGAAACCGCTCCGAAAGCGGCGGCTTCGGCGGACCGAAGCGGTTTATCGCCCGCCCGCCCGCGCCGTCGCCGACCGGGATGATTGCTTTCGGGTTACCGAGCGGTTTGGCTTGTTTACCGACCGGGGCCTTGTGTAGCCGGGACCAAGGTGAGTTTTTTTTGATTTAGGTTGATTTATGTGGTAGGATTGGGATTTAGGTTAGTTTTTTGAGTTAGGATTCATAGATTTAGGCGGGATTTGTGTTAGGATTTAGGAAATATTTAGGTTAGGTTAGTTTTTGAGTTAGGGTTCATAGATTTAGGAAATATTTAGGTTAGTTTAGGCAACTTTTTTCCATTAGGATTTATGATTTGATGTAGGATTTGTGGTAGGATGTATATTGTAGGAATACATTGTTGGTTTCTATTGTGTAGATATATTGTATATATATATATTGTAGGTATATATTGTATGGATATTATATAGATATATTGTATATATATATATTGTAGGTATATATTGTAGATATATTGTAGGTATATATTTACGAAGTCTCATTCTATGATCGGCGCAATCCGATTAGGGAATGGATGGATAGACGGCCGATCTAACCGACCACCGGTTCTTGATGAGGATTCGGCCGAAGTGGACGTCCCTACGCCATCAAATATTGTCGTACAATTTATATTTGTATATATATATATATATATATATATATATATATATATATATATATATATATATATATATATATATATATATAAATATATGTCCACCTCACCTTCTATTATTTGCTTGCTTGTGTTGGCGGTGACCATATAGCAACCAAGGATCTACGTCGAAGCGGCGGGGGATGATAACATCGATGATTGGGCCCCGTAGAAATGTGGGTGAAACTCACATGGGGAAGAGGAAGCGACAAATGCCGCCTAGGAAGGGTGGGTCCAAGCGGCGAGGAAAAGAAACTGGTGATGAGGAATACCCGACCGAGCATAACACGGCCGACGATGGCTCCTCGGTGATGACACGACGGACGATGGTGGGAGCAATCAAGGCGGTCTTTGCGGTAGTATGGCGGTGGCGGTGGTGGAGGGTATGGCGGTCTTTGGTGGGAGTGGTGCTTGGTGGGAGGGCGGTCTTTGTGGGAGTGGTTATGCAGTCTTCATTTCACGGGTATCAATTGCACTTCAACCTACATACGCACAATTGTTTACGTCTATGACCACTAATTATGGTTGATGGCGGCGACCCAGTTCACACATGCGACTCAAGACCGTGACCATGGCCAACCGGACTCGCGCAGAGGATGTGCGATTCAGCGGACTACGGCACTCCACGGTACTCCTCATCCTCCTCCTGGCCAGACCTCGCGGCCTTCTTATACCTATCCCATTCCCCGGCGTGTCCGCCGCGACCTATGACTAGATGGGTGTACGAATGGGAAGACCCCCGATTTTTACAATCGGTTGGTTGAAGAATGGGAGACAACAAAGCGGTATGGTCGGGGCTAACTTGGCAAGATTACAAGGCTGGGCCCGCTCAGTATCTCTATTATGTCTACCGCCGAGTATGAGGAGTCGTCTTGGAAGATATGGGGTGTTCCCGTATATGCTACGCCGTTGATTATTTGTATGCCATCACATTTTGTTACCGTATTGACTTATGCTATTTATTTCCGCATTGTGTGCCACTTTTTACATCAAAATGTCCAAAGCAACTACCAAAAATTCCTTCAAAAAAAAATTAAAAAAACAAAACTTCCCTGGCGGTTTGGAATTTATACGCTCAAACCGGGCGGTATAAATTCCAAACCGCCCGGTTTTCGGATTTTTACCGTTAAAAGCCGTTTGAATTGATTGAATTCAAAGTTCAAATCGTCCGGTTACCGGCCGGTTTACGTGCCGGGACCGGTTTACGAAACCGGCGCCCGGCGATTACGGAAACCGGTCGGTAAAAAAAACTTGGTGCCAACCAACACATGTCGCGAGCACCATTAATTGGCTATTTGTCCTCTCTCTACTCTACTCCCTCCGTCCCACCGACTTTGTCACCCCGGTTTCCGCCATCTTATTTGATGCTTTGTCTTATTCAAATTTTTTTGCATAAATATAATTTATTGTTTTACGACTTATTTTATCAATGAAGATATTTGAATATTAATTATTTTATTTTATGATTTGTATAAATATTTTGAATAAGACGGATGGTCAAAGATGAAGTTCAAAAGTCAAAAGCACGGAGTCCGTGGAACGAGAGGGAGTACACCTGCATGCATCAGCTGCTTTATAAACTGCTGACATCATCTCCGATGCGTCAATACCATCGTGTTTGCAAGAAGCCGGCTCCATGCACTCAGAATTATCACTGCACATGTTTACATTGCTGAAAAAACTACAGTACAATACATTTGGAGTTAAAATCTTCATGTGGACCTGGTTAATTGATCAAAAGCCATTCTTACTAAAGATAATCTGTTAAGAAGGAAATGGAAAGGTTCCGCAATATGTGCTTTTTGTTCTGAGAATGAAAGCATTGATCACATTTTCTTTAAATGTGCATCAGCTAAATACATTTGGAGTTTATTAGCTTTTACTTTTGGGGTAAATTGCAGATCAGCAAACATTGCACAATTCTGGCCTTGGATCCAAAAGATTTTTTCCTTCTGTACCTAAAATGCATCTGTTTGGACTTGCTGCTGTCTTTTGGTCTATCTGGCGTATAAGAAATTCTATATGCTTTGATGGAAAAAGAATACAGTCTCCTACTGAGATTGTATGCTTAATAGCTTCGTTTACTACATACTGGGCAGGTCTACTCAAAGAAGAACTGAAGGAGCAGGTCATCAAGGGCACCGGGCACGGAGGTGATTCAAGCTTCTGCCTTGGCGTTCCACAAGCAGCAAGACCAAGCACGCTCTCAGGACAAGCAGATCATTGTCTTCTCTGGATGATGCTTCAACAAGCCACAGGAGCCTCAAGATTAAGGAGATAGCTCTTTTACTACTGTTCATGATTCATATATCTTGTATGGCGAGGAGGGCTTTTAAAATTCGTTTTGATGGTAGTGTTCTGTATAATCTCCCCTTGACTGATTCCTTGGTTGAACAGTTGAGGGTGAGCGTAGTACTTAGTAGCGAACTGTTATGATGCCTCACTGAACTCTTGTAATTTCGTTACCCCAAGTAATGAAATTCGGTTTTACCGTTGTAGAAAAAAAATACAGTACAATACAACATTTTATGGCGGAGCAACATTTTTTTTGAAAGGACGACATGGCGGAGCAACATAGCACAGTTATTAGCAATCTGATAGTATTGATTAACACAACAAGAATGGCAAAGGCCATTGGTTGGGGGGCCCCACCCAGGGTTAAAATCACGGTCGCGACACTTTATCCCTGGATTTATTTTAGGATTTTCCAAATTGCTGTGCATTAAGTGGTAGGCGGCGTCCCCGTCGATAGCGGCGCCAGTGGTGACTTTAACTTCAAGATTTGCCGTACTGTGTAATCTCAAAAAAAAAAAAAAACTATCCAAAACTCTATCAACAGATAAATAGCAAAAGTCATGTAACATTTGCTGCTCGAATTAACGTAATGCGCAGTGATACATTATAGCAGCAGTACGTATATATATATACTGTTACTGTATACTGTACTTCATCATGTATACTATATAATTTATACGCAATCATGCATTGGATACCGTACGTCTGGCTTCTTCAATAACTCTCTCCTGCCCCGAGTGCCTGCAATCAACTAGGAGCACTGGAAAAGTAGCTAGCACACTGCACATCACGTTAATTCGAGCAGCAAGCGTGCTTGCAATGGCGCCTCCACCACCACCACCACCACCACCAGCGGCGGCGGGTCTGATGGCCGTGAACGCCAAGCGCTACACTCTGGTGGCTCTCCTCGTGACGCTCGCAGCGGCGGCTATCGTCACCGGCCTCTTCGTGTTGCTCTGCCCGGCACGCATCACCTTCTCCGTCACGCGCACGAGCAGCAGCAACAAGTCGTCCGGGACTAGTGCAGGCGGCAGCATCCTGGTCCTGGACCTGACCCTCCTCGCCGACAACCCCAGCCGGCGCGCAACGGTGAAGTACATGAGCATGTTCGTGGACGTGAGCAACAGCACGGCGCCAGGAGCCCAGTGGGACAACTGGGTGCGTGCGACGGTGAAGACGATCATGCCGCTGCACCAGCCGGGGCGCACCGTGGCCATCGACGTGACGGTGCCCCTGGTGGACACGACCTGGACCGACGACTTCACCGGCCACATGACCAGCCGCTTCTCCGTCATGGTCACCGCGCAGGCCAAGTTCAAGGTCGGCGTTGCGTTGACGCGGCTCTACGACATCAAGGTCTCCTGCAGCCCCGTCAGCTTCTTCCCCGCGAAAGCTAGACCGGCCGGTGCCGGCGGCGGCGGCCCAGCTGCCGTGCCCGTTGCCGGTCCCATGTAACTAGCTAATCACTCTGGCCGATGAATGTTATTGACGGCGCGCACAACTCGTGCCAGTGTAGCGTGTTGCGTTGTGAATTTGTGATCTGATCGATCGATGTGTAATGGAAGATTTTGATTTTGCTTGAATCGGATTGTGATTACGAGTACAACTTTTGAACTTCAACGTAATAACTACATAACGTATTTGTGATAAGAGTGATGGATACTGCAGCAATGGAGATTGTCTCCATGAGCCGATGATCTCTCACGCTTTTGTCACTTTTTTTTTTCAGTTTTTATAATATAAAAGTAGATGGTTGAATGCAAAATTCTTATAGAGGATGGGGGAAAATCGATTATCTAAAATAAAAAAGAATTGGATGTAGAAAATGTAGGTAGTACACTACTGTGTTTAGGCCGATGTGAGCCTTCCACACAAGCGGCCAATTAGCAATTGTAAACTAAAGTTTATTTTTTTGAAAAACAGCAAACTAAAGTTTACTTGCATAGTTTCAGCCTTTTTTTTTTTGAGCAAAACTTGCATAGTTTCAGCTGAAGCCAGCCGTTTATGTGGGCTGACATATTTCCTTTGAAGGCTTCTTTCATCTTTTTTTTCTTTCCCTCCGAGTTGGGCTGAGTGAATGCATCTTCATCTGCCCATGTAATCTAGGCCTTGCTGGTTTATTTGTTTTTTGAACAGAATCTAGGCCTGGCTGACTCTGTACTGCTAGCTACATCAGGGTCCTTTTCCTTTTTTTTTAAAAAAAAAAAAGGGTGCTTGCCAATGAGAAAGAAAAAATATTCATGTAAAAAAAAAAAAAAAGATAATTTTCTCTATTCTTTTTCTAACCTCTCCTTTCCTTTTACTATTCTTATTTTTTTTTCCTTTATTTAATATTTTATTCCTTCCTATTATTCATTTGCATATTTATCATGTGAAGCGGCAAACATTCATTTGTCATGGCATTGCAAAGAAGTTCTCTTGCACAAGAAGTAACTTTTGTCCCGAAATGGAGCATTCTTGTCCCAAATCTAGACCAAATTTCTAATGAACCTAGAACAATTTTCTCATGGAATAAGGGTATTTTTTTCTCTTAAATCAAAAACAGTTATCTCGTCAAGCTAACAATCATCTCTAGGGCCACTTTTTGGGTGAATCTATAGAAATTTTTCCATAAACCTAGTACATCGTCCGGCCCTCTTAATTAAGTTATGCAAATAATGTCTTGTCTTAAAGCTCTTATTATAGAAAGCGTTGGTTGTCAAAATTTTATTCAGATCCTCATTTTGGAAACTATGAATTCGTCTAAAGTTCAAATTTGCACCACGGTGACATCATCAACAGTGTGGAGCAATCACTAATTCAGAAGTCCGGATGCTACTTTCACAAGTAAAGTCTTCGCTAGCTCCATTGTTTTCTTAACTATCAGTGAGTTGAAGGTGTATATATAAATTGTTAACACCTATTAATAACTTCAAACATGCTAATGAAAAACTAATAGTTAGCACCTCCATCAGCCAATGATTATAAGTTTTATCAGCATGTGTGTTTGGATCTGTTAGTACTATTTATCGTTGTTAATTTTTAGTGCTAATTGATCCCAACAGACCTCTAGGGAACATGAGCGCAGATGCAGGCATACAGTAGTGTGTTAACCTCAGGATGAAGAGTCATCCTCTTCTATGCATGTAAATCCTGAGAGATTGCAACACAATATGCTGCCCATCACGAGCTATACTCGCCCTATCTCTTTACGGTCCCACAACTCTACACATTGCAATTTCTACATGCATTGAGAAAGACGCGGTTTTTTTTTTTTTTTTTTTGCGTGTGGAGACTGAAAACGCAGGAGCCGAAAGCATGGTCGTCGCGAGCAAGCAAACATCCGTGTTCAAGCCACATCTCGCCTTAGCACATCATCGTTGTTTCTACAAGAGCTTCTAACATCCTTTGAAGACAAGGATATCCGCTACAGCGCTAACATAGATATTGGGGCGTTGGAGCGTTGCATTGTGGAAGCCTTTATGTTACTTGAAGGAAAGCATGTAACCATATGCCTCTAATAAAGGGTAAGAGAAAGTCTCAAAGTCATGCATGGGAAAAAGAAGTTTAAGCTACTTGTTGGCTAGCGGCGACAAATCTATTGTATAATTTTAGTCTTTATCCCCGTATTGTATTGAGTCTTCCCTCAAAGAAGCAAGGATATGTATGATATACTACTAAATCTGTTTCAAATTGTAGTTTGTTTAACTTTTTCAAACCCGGCTTTGACCACTTTCGTCTTATTCAAAGTTTTGTGCAAAATATCAATTCTTTTGTTGTGGTTTGCTTTATTAACAAATGGTATTTTGAGAATAACATAAATTTGTGTACAATTTTTTTTTTTTTTTTTTTTGAATAAGACATAAATTTGTGTACAATTTTTTTTGAATAAGATGAGTGGTTAAACTTAGTGTCAAAAAAATTAAAAGAACTGTAATTTGAAAGTTTCAAATTGAAATAGAGGGAGTACATACGTCACACTATGGAAAGCAAATGGCGTGTATTCGTGATGACATCGAAAAACCGAAGCTGCAGACTGAGAGCATGTTTAGTTGCCATGCAACCCAAAATATTTTGGGTTGTGGTTCTTGTAGCACTTTTCGTTTGTATTCGATGATTATTATCAATTATAGACTAAATAGGCTCACAAGATTAGTCTCGTACTTTTCAATCAAACTGTACAATTAGTTTTTTGTTTACCTACTTTTAGTGCACCATGCATGCGTTAAAAATTTGATGTCATAGATCTTGTAGCACTTTTTTGGGTTGCACTTTTTGGGTTGCATGGCAACCAAACATGGCCTGAAATGAATTGGTGCCCATGCACGTATGCATGCTCAGGTCACCCTCACCCACAAGAGGTCCCGGCATGATTATCCTTAAATGCATGTACGCATGCATGCTATGTTTCTCCTGTGTGAGCTCAGCAATAACCCACACTTCACTCATGGAGACAATCCTTTATTTATTTATTGGCACACGACTAATAGTATCTTAATCGGAGACAATTTTAAAGTACTTTGTGTTGGGCAATTTGGTACACTTAGATCGAACACGTTCATTAGCTAGGTTCAAAGTCTCTAACGTACTCAATATTATCATTTTTTTTTGTTATAGAAAACATTAGCATCATTCGTTGCTAATTTCTTTCTAGTCCGTGCCATCAATTTCATCAATAACAAGATGCGCGACGACGACTTCGACTTGTTGACTGTTGAGAGCTGCTGGCGCGCCGGTTTAATGTGCCGACATTGGCAGGTGAGATGCCGATGCGAATGAACCAGAGGAGGGTCTCCATGTGCCCTGTCAGTGCAAGTACTACATACGACGACGCTGACCCCAGCCCGGTCCTCTACGGTCATGCATGCTCCTTTGGCTGTGTACTCGTTTCCCGAGAAGTTAGACGGACCCATTAATTTACCAAAATGATCGACACGACACACACTAATAGCGCATGTAAACAGATCCGAGCCCTTTTATATGAGCTGAAATGGGAACAAATATCACTACAGCTTGTCTTTCTCGCTTAGTACATACTCCCTCCGTCTCTTTATGTGTGTCGCCCGGAAAGCGTGTTTGTGAGGGAAACTTTTCTAGAGACAAACATTTAGGGACAGAGGGAGTACTGTATTCCGTAGGTTATTATAAGCCTAGCACGTACTCCGTACACGTTGTACAAAAAATGTGCTACACACATTCTCAAAATGTTAGGGGCCAGGCGTTATTAATAAGCCCACTACATAAGGAAGCTCATTTCCGTTCTTTTTTTTTGCCAAACTACCCATCAGAATTGGGGATCGTTGTCATGTCCTCAACCGACAATTCAAGCTAGGGCATCCGTGTCAATCTTTAGCTATCTTTTTTTACTAACCGGTTCGTAAAAACCTGTGTTTCATTAAGACGAAAGGAATAATTTGACAACATCGACCAACTCCCGCTACTTCAAGCCCACTGGCAAGATGCTAGCATAGTAGCATGCATGAGAGTAGCAAAAATTTGCCGATCAGCTATAGCAAAAAGCCTAGCGGTTACAACACAAGAAAATGACTATACGGCCACAAACACATATTGGGTCTAGGGGAAGCAAGCACGTATGACTTACATACGTCACAATATGGAAAACAAGTGACGTGTATCCGAGATGACATCAGAACACATAGTACCCATGCAAGCACGTATGATCTGGTCACCCTCGCCCACAACAGGTCCCGACAAGCATCTCCTTAAATGCATGCATGCATTCTCTGGTCCTCCTGTGTGGGCTCCAGCTGCAAATAACCCACACTTCACTCGTGGAGACACTCTTTAGGGCCTGTTTGGAATGGAGGATTTCCAAAGGAAAAACAAAGGAATAAATACAACAGGAAAATTTCCTCCATTTGGTGTTTGGAACAAAGTAAAACTTGCATTCCTTTCCAAAGGAAAGGGTAACCTTGCAACAAAAAACATAACTAGGAAAAAAAAAGCATCCAACCAAACCTAAGGGAAAAATTCCTACAATGTTTCTCAAGCATGAAACCTTTACTTCTTGGGCACATGTGATGCTTCGTAAACCTGTGATCCAAACACCCCAAAGTTTTTATTCCTGTGTTTTTAAATCCTGTAGTTTTCTACTTTTCGCTCTACTCTATTCCTGCGTTTTTCCCATTCTTTTCTTTTGCATTCCTGCGTTCCAAACATGCCCTTATTTGTTTTGGCGCACGACTAATGTTCTAATCGCAGACAATCTTGAAGTACTTTGTGTTAAGCAATTTGGTACACGTACTTACAACACGTTCGTTAGGTTCAAAGTCTACGTACTCAACATTAGCACTATTTGTTATAAAAAAACATTAGCATCATTTGTTGCTAATTTCTTTCTAGTGCGTGCCATCAATTCCACCGGCAACAAGACGCCCTCTCGAACATGCTCATTAGCCGGGTGGGACGACGGCTTCAACTTGTTCACTATTGAGAGCTGCTAGAACGGGTGAGTGGCAATGCAAATGAATCGGAGGAGGGTCTCCATGTGCCCTGACTCCAGCCCGCCCCGGCCCTCTCCATTTTTTTTTTTACTTTGGTACGGTCATTTGTCGTCAGTACACTAGTGGCTAAGTTGCATATGACAAGCTCCTTTTGGCTATGGGTTGCATTAGACTAGTCTCAAGTGGGTTTCATTCAAGTTTCATTTGCTTTAAATAGGTATGTATTTTTGATGACATGACGGTGTATTTAAAAGAGAGATAAAAAATAAGAGTCTCTAGATTAAACACTGTTGACACAATTACCAACTATCTTTGAGTCATAGAATTAATGCATTTGAAACTATACAATGAAACTTTGCATTGAGAGAGGGTGTTTCATCCAAGTTTCATTTGATATGGCTGTTTTGAAAACAACAAAGTGAAACTCTCCACTAATGGAGTTTTAAAAAGAGTTTCATGGGTATTAATTACGCTGACACCTATTAACAGTGAGGGGGAGATGATAAGAGTTTCATTAAAGTAGAGAGAATTTCATGGGGATGAAACTTTTCTCGGCAATCTTGTTTCGAAAATCTAAATGTGTTTGAAACGTGACATGAAATCCCCTTGAGACTGGCCTTAGGAGTACTCGATACTCGTTTCCTGAGAAGTTAGACGAACCCCATTAATTTACCAAATGATATACACTAGTTTAGCACATCTAACTTTTTTTTTTGAGATTACACAGTACAACACAGACGCTCAACACGCACGCACACTCACTCTATGAATACACGTCGCAAACCCTACCCCTAGCACCTCTGAAGGATTGAGCAGGTAAATCTTGAAGTTCACGAAGTCACCACAGGCGCCTCGCTATCGACGGGGACGTCTCCTACCACTTGATGAATAATAGCGCGGGAAAATCCTGAAATAAATCCAAGATAATGTGTCGCACCCAAGATTTAAATCCTAGGTGGGAGCCCCCCAACTAATAACCTTTACCATTGCGGTGTGAACCCCTTGACGTTTAGCACATCTAACTAGGTCTCCCCTTATATGAACTGAAATGGGAACACTACAACTTGTCTATCTGGCTTACATAGGTTATTATAACCTAGGGGCGAGCCCACAGAGTATGCAGGGTGGGCTACCGCATACCCTAGGGTTGGGGCGGACCCACAGGGATATGCAGGATGGGCCACCGCACTGGGTCCAGCCGTCATTGACCCATACCACAAATAATCTTGAATGTGCTACACATATTCTCAAATTGTTAATAACTATAAGACCATAACAACCTACGTAAGGAAGCTTTGTTTCCAACTTACCCATCAGAATTGGAGGATCGCTGTCAACCTGAACCAACAATTCGAGGGCATTTATGTCGATCTTTTGCCATCCTTGTCATAATGTATATTTCAATGGAGTGTTCTATTTTAGGTGTGACCTTTTTAGATGTCTTTCAAAAACAATTCATTACTACTATATAACCAAATATATAATTAAAATGGACAACCCACAAGAGACAAGTTAAGTTATAATTTTCTATAAAAACAATGATAAAATTACCTATTGCGTGAACAACAACAAAGTGTCCGTTCAAAAAAAAAACGACAAAAAACAAAAAAATGCACCGAAAACATTAGAAAAGTAACATTTTAAGTTTGTTTCAGAGTGTGAGCACCAATCATCAAGAAGTTAATCACTCATCATTGGTCAATTGTTAGTTGTACTATATTAAATGATTCTGTCGCGTATTCATGATCAGCCGGAACGTTCTCATCAACTGACGACAAAAGCCACATTGCTGCAGTGGAGAGAGTGAGTAGACATGAGAGCGGACGACAGGGACGACGGCAAGACCTCGGCGTTCCAGTGCCTGGACGCGGCGCGGTACACGGTGGCCGCCGTCGTGACCGTGCTGATCGTCGCCGTCGTCGTCACTTCCCTGAAGGTGGTGCTCCGGCCGGAGTCCCTGCGCCTCTCGGTCGTCGACGGTGCCGTGTACTCCACTCCGCAGCCGGCGACTGAGACGGTGTTCCTGCAGCTCAACCTCCGGGCCGAGAACCCCAGCGGCCGCGCCCGGATGTACTTCCTCAACGTCACCGCGTACCTCTTCGACGGCACGACACGCCGGCGTCCACACCGAAGCCCGACGATGACTCCATCGTCTTCTTCAACCCCACTGACGCCGCCGTGCGGCAGGAGATGGCGGTGGACTTGATGACCAGCGTGGAGGCGATCAACGACCCTGGCGTCATGAACCAGACCTACTTCGAGCTGCTCTACACCAAGCGTGTCGTCGTCGGCGACATGACGCTGCGGGTGGACGGCAGCCTCGTGACGGAGGTCAGCTCAGGGTTCAACATGACCCGAATGCAGGTCACCTACTACTGTCGGCCGCTCCTCGTCGGCGGGAGCGGGAGCAAGGGCGGCGAGGTCTCCAATGGCAGGAAGGACGTGCTTTGCACGGATAACCTCGGAAGTCAATGATCGATTCTCCTGTTATAAAAAAAAGATCGATCATGTGTGTTTCTTGTTTCAAAATCAAGCGCGGTAAAGTCTATGCCTGCTTGAGAAGAATGCTGTGTGTGAGAATGTAAAAACTGTCCTACATATGTAATCTACTAGGATCATGCCCGTGCGTTGCTACGGGTGTTATCTTTACTCACTTGACACTTCTGTTCAACAAGATTACTGCTTCCAATAAGATAACAGACTTGTACTCATAATAGTTGTGTGAGAAAAGAAGAGAACAATATACCATAGTTGTAGGCCTTAGATTTTTATACTTCCTATGCTTACAATTTTTAAGCTACCTTTTGTTTCTCAACGGTTTAGATCATTATACTTTGTATGGGAGAAATACTTTCTTACTGAACACGAGTTTGCTTGATCCCCATAATTCTCATCCTTTTAAAATGGATGGTGCATATACCATAAAAATTATAGACATGTCGAAATAATTGCATATCAACTATTATTCTTTCTTGAAGCAAGAAACCTGAATGAAATTTTATTTGTTCAAATTCAAATATCACGAATAACAAAATATTTACATATTAGTGATTCATAAATAATTCTTTTTTGATTTTAGAATGTATGTATAGAATGGATACAAATTCTAGGGAGGTAGTGAATCGGGGCATCGACATTCATCAAAGCTCACGATTACTAATACAACACTCTCTCATTCTTGCTCGGCATCAAGCTCCGGCCTACTTGAGGTGGAACATATGCCCCAAACCTTTTCAATTTTCTTGTTAGCGGCATTGA
This sequence comes from Hyparrhenia diplandra, assembly GCA_015847255.1. NCBI lineage: Eukaryota > Viridiplantae > Streptophyta > Magnoliopsida > Poales > Poaceae > Hyparrhenia > Hyparrhenia diplandra. The sequence continues at coordinate 130,461 of JADLZK010010643.1, read as the reverse complement.
ATTTTTAATAGAACCAAATCAAATCCATAGAGATTTGTTTTTTTTTTTCTTTTTTGGATTCACTTGTGTCTATCCATTCTAATCTATCGTGCACCAAATATTTGATTAGATCTTCTTCCTTATATTTTTCCTATCTAATGTGTTTTTGTACGGGAGATTTTTTCTAGATAGAGTCGATCGTATGCTCCATTCCCAAAAAACATGTAATTATAGGAAGCGTGCTAGTCAAACGATGTCATTTATGACTCGAACAAATTTATTATGAAAATATATTTCACAACTAATCTAAATGTACTTATTTTGTCTCATAAATGTTTGTACTTTTCCAAATAATTTTAGTCAAAGATTGCCATGGTTGACTCCTCGGATGTGAGAATTGCATGTTTTGTGGAACCAAGGGAGTACATCTTTCTTTTAGATTCCGATCAATTCATTTTAAGTTTTTTTTCTAAAATAGGGTCGGAGTTCTTCATCATGCACACGTTATCTTTTTTTTTTTGCATGCCGTCTTACAAACCTAATAATAGTTTTCTTTTCTTAGCATGTAAACTACGGGGGTTGTCCTAGCCAAGCATGTGGGGAGCGCGCCGGTAGAAGCGAAGCGGGGGTGACACACGTCGCTCTGCCGGTAGAGTCTGTGTGTTTGGTTCTTTTTAGTAGTAGGATCTACGTGAGAGCTGTGTATTTTGATTTCTGGCATGTGTATTTCACATAATCTTACAAAATGAAGTTACACTACGACGACAAAGCAACAGTGCAGTGTTGCTACGTGCTGCAGTGTTTTTAGTTAAAAAAATGAAGTTTCATTTTGTTGTAAAAAATATACTTGCTCCATCTCAAATTGTAAGTCGTTTGATTTTTTTTTTACCCTAAGTTTGACCATTCGTCTTATTCAAAAAAATACACAAACATACTTAAATTTAATTTATTTTTGAAGAATGTTTATTAATAAAGTAAGCAACAATAAAAAGGTGATATTTTGCATAAATTTTTTTTAATAAGGCAGTGGTCAAACTTGGTGCCAAAAAGTCAAACGACTTACAGTTTGAAATGGAGGAAGTAGAATATATGCAGGCACAACAACACTCTCGAAATCACATAATTTTCCAGTATAGTGTTTTTATCTCTACTATAATGTTCCACTTTTATTTATTTTTTAGACCATCGGCTCACCAACCAACGGATTAAGGGCGAAAGGGCTGAGATCAAAAGTTTGTCACACAAGTCTTACACCCTCACATTCACCACGGCGCCCAAGCCTTCGTCATCATGGAAACAAGTCCCTACGGACACAGATCCATTCACAAGGAATCTCTACTATAATGTCCCACTTTTATCTATTTTTAGACCATCGGCTCACCAACCAACGGATTAAAGGGCAAAGGGCTGAGATCAAAAGTTTGTCACACAAGTCTTACACCCTCACATTCACCACGGCGCCCACACCTTCATCACCATGGAAACAGGTCCTACGGACACAGTTCGATTCACAAGGAAAGCACGGGAAAAAATTAAAAAAAATACATTCAACGAACAACCTTAAGCACGGCGAACCTCGATCTAAGCGCGGCGAGGAGAGCCCACCGAATGTCGCGACTTGTGTGGCAACGCGATCTGACCGGCGGCGACACTCACGGGCACTGCGATCTGTCGGCGAGGCGAACTCTCGGCGTCGTGGCGGCGATCCAGCCCAGCGGGTGATCCACTAGCGCGGGACCTGCCTTAGCAATTAAACCTGGCGGCGATCATCAAAGGCGGCCACATTCCATCGTGTGAAGAGGAGTTGGTCTGCGGCGTTGTCATGTGGAGGAGGTAAATCATCGATCTATCCATGTTCTTCTTCTTGCCAATGCTTATGGTTTCCTTAAGCGCGGCGAACCTCGATCCAGCGCAGCGTGGAGAGCCACCAATGTCGCGACCCGTGTGGCAGCGTGATCTGACCGCGGTGGCACTCGTGGGCGCAACGATCCAGCCCGGCGAGGCGAACTCTTAGCGCCGTGGCAGCGATCCAGCCCGGCGAAGTGATCCACCGGGCGCTGGACCTACCTTAGCAATTCAACCCCGGCAATGATCATCAAGGCGGGCACATTCCATCGTGTGAAGAGGAGTTGGTCTCCAACGTTGTCGTGTGGAGGAGGTAAATCATCGATCTATCCATGTTGTTCTTCTTGCCGATACTTATGGTTTCCAATTGACATGTCGGTGGTTTATGGCGCCCATGGATAGCTTTGCCCGTCCATTCTATGCTATGCTGATGTCGTGGCTGGTTAGATGGTACCGAAATACACAGAAAAGTACATAAGGAAGTACCTATGTTGTAATATAGATGGTTCATGTGACGAAAAAACGATACAATACCTTCTAATATATCTGGTTTAAACTAAGAGTTTCTAAAAGCAAAACCGTAGCGTTAGCACGGGCATTATACTAGTTTATTTATAATTTCTAAGTTTCATCTAGCTAGCTATTAGCATGTTGTTAATGAGGACGCTCTAATGATATTGTCGAGAAGTCATTAGATATAGACACCTCGGTGTGGATGTGGCTATCTAGAACACAAATCTTTTTTCCCTTAAATTCTTCCAGAGAGATCCCTCTGTAGTGTCTTAAAGTACAGTAAGAAGTGAATTCTAAAAGTTAATTAACACAGTAAGAAGTAATAGTCACGGTAAAGGTTGTACCATTCCAGTGTGAACACAGGAGACTCTAGAAACTGCCATGGAAATCGGTTCCTAGTGAGGACTGGCTATATACAAATTACACAATGCATTAGATGGATTGCTTCCATTCCAGGCCATGATTCCGTGGTAACCGAACATAGCCTAAGATTAACGCGCGCCTTCATCCATGCATTCATGGCGTAGCTGCTACCTACTCAAACGTAACACAGCCGTGTGTGCGTGGTGGTGGTGAAAAAAAAAAATTGCTCACTTTCATTGTTGCCTATATAACCGATCGAGTGTCCGAGTTGCACGGCAAACCTATCTAGAGATCGACTAGAGAGCAAGATAGATATACACACACAGTACTCTGATCCATCTTACTCGATTGGTACAGCTAGCCATGGCGGATGCTGTCGTCTTGCTTGTGTTCCTTGTAGTGCTCAGCCTCAGCAGCTTGTCCGGCTCTTCTCCTACTAGCAGTGTCCCAGTCGCCGTCCGTGCAGCAGCAGACGCGGCAGAAGACAAGTACACATTTGTGGCGATCAGCTCGCTGAAGCCCAAAGCTGCTTGCACTGGACACAGGGGTACGATCCTATATATGATCCGAAAACACGATCGAACAGCTGAAAAAAAAAAAATTTTGATCTATCTGAAGCGATACTACTGAACGAACTGAACGATGTTGGTTGTACTTGTATTTGTTGCAGTGTCTCCACCCCATGGTGACCAACGCCACGTGGCTACGCCTCAGTCTCTCCCATGGCCCCTGCTCGCCGTCGTCGCACCGCCGCAAGCAGAAGCTGCCGTCCTTGGCCGACCTGCTACGGCAGGACGAGCTCCGCGTGCAAAACATCCAGATGACGCTGCTGTCTGCTGGCGATGACGACGACGACGCCGACGATGATGAGAAGGTCAAGAAGCGCGCGGCGAGAAGCACCACAACTGCTATGGAACACGGGCCCGTCGTCGACGTCAACGTCGGCTCAGCGAGTAGCATTTCCACGGTACTACCAACGAAACTGTTTTTTCTTTGTCACCAAGAAGATTATTCCTCAGTTTTTCTCCCCACTGCAGTCTAGGATTGATCCGATGGCCACCGGCGACGGGACGAGGCGGAGCATGCCGGGGACGGTGCAGACGATGATGGTGGACACCGCCAGCGACGTGCCATGGGTGCAATGCCACCCGCCGCCGACGGGCGGCAGCAGATTCTTCGACCCAACGAGGTCGCCCACGTACGCCCCGTTCCCGTGCGGCTCGCCGGCTTGCACGCGTCTCGGGCCCTACGGCAACGGCTGCATCAACGGGCAGTGCCAGTACCGCGTCACCTACCCCGACGGGTCGTCGACGCTGGGCACGTACAGCTCCGACCTGCTCACCATCACCCGCACCACCGCCGTCCGCAGCTTCCAGTTCGGGTGCAGCCAGGCCGAGCAGGGTCTGAGCCAGAGCAGCACCTCATCCGGGACCATGTCACTCGGCGGCGGCCCGGAGTCACTGGTGTCCCAGACGGCGGCCACCCACGGGAACGCCTTCTCGTACTGCGTCCCACCGACGCCGAGCGACGCCGGGTTCTTCGTCCTCGGCAGACCGCCGTCTTCCAGGACGAGGACGTTCGTGGCGACGCCGATGGGGAGGTTCAGGCAGGCACCCAACCTCTACCGCGTCCTCCTCCGTGGCATCACCGTGGCGGGGCAGCGGCTGATGAACGATGCCCACGACGGTCTTCGCCGCCGGTTCCGTGATGGACTCCCGCACCGCCATCACCCGCCTGCCGCCGACGGCGTACCAGGCGCTGCGCGCCGCGTTCCGGAGCAGGATGGGCGCGTACCGGCTGGCGGCACCGAAAGGGAGCCTCGACACCTGCTACGACTTCACCGGCGTCATGGTCGTCAGAGTGCCCAGAGTCGCGCTGGTGTTCGACCGGAACGCTACCGTGGAGATGGACCCTTCCGGGATCCTGATCGACGACTGCCTCGCCTTCGCGCCCAACGGCGACGACCGCACTCTGGGGATCATCGGCAACGTGCAGCAGCAGACCATCGAGGTGCTCTACGACGTCGGTGGCAGGTCCGTGGGCTTCCGCCGCGGCGCGTGCTGAGCTCCTCTGCCCAAGTCCCAACTAGGTGCTGCAAGTACTCCGTAGTTTGTGTTTTGAGTTGAATAAACCCCTCTTAAGTCCTACCCTTTGGATGAAAATTGAAATACTAGTTTTACTTCGGTGATTGATCAGTACGGCGTTGGTCTGCAGCTGTCGCATTGTCCTGCTACTAGTTTGGGCGTTTAATCTGATTAGCAGTGAATGCATGACGTGAGCGCTTGATCTCTGAAGAATGTTTCTGTTGATGATGCTCTCTGAATTGTGGGTATATATAGGAGGACCTGATCGATTGCCTGTAGGCTGCAGGCTTATTTAGTTTACTGATTCCAATCTCCACATTCATGTTTGCAGCCACACTCTTACTAGGTGTTGCATTTTGAAGCTGCATATGCGAATATAAGTAGAGTACTTTGTGATAATGTAAAGCAACAATGCCCTGAAACTTAATAGTAAATGAATGCATTCACAGAATAGTTTCAGAGCCTGAAATGCAAACAACTTTCTATATGCGCCAACTTATATAGCCTGCATGCATTGGCTGCATGCGCTCTTGCATGGTACTTAAAGATAGTGATGGGACCCCTTTGGTTAAACGCATGTAGTTGACTGCGGTGGGGACTGATGGAATGAAGAACCGGCTGCATGCATGCAAACACGAATCTTGGCGCTTGCATGCACCGTCCAGCTGGACACAGAATAGACCGGCGGTGTCCATATGTACGATAATTTCGCGCTTTTTCAGAGCTTTATTAATTATGAGTGGGACTTTTGATTGTCGATATTTCCATGCACTCAACAATCATGCAGCAGATCTACAACAATGCATTCCACCAAGAAACCAAACTGCCGTGTGCATACTGCATAATCAGCACACGAACAATGCAAAGAGACAGATCTTAGAAAAAATAATACTAAATCCTTTCTAAATTATAGTTTGTTTGACTTTTTCAACCCCAAATTTAACAACTTCGTCTTATTCAAAAATTTATGCAAAATATTACTTCTTTTGTTGTGGCATGTTTTATTAACAAAAGGTTATTAAGAATGACTTAAATTTGACTATGTTTGCACGATTTTTTTTTAATAAGACAAGCAGTCAAACTTGAGGTTAAAAAAGTCAAACAATTATAATTTAAAACGGAGGGACTACCTATTTGTGATGAAATGAATGAAGAAGAAGACGAAGCAAGAAGAGTGTTGCACGGCACGCAGGACTCCCGATCGATTTGAAAAAGGATTGTTTCTGGGTTTTTTTTTTTTTTCCCAAATAAGAGATCTTCCCCATTTCCATTGCCAAAGCTACGGAAATACACAAGAGTTTAAGGTAAAGACAGGTTCAGAAACATAAACAAATGACAGAACCAACAGAAGCTGGCAGCCAGCACAACGACTTTGGGGGAGTAAACATTACTCCTTACAGACTCCAAAGACCAAAATAACAGACAACGACAAGTTTTGCGAAAAGGCACCTGCCAGGAAAGAAAATGAACAACTACTATGTAGATCAGTTTGAGCGTGGTTGCACAAGCTTCAACACAGGTCTCTTCTGCTGCAACAGCAGCTGCATCTCGTCAATTTGCTCCTGCATATACTGCTTGTGTGTGTCATTGTGTCCCTTGAGCCACACTTCCTTAAGACACACCAACGGGCTTAGCCCAGAAATCTGCAAAGACGAACCCGAACCGCCGGAGAAGTGGACCTTGAGCACATCAATTTTGTAGTGACGTTTTCTGTCAAAGTTATGATCAAGAAACATTATGTGCAATGTAGAGCTGCACTGAATCTCGAAAACCCGCGTGGAATATTCCAAAGAAGCCCCAAAAGTTGAGATTACCGCCTTGAACAATGTTGATCCGGAGATGGGTGACGATAGATTCTGATGATGGTTCAGGCAATTTCAACAACTCCTCTGGATTTTCTATAGTGAGATCAACCTTGAGCTTTTCCAGATTGGGAAGCACCACCATCCAGACTAGCAATTTGTTTACATGCCCGGACAACTTAAGACTTTTCAGGGTCTTAGGTAATTCGGGGATGCCCTCTAATGATAACCCATCCAATTTATCATCCCTGTCAAGTACCACTGACAAAGATTTGAGATGGGCATGACCAGAGATGGCCTCACAAAACTGCTTGATGTTTCTCTTGTTGATGCCTGACACGCCGAGCTTACACAACTGGCTAAGCTTATAGAGCACCTCGAAGATGGATTCACCACAAGAAGTACAATTCACATTGACGACACCAAGAGTATGCAAAACAACCAGCTTTACAATACCTGCAGGAACCTTAACACTACCATCACTATTATTATCGGGCCCGCCACCACGTCTGCACAACTTGGACAAGAATCTGGGTACCAAATTAGGAGTACGTGGCCTGTTGGTGTTGCTTGACACTGATGAACCTGCTATGTCGTCTGGTGGTAGCACTGGGCCTGCGCTATCATTACCGGCTCCTCCTGCTGCTGCTGCTTCAGCTGTTACTGGAAAGTTTGTGACTTGTGCTGCTGCTGCTGCTGCTGATGATGATGATGATGATGATGTTAGTAGTAATCTTGCGACTTGTGCTACTGTTGGTGCCCTATCCTCACGATCTGCTGCTATGACATCATCACCTTCTTTCCAATCCCATACTTCAGTTGTACCAGCACGAATGTAACGCAGCTTCTGCAGCTTGATCGTGATAAATATTGGCAAAGTTACTATGGAAGTGTGCCTGATATCAAGAGTCTGCAGCTGCATCAGACCACCCATGGAACTCGACAAACAATTAATCCCTGCACATCCCCGTAGGGAGAGAAACTTGAGTCGAGGCAGTAGCTTCCCAATCTGCTCCAGGTCATCATTAGTTACATCTGTTGCATCCTCAAGATCCAGCACCCGAAGCAGCCTCATATTTCTACCAGAGATGAAGAATAACTCCCACTTCCCAGAAACAGTCAGGGACCGTAGCCGTGAAAAATCGATGCTCTCATATACAATCTCGTCTCTTCTGTCCCAGCTACTCCTTATGGTGAGGTGTTGCCCAGTACGTGTCGAGGTGAGGCGACAACGCCCCTCCAATGCAAAGACGAGGTTATCTTCCATTGGTCGTGAGATGATGTACTCATGGATGAAACCGTTGACTTCACAAAAGACTTCATTTCTTCGCTGTTGGATTATGCTCAAGTTGACTAGCTCAGAGATGAATTTTTCACCATTCTCATCACAAGTTGTACCATCGGAAGTGTCCCTGCAGTAACCCTCTGTGATCCAACGCCACATCAAACGCTGCCGCCTAATCTTCTTCTCTGCAGAAAAGATTGACATGTAGAAGATACAAGGCTTAATTGAATCGGGGCAAGCTTCAAAGTAGGACTGCATCCAAGAAAACAAAGGCCTTAAACCATGGAATCTCATTTCCGTCTCCAGTTTGCGCATAAAGTTGTCACACAGAAACCACAACACCCATGTGTCTTGTTTGTACGCTTCACCTATGGTAGCTATTACTTTGGGCAGCCCGCCACACTTGGCGACAATAGATTTTGCTACCTCCATCCCTTCAGAACTTGATTGCCTGCCTTCCAAAATTTTCTGGAATTGAGAAATAAAACAAATTATGAAATAGAATTAGCTGAGATGGGAATCAATTTGTGGATAGCTAGGAAAAATGTCCGTGATTTACGGATCTCTAGTTGAGGCGACTTCGAAGGCGATTCGACACCGATCTCGTTCTCGACTCCGACCCTGATCTATGCCGCCACCATCGGTGACCTCGATCTGCTACGCCGCTGGCGCTTCGGTCACGGTGTCCGCATACGCCGCCCGGGGGTGCAATCTCGGCGGCGGCCAACGCATATTGCCGGTTAGCCGCTCGGGCGCCGTCAAACCTGAGACTGCCTCTAGGGCTTTGCCGCTTAGGTTTTTCCTAGGTCGGTTGTTGATTGGTGGCTGTGTGGAGATCACATAGCGCATCTGCTTGTGCCTCTGTCACGGCTGCTATGGCGTCGGCAGGTGTGGGCGGTGAGGGGGGGGACGAAGAGCCCAAACCCTAGTGTGGAGGAATTGCTTTGTAACCTCAACCTCACGGAAGAGGAAAGGGCGGTGATGGATTTTTGCTGATGAAGATGATGAGGAGGATGTCCTAGCGGCGGCGGAGTGGGCACTAGTAGGCAAGATCCTCTCTCCGGTGCGGTACACGTTGATTAAATGCGATCGGCGATGAAGCTTTGCTTGGGAAATCGGTTGGTCTCAAATTGGTCGATTGGGGAGAAGAATGACAACTTATTTGTGGCTGAATATGGCGTGGTCGTGATTTGAATCGTGTCTTTGTCGGGGACACCATGGCTGTTCGGGAAGTACGCGATTCTTTTCAAGGAGTATGATGCGGCTCTAAGGCCTTTTGATATAGTGTTTGCCCGGCCGGGCGTGGGCAAGAATCCATGACCTTCCTCTAGGCTTGGATGAATAGAACAAAATGCGAAAGGCTATGGGTTTGATCGGACATGTGGTGAAGATGGATGTTGATGGCGATGGTAAGGCGGTGGCGCCTTCCTTCGTGCTCGTGTTGTCGTGGACATTAACAAAACTATGCGTCAAGGAGTTCTTCTTCGAATGAGTCGAGATGCGGAGCCAAAATGGTTCAGTGGTGCGATGACGAAACTTCCCTATATTTGTTTCTCGTGCGGCAAGATGGCCCACTCGGAGTTGGAGTGTCAAACACCGGCGGAAAGGGATGAGGAAGGGAAGCTTCCGTATGATGTCGGGCTTAGGGTTAAGGAGGAGCGGCGTCGGCGCATTCCCTCTTTGCCCGGCGCTGTAGACTCGTTTGGCTCGTCGTCGGCATGCAAAACGGCCGGCGGTTTAGTCGTTCGGGTGAGAGGGCTCGGTCGAGTCCCGCAAGGCCGAAAGCCATGTGGACGAATCCGAGGAGCCGGAAGTGCGATCACCCCCGAAGCAAAACCCCGATAGCATGCATGCGAGCGATTGGGAGGTGCAGAGCCAGCGCGTCTAGACACGGAGGAGGAAATGGGTCCGACACGTCAACCGTTGAGGAAGAGGAAATCAAAGGGAGCTGCGTCGGCTTCCCATGTGCGGATCTCAATAGTCTGCGGTGGCGGCAAATGCTATTGTAACTTCTAGCCCGGTGAACTCGAGGGTGAACCGGTTAGGAGGGGCAGCGGATAGTGGTGGCGTGCGAGGGGGTTGAGCTTGCGAAGAAATAGAGAAGGACTTCCAACATTTACGAGAGACCGGCGGCGGCTGCGGAGGGACAGCCCGCCGGAGCCATGAATCTCCTCGGTGTGAATCGGGGCTGCGAGGCGGCCCGAGGCGGGTTCAAGAGCTCGCCACCTAGTGGAGGAGAGGAGGCCTGCGGTGGTTTTTCCTCGATGGAGACGCGTATGGGAGAAGAAAGAGCTCTCAGCTTGAAAAGTGACCTTGGCTTCCCAAACGCCATTGTCGTCAAGTCGGAGGGCTTTAGCGGTGGACTGGTGCTCTTGTGGGCGCCATGATGTGTTGGTAGGCGAGATGAGTAAATCGAGGTCGCATATTGACGTTCTATTGTCCTGTGATCGTTTACGGTTTCACAGTGGCAACCGGACCGGATTTTATGGCGAGCCTCGGCGTGAACGAAGGAAGGAGAGTTGGTACTTGATGAGATTTCTTAGAGCACGGTCGGCCTTTCCTTGGCTGTATTTGGGGGATTTCAATGAGGTTCTTTACGGGGAGGAACAGTTTGGGAAGAGGGAACAGGAGCAATGGCAGATTGATGCTTTCCGTGAAGTGGTGGATGACTGTGATTTTACGGACCTTGGCTACAACAGCCTCCCATATCGTGGGACAACCGCCGGGAGGAGGGGCAAATGTTAAAGTGTGTTTGGATCACGCTCTAGGGGATCACAAATTCATCTTTGGAATTGGGTGAGTCAGAAGTTTTCCATGTTCCATTGGCGGAATCGACCATGCAGCGCTTGTGGTGGCGATTAAGCGAGAGGGAGCTGGTGGCCCGTCTGAATACTCGGAAGGCCAAACCCTTTAGATATGAGAACATGTGGAAGGCTCACGAGAGAATATATGGATTTTGTTAACCGATCATGGGATCCGGGACCTGGTGTTGCTGATCTCACCTTAGCGGCCAATGCTCTCACATCCCTCCAGTCTTCTCTCAAGGCGTGGGATCGGGAGGTGTTTGGGTCTGTTAAAAAGCAAGTCAGGGAGCTGAGGGCGGAAATTGAGCGGGAACGGAGTGGCACTCCATACCGGGGACCCACTGACATGGAGCGTGACCTCATGTCCAAGCTCTCTGATGTTCTGGCCCGAGAGGAAGTAATGGAGAAGCAACGTTCTAGAGTCTCGTGGCTGCGGGAAGGTGATCGAAACACGACCTTTTTCCAGGCCAAGGCACGAGCAAGGGGCGTACAAACCGAATTAGATCCTTGACCGATGGAGATGGCGGGATGTTCCCCGAACAAGAAGACCTTGAGCGACTTGCATGTGAGTTCTATCGGTCACTTTTCTTGGCACAAGAGGTTCTTCAACCTGAGCTGGTGTGCAACCATGTTCCACGCAAGGTCACAGAGGAGATGGGCAAGATGCTTGTTAAGCCCTATACCGAGAAAGAAGTGGAGCCGGCGCTCTTTCGGATGGCACCATGTAAAGCCCCCGATGTGGATGGTTTCAATGCTGGTTTTTTCCAAGCTCACTGGCAATTGGTGAAGTCTTGTGTGTTACCGGCTGTGCTGTCCTTCTTGAACGGAGGTGATCTACCGCCGGAGGTGAACAAAACCTTGCTGGTTCTCATCTCGAAAATCAGCAACCCACAGGAGCTCTCTCAATACAGGCCAATCTCGCTTTGCAATGTCACTGTATAAAATTTGCTCCAAGACTATGGACAACCGTCTCTGACCTATCTTGGATGAGGTGGTCTCGGTGGAGCGAGAGTGCTTTCGTGCCTGGGAGGTTGATTACAGACAACGTCTTGATTGCGTATGAATGTATTCATTACTTGAGGAACAGGAAGGGAAAGAATGGCGCTTGTGCGGTCAAGCTAGATATGGCAAAAGCTTATGACCGCGTGGAGTGGAGGTATTTGGATGCTGTTATGTGTGCTTTGGGGTTTCCATATCAGTGGTGCAACTTGGTTATGAAATGTGTCACAACAGTGTCCTTCTCCATCTGAATTAATGGGGTTTTCTCAGATTGCTTTCAGCCTTCAAGAGGAATACGGCAAGGTGATCCCATCTCACCTTACCTCTTCCTTCTATGTGCAGAAGGTCTATCGTCGATGTTGAAGAGGATCGGACTGTTATATATTTCGAGAGGAGTTAGGGTGAGTAGACAAGCACCATGGATTTAGCATCTTCTATTCGTCGATGACTGTCTTATTTTTACCCAAGCTTCGAAGAGGGGGCAGATCGAGTTGCCACGATCCTTGATGACTATAACTGAGGGTCGGGCAGCTAGTTAATAAAGGCAAGTCGGTGATCTTTTTCAGTCAAACTATGATGATGACAGTAAGACTGAAGTACATAATAGCCTCCAAATTCCAACTGAAGCATTAGGGGAGAAGTATCTGGTCTTGCCCACGTCGGCTGAACGAGGGGCCTCTGGTGCTTTTAATTATGTACCATCTCAGATTGGCAGATTGGTGGGTGGATGGGCCGAGAAAAATATGAGCTACGCAGCTCGGGAGGTGCCTTTGAAAGCTAATGCTCAGGCTGTACCAACCTATCCGATGTCATGTTTCAAGCTGTCCCCGGTGATTTGCAACAAGATAACATCGATAATGTCAAACTATTGGTGGGGCAGCAGCATCGATAGTCACAAGCTTCATTGGCTCCGATGGGAGAAGCTTACAAGATCGAAGTATGATGGTGGCATGGGCTTCAGAGATATTGCCCTCTTCAATCAAGCAATGTTAGGCTAGCAAGGTTGGAGATTAGTCACAAGGCCGGACTCGTTATGTGCTAAGGTGTTGAAGGGAAAGTATTATCCAAACACTGATTTCCTTTCAGCAACCAAGAAACGACGCAGTACGGCTACCTGGAGGGCGATCCTCCATGGATGGGATGTCTTGCCTCGTGGTCTGATCAGATGAGTGGGTCCTGGAGATATCGACATATGGAAGGATAATTGGATCCCAGGAATTAAATCACTCAAGTCGGTGATGCGTATGCCTCGGGCTACAGCAACAAAAGTGCATGAATTGTTCATTCCTGGCACACGGGTTTGGGATGAGGAAGCAGTCAGGAGGTCTGTAATATTGCTGGAGGCAAATGAGATACTGAAGATCAAGCCTAGTACTCGTGCAACTGAGGACGTCCTTGCATGGGCTTTTGAGAAGCGAGGCATGTACTCTGTCCGTTCAGCCTACAATTTTCTGAAGCATGAACAGACAGAGACAGCTATGGCCACTACCGGGGAACCTTCAGCGTCTGTAGGGTCGGCACCCTGGTCTTCGCTTTGGAAGCTGGATGTTCCTCCCAAAATGAGAGTTTTTTGGTGGAGGGTTCTACACAATTCTCTTCCATCCCGGGCTGAACTCAAGAGTAGACATGTGGAGCGCGAGAGTCACTGTGAGGTGTGTGGCGACTCTGCTGAAACTCTCTACCATGTTTTCTTTGATTGCCCGATGGCTAAGAGGTTCTGGAAGGAAGTAAAACGCCTGAAAGGAGTGACACCGCCTAGGCTACACCCATGCTCTTGGGCATCTGATGTGCTGAAAACGGGTGTCTGCACTACATCCATAGCATGTTTGGTGCTGTGTGGAGCTTGGGCTCTCTAAACAGGTCGGAATGGGCGGCGCCATCGTTGGAAGGTGTGGGAGCCGAGCGCTGCAGCGAGATACATCTCTCAGCTGATGGAGGAGATGGCCTCCTTGCGTCCACAGAAGGAAAAGAAACAACCTCCAGTTCATGTACGCTGGGAGAAACCAGAGGCGGGATGGGTGAAAGTGAACACTGATGCCGGGTTTGATCAAGTGAATTGCTCGGACAGTACAGGTGTGGTTATTCGAAACCAGGATGGCATGGTGACTGCAGTTGCATCAAGATGGTTTGATGACATTGACTCAGCGCTCACTGCTGAGGCCCTGGCCGCCCGGGAGGGCCTCGAACTAGCAGTGGAACTTGGTCTTGACAAGGTGATTCTAGAAGTCGACTCTCAAGAACTGGAAGGCCTGCTCAAAGATCCGGCGTCATTTTACTCCACTATTGGTAGTCTTTGTCTCGATATCATAGAGCTAGGGAAGAACTTTTCTGGTTTTTGTGTACGTTGGGTGCGGAGGGCTGCTAACTCGGCGACACATGTTTGTGCCTCGACAGTCTCTGCCACTAAACGTTGTTTCTTTTGGCTTGATGTAATACCGGACTGGCTAGTTCGCTAGCAGCCGCGGATTATAATTCCCCGATGATGAATGAAAGCTCTATGATTCCCTAAAAAAAAGAATTAGCTGAAAGAAATATTTAAGACCTAAGTTGAATTCATCACCTATCGCAAGTTCAAGGTTTAACTATCAAGGTTATTCATGATAAAAAAAACTATCAAGGTTATCATTTCAGGCTCTGTTTACCTTTCCAAGAACTAAGGGTCTAATGCAATAAGGCAAATCCTCACCTCAGAGAGTAAACATTAAGTTTCTTTTTGGAGGAAGTAAACCAACAGGAGGTTTACTTTTTAACAAGAGTAAATTGTGTTCATCATACAACAACTTGTCACATGGGTGCTGATTAGTCCAATAACTTGTAATATGCTCAACCTAGTATAGTAACTTGACAAATGGGTGTGGATTGGTACAACAAGTTATAAAATGGTCAACATAATACAATAACTTGATAGTTGGGTCCAAACTAGTCCAAAAACTTATAAAATGCTTAACTTAGTGTCCAAATCAATGTAGTCCAAATGTTATCACAAACAATATAGCTTCTAATATGGAAAATCATATACTATTGTGCATTATTGGACAATTGATATTTTTGTAGTGATGGTAACATATTTGGTAAGGATTAGAACCTTGATTGTTTAGAAAATTATTGTTATATCCTAAGCTAACTATTTTTATACAAAAGATTCAAGTCTAATTAGGAAATTTTTAATTTCATATTCAATATTGATTTCAAGTTTGATTATATGAATTTTTGTTCAGCTAAAAAATCGAATGTGATAATATGTACTAACAATTAATACCTTTTGGAAGTTTTTTTAGTAAATATTTTTGAAGTCTTATGTACTGGTTTAGTCTCTCGGTAATTTAATGGTGTAAATCTAAAATTTGATTTGATTTTAACTATTGAATAAATAAGTAAAATACATAGTTGATTCATGATTAGGAATTGACAAAAAAAATATTGGATGGAAGAAAATCTAATGCTATCTGATTTGTTTAATACGTTGTCATTTATCATTTTTGGACTATAGGTGCACCATTTTGTCAAGGTAGTATGCTAAATTGAGTATTTTACACAAATTTTTTGAACTAATATGCACCCACCTATAAAATTGTTATGTGCTAAATTGATTATTTTTTTAACACCTATTAAATTCTGTTTGACAAATTATTATAATAAATTGAGCACTTTACAACTGGTTGGACCACTCCACACCCACCTGACAAGTTCTTGTAGTGAATTGAGCATATTACAAGTTGTTGGACCAATCTACACCCACTAGACAAGTTGTTGTATGGTGGGTGCAATTTACTTTTTAACAATTACGATGTGAAGATCTTTGGTTTTGTTTGACATCTAACTAGAGTGTAGACATCCTTGAGGCACATATTGGATAAAATAGACTGCATATGGAGTCATGAACTTGACAAAAACTATCATTCATAATGTTGAAAATAGGATTATGAGACTTCGATGGTGAACATTATGTATGTTATTAGTATGAACAATATTGACTGGTCAAAAAACTTTGACAAAGTATGCAAAATTAAGTAAATGGAGATTAGAAAGACTGTTCGGTCAATGCTAGGTTGGGAGTAAACACACCTTTTCTAACAGGTTAAGGGCCACATCACCATCGAGACTTCTGATGTTGAGTACTGCTTCTCTGTCGTCTTTATTTTGAACACAATGCATTGCAACTTTTTCATCAGTTGTGATGACAATGATAGTGCTTCGAATAGCCGGGTGTAATCCGAGAGGGTTTGGATCAAATCCCAGTCTTGCGTGCAGCGCACACCATCGATGACAACCAAGCATCTGTATCTTGTAATGAAATGATAGCACTCTGGAATTGGGACGTGGCCTTCTTCCATCATACTAATTATTGCAGATTGCTTGACTTGGGGATCATCAGAATAGAAATCAAGAAGTAAACACCAAGCAATTTCAGTCAAATTCAACGGACTGGGGACGTCCACCCAAGCAAATGCTGCGAAATGATCGTGGCGTGGTATCGCTGAAGAAAGCATTTCCTTGTAATAAACGGTCCTGACCAGCGATGATTTGCCAACACCTGGGATCCCCATACCGAGACAAAATGCCGACCTTCTAAACATCTGGTAAGCTGATACTCATCCCATTCACGCCCGACGAGTGGAAATTTCTCGGTCCATTCGAGTGCCTTTCGGCATCTTTCGGTATAAAATGCACTGCGGCATTCCTGCAAGTATTAAGATAGAGAGTTGTAACTAAGTTTGAATAACTAGGGTAGATTATAAACAACAACAATAACCACAACAGCACGTGGAAACTGGAGCGAGATAGCCTGGGGCTATATGGCTACACGCATTCAGTAGGTAATAATGCATGACTCCAACCTTTAAAGAAAAAAAAAAATCAGATCTATTTAATTTGCTCCCGAAATCGAATCCTACACTCTAATCACTAAGCTAGATACCCTTTCCTATGGAGTACTTCACCTGGCCAACCTCTTCTTTTACAGCGCATGAAGTACCGTCGCTTCAGGCTTTCAGCTGCGGTGGCCTCCCATCAGCTGGTAAATGAGGACGGCTCCGTTTTAATACACAAGCGAGCGAGTGGCGCCCACTCGTGCAAAACGCGAAAAAAGACACGGGCAAGAGCTCTGCATATGCAAGAAGTCGATCCCGCAGCATGTACAAATAGCCAGAAAACGTAACAAAAAAAAAAACAAGCGACTTAATTATTATAGTTTGAACAAGTGCTCACTATGTTATACTGAGATAAATGGATATTTATCTAATGGGATTTGCTATGGTACTTCCAAATTAATGTGAGCCGTTCATTTATTTTGATCGAATGGTCACAATCACATATTATCTCCTATGAGGTAATAGATGAAATAATATTTATTTAATTTTTATTTTATAGAATATAGGATTAATAAGGAAACTTGTAGAGATAAAAAAATTCTAAATGTTATTGATGCATGCGTGATCCGACTAATATAGTATTTTTTTTAATTTTTCTAACTTTCTACTTGATATATTTTGATTATCGTTATTCTGTATGTAAATTTATACACTTGATTTTGTATGTGGTAGGAATTGCATGTGTATGTGATTAGCGTGTGTACATAGTCAGTTTAGCGTGAGTGCATATAACGTGTTAGTGCAGATAATGTTTTATTTTTGTAACTTTTGGATTCGATAATATAAGCTTTTGCGGCGCCTTGGGCAGCTTGAGCCACTACCGGTGCGTGGGTGCGCTGAGGTCGACAGCCATCTATGCCGGCGGCGTCGTCATCTTCGTCCAGCCACTGCCACTTTCGACTTCCTTTGCATCAAGGGCATCCTCGACACCTTTGTGGGAGTGTCAGGTCCGATGACCAACCTCGACAAGTGCTCCATAACCCCGATGCGGTGCGCCGATGAGCAAGTCAGCGCGGTGCTCTAGGTCTTCCCTTGCCGCCTCTAGAGCTTCCCGGCAAAGTACCTCGGCGTGCCACTTTCCATCGCCAAGCTCTCCGGGCGCGGAGGAGGAGTTGGTCGATGTCGTTGCAGCCAAACTCCCCCCTGGAAGGCGGGCCTTCTCAACCAGGCGGGAAGAAAGACGTTGGCCCAGACCACTCTATCCGCAATACCGGTACACGTGTCCATCCATTGCGCCCTCTCCTTATGGGCAATCAAGGAGATTGACAAGCACCGCCGAGCGTTCCTCTGGACAGGAACCGACACGGTCGCCAGCGGCAAGTGCAAGGTTGCCTGGCTGATCGTGTGTTCCCCACACATAAACGATGGGCTAGGGCTTCCGGATCTCTCCATCCTCGGGTTTGCCCTCAGGCTGCGTTGGGAGTGGACTCGGAGAACGCAGCCCAACTCTGCCTGAGCGGTGCTAGCCAAGAAACCAGAGCGGATCGTCGGCGGGGATGTTCTCGGCTTCTATGGCGGTGGTCGTCGGCGATGGGACATTGGCTAGGTTCTGGACCGACTCCTGGCTCCCCGACGGGGCCATCTGCACCACGTCGCCACACCTCTTCCGGGCGGTTGGGTCACGCCGGAAGGGGCGTTCAGTGCGCGATGCTCTTCTAGATGCACAGTGGACCCGAGACATCACCCCCAGCCCTCTCCCACGACCGAAGCCGGTGGAGTTTGCGAACTGTGGGACAAGGTCCAAAGGGTGCAGCTGCAGCCAAGAACCGTGGATCGCTTTGTCTGGAGGTGGACCGTGAGTGGAGAGTATAGCTCGGTGTCCGCATACCGTGCTTTCTTCGTGGGGACGTCCAGCTTGTTGGGCGCTAAGGAACTATGGAAGACTGTGGCACCTCTAAAGATCAAATTCTTCTTTTGGCTCGGCCTACACGGGCGGTTGTGGATGCAGAGCGCCGCAGACGCCATGGGCCTCAGGACTGCGCCGACTGTGCGCTTTGTGATCAGTTGGATGAGACCGCGAGATCACCTACTCGCGGCATGAGCCTTTTCCGAGAGGTCGGCACCGCATCCTTCCGGTTGCCAAACTTGAGAGGTTGTGCCCTCTGCGATGGACACCTTGGTGCCTTGGTGGCTCGAGTCCGGGGCAGGTCGTAAAGGTCTCCAAAAAGCTTCGATTCTTTAGTGCTTCTCCACTTAGGAGATCTGGAAGGAAAGGAACCCGGAGGCCTTCGACAACCGATCACGAATTCGGCCCAACTTCGTGGTCGCCATCGGCCGAAGAGGCCGACGAGTGGATTGCGGCGGGGTTCAGCGGCTGGTAGAATTCGTTGTCGTGGCTCGGGGAACCTCCTGCCCGAAGTGAACCGAGCTTTCCTTCACCTAGAGCACAATTGTGTAAACACTAAGTAAAATTGAATAGCGGCGCCGTTAGAGCCGGCGACTTGTGTATGTGTGCCTTAGAGCATCTCCAACAGTTTTGGTATTTTTGATTTGGCATTTGACTTGTTTGCCAACTCTCCATTCCAAATGCCAAGCCAAAAAAGACTTCCTCCAACAATTTGCTATTTTTGGTTTGGCATATAGGAAAAGTGGGGCTAGGAGGGAGCGGTTGTTGATTCCTTATCGGATCCTGCTCGCAAGTCGCAATACGTCGGGCATGTAAGAGGCGCGCGTAAGAAATGCCAAAGCTCCCAAGTTTGGCAAAAATGCCAAAGGAGGACCTGATTTTGCCAAACTCACTAAAATACAAAAGAGATTTGCAAAACTGTTGGAGCATTGTTTTCTGGACTTTTAGCAAAAAATGCAAATACCAAACTTATATGCAACACTGTTGGAGATGCTCTTAGTACGCAAGCGGTCAATTCGTTTTGGCCAAAGCGTGCTACGTGGAAAAAACTCTAATTTCCTCTTAATGCAATATGTGCAATGCAAGGTTTGGAAAAAAAAAAAAAAAGATAATATAAGCTTTTGATGCATATAATTAACGTGTCATGTCATGCACAAAATAATCAATCTCCCGTGATTATTCCATGATTAGGGAATCGGCATGCATGTCTAAGGAATTTTCCTCCCGTCATCAATGGGATGCTGGTTTTATTTTATCTTCTTGGATTTGTTTAATTCATTTATTAATTCATAAATATGGAGAATTATGGCTGAGATTGATTTGAGATATTACTGATGGCTGAGATTGATTTGAGATGTTACCTCTTTACTTCTAGAGGTAAAAGATGTACCTTAGCATTGCCCCTATCTAATGGATTTTTTAGATAAAGGAATTAACATTCCGGCCTCTGCGATAACTTGCATAGTCAAAAGCCCCTGCGTGACCACACACAGCCAAACCTATTACAAAAATAGACTGAGCAAAAAACTAGCCGGCCCGACCCGCCCGCAGGCCCGGCCCAAGCCCGACGGGTTTTGGACCGCCCACGAACCTTATTGGGACGGGGGCACGGGCGGAGATTTTGAAGCCCGTTAAAATTTTTCTTAGCCCAAACTCGGCCCGAAATACATTTTTAGTTATTTTCTAGTGTAAAATGCGCGGGTAGCCCGCCCAAGCACAGGCCGCCCGAGGCGCCCGATAAAGCTAGGCCCGACTTGCCCGGTGGGACGTCATGGGTAGGATTTTTGGCCCGAAATAACTGGGTTTTTTCGGCCCGCCCGAACCCGACCCGGCCCGAAAAATGCTCAGGTCTATACAAAAACTAAGAATTTTTTTTTAAAAAAAACTTTAGTACATGAAGATATATGTACTAAAGATCTACTACATCCAAAAAAAGAATTGAGTTTACTACTCAAGGCGATTGCTAAAGATATTGATGTCATTTCATGGCGGTCTTGAATTAGCCACCACGCTTTGAACAACGTGCACCAAAATAAACTTGAAAGAAACTCATTGGATGTAGACAGCCCCCCCTTCAAGCGGCAAATCGGGCTACCTTTGAAATCGTGTGTCCTCGCCGTTGCCCCTCCACTTTGATCTTCGATCCGCCCGACTCTATGTAAAAGGCGATGCCTCCGCCGCAATTTGGAGGAGTAAGCGCGCCCGGTGTGGACCCCGATTCGGCGCCGCGTGCACAATAGGGCCCCACGCCAACCATCTCCATGGGCACCGTCCCACGTAGAATGAGGGCGCACGCCGCTGCTCGACCATGGGAAAGCCTGATCCGGAGAGGCGGGGTGGGCGTTGGCAATGGATGTCTTGAGCTCGAGGCGGAGGCCGGGTGAGGCATCGATTGTTCGTCGGCGGATCGAAGCTTAAGGCGTTAGGATCGCGATGGGAGGGACCGAATCCATCCCTGGGGGAGGCAGATCGGGTGGGCCGGTGCCGGTAGTCGCCGGAGGAGGAGTCGGGAGATGGGCGTTTAGAAAAATCGGTTTTGGGCGTCCGCGGGCCGACTTACCGTCCGAACGAGGACGTCGGGCACCGTCGAGGAATGGCGGGGCGCCACCGGGCCCGGATCCGGCCCATTAGAGCCGAGATCCGGCGAGGCCAACACCGCTGCTTTGCCGACAACGTAGAGGCGGTGCCGCCACACCCGCGGCGAGAGGTGCCACGTCCCATGCCTTTGCCACGCCAACCTGTAGATCCACGGAGGAGGAAGCGGATTCAACCACGAGGGGCCCCATATCTGCCTCGCCAAGCGGTCGTCTCACCGGAGGAGCAAGGCCAAAGGGAGGCGGAGGAGAATGGATCTCCGCGGCGGTGCCGCCTCCCGGGTCATCGCTGCGACTAGATCACAGCACCGGCAGATTTGGTGTCGGGCCGCCGCCGCCTGGGCCGCCGCCTTTGTAGGTATCGGCGGAGAATGCGGCCACCTCGCCCGGCTACCACATGACCTTCGTCGGACCTCGTTGATCAGCCTCCAGGAACGCCCTATCCGGCCGTCGGGTTGCCGAGATAGCCATGCTAGCCCGGCCCGCGCCCGGCCGAAGCCTCGCGGCAGCTCTGCACCGCAAAGAAAGCAAAGATCGGGAAGAAGCTCGGCAGCGGCGAGGTAGAGGGAGGCCGAGGGAGGTGGGTGGTGGTGGCGCGAGGCGGTGGTTCCACCCATGCCGCCCGAGAGGGACGACGCGGGGGGCGCGGATCGGCTCAGGTCCCCGATCTAATGGATGCCCAATACCTTCTAGGGTAGAGGAAGTTTGTTCCTAGCTAGTAGCAAGCGAGCATCTTTAGGGCATCCGCAAATGAGGAGAATGGAATCGCTAGAGATGGATTAAAGAAAAAGACAGCAGTAGGAGCGTGTCAGCATGTCAGAGAGAGAAAAATCACTCGGAAACGCGCGAGCTGAGCGATTATCTCGCCGCTAGCGTTGTGCATTTTGTGTGTCGTTCTTCTTCTGATTGGCTCAGTCCTTCTTCTAGCTACCTGACGTGGACACCATTAGGGACGCCCTTATGCCACAGGCAGGGAGGTATATTATTGACTCGAGGCAAGGCACTCATCATGTAATTAAACACCAAGGAAACAAACAAAATACGACATGCGCGATAAGTAATCTCTATGAACGAAGCTTGAATGAAATGGGTCGTCCAAGATAGCTAACCATACCTTTGCGAAAGTAGCTGTACAAGCTTGTTGGGTACCCAGCCGCAGCACCTTAGGTTTGCAGTAACTGATGTTGAAGCTTGCATTGGATGAGTTTACGACGATAATGCTTTGAGTATGCTCGGACAAGAAGGTGTCTTTGATGGAATCCCAGGCTTCTTCGGACCACAGGTCACGGATGACAACCAAGCATTTTTATTACGAAGCAACTCACGGCACAAATGAATGGGGTCAACAATAGTGCCTTCCATCAGACCAACTGCTAAAGTTTCCTTGATCGGAGGAGCATCAGAATAAAAATCCAGAAGTAAGCGCCAGGAGAATTCCGTCAAGTCAAACGGGTGAGGTACGTCCACCCAGCTGCGCCATTGGTTTGTTGTTTAAATGCCCCATAGTACACATGTTTGAGAACACATCGTGGAACGATGTTCAGGTCGAACTGGGTGCGCATTAATTTTGCATCCTCAAGCTCCGCCACCGTGAAGACACCAAATTCCTCCATGCCATTTCCCTCAATAGAGCTCGGATATCCAAATTTGTTGATCCATTCATGTTCATCTTTCCTTCTGTCGTACAACAAACGACCCTTTACGCCTCCAATAATTCCATAGTGCCAAGAGCCCTGCAAGTAGTAATAAAATACAAATCTTATATTGTTATCCGTGTGACAGGTCCAAAGCAGTGTGGCAATCGATTGGACTAGCTGGAAAAATTGAACAACTATCCAATAATGACAGATCAGGATCAGAGATTTGTGAGCAGATTATCTTCAGAAGAGAACAACTTGTACCATGGGGAGTTGGTCTCCCAGAACTGATTCTAACAGGTGCCTGGTACCTTTGGTGGGAGAGAAGACAGCTTGTGCATGGTCAGAATATCCAGAGACCAACAAGATCGGGATTGTCAATTGCTATTCTCACCATGAATTATAAGTTGGCGAGTAAAAAGACACAAAAGATCAGGATAGGATGGACAAAACCTCCAGAAGATTGGGTGATGCTGAATGTTGATGCTTCGTTTCAAGTGGGCTCTGGTTGTGCGAGTACGGGTGTCATCATCCGGGACAATGCAGGCGTGATGATCGCAGCCTCCAACAAGTTCTTCCCCATGTGGTGGATGCTCCCATGGCTGAAGCTCTCGCTCTAAAAGGACTCATGCTAGCGCAACACTGTGGCTGCAATAGAATGATGGTGCAATCGGACTGCACGGAGGTGGTTGAGGTCATGAAGAACAGCGGTTTTACAGCAAACTCTGGAGCAGTGATCTATGACGATTGTTGGAGGATGTGGACGGGTTTTGACGAAGTTTCTATTGATCATTGCAACAGAGAATCAAACCAAGTGGCGCATGAATTAGCAAAGTCTAGTATGAGTTTGAAAGAATCTTGTATTTGGGACGATGATCCCCTAGCTTTCTTGTTCAATTTCTAGTAAATGATGTAACTCTATTTGATCAATAAAGCATCACCACTTGGTTTCAAAAAAAAAAAAAATACAAATCTTATAGTTATTATGAAGGCGAATGCATGCAGTAATGGGTGGGGATGTCTCCCTCCATACTAGTAATTAATTTAAGTTATTTTGGACAGATTTGAGTCAAACATTGGAAATAAAAATCATGAATAGCTTTTAAATTGTTGAGTTTGACTAGATTTATCCGCAATAAGGCCTCGTTTGGGAACCAGGAAGCCCGGGGAAACCTCACCCGGGTGAGATTAACTAATCACTCCTATTTCTGGCTAATCGCACTGCATGCTCCTTTTTCTTGCTGCTACAGGGCGGGGAGCGGCCGCTCCGCTTCGCATGCGAGGCCGGGAGTAACGCCCGGACGTCCGAGGTCGGAGAGCTGACACCGGGAAGCGCAGGGCCGGTCCCCACCGTAGCATCAAATTTGAGCAGTTCACAGCTATATGCGGGGATTTACACCCGGGAAAGGGCGGGGATTTCCCAAATGAGGCCTAAAGAGGTAGTACCCCTCCGTTCTAAGAAAAGAATGTTATCCTAGGATGAGACTTGGCCAAAAAAAAATAAAGCATGACTAGATCCATCAAAAGTTATCAAAATTTGTATTTAAATAGGTTAATTTATTATTAAATTGCACTCCTTTCTTGACTTATTATTAGATTAAATTTCATGAATTATATCGATTGATACTTATGATGTGTTATAAATATTTAAAAAATCCAATAGAGTCGAAACCTACTTATGATGGGTTAAGCAACCTCTAGGCACACTCCTGTGTGCTTACTTTGCTTGTGAGCACCTCAAGGCTTGTGACGTGTACCGTAGCGGTTGGCGGGAGCTCAAAAGAGCCAAGGAAATGGTGGTTGGGAAAGACGGACCTTACCTTCAAGCAATTTGTCGCCGACATTTGTAGGGCCATCAATGACGGCGTTGCGGAAAGACGAACCCAAAGTTATGGAGAACACGCGACTGGAGGAACAAGTGTGACATGCACAACTACATGTTTGGGGACCTCTAGATGTCATCCCTCCCTATATTTGTAACTTAAACTTTAGAATCGGTGGTGTATTTGTAATATGAACTAAGCGATGCGACTTTGTTAAACACGTGATACGAATGTCCAATGCGATGCATGTTTATAATTTGTGCAAATATTCTCTAATCTTATCATTTTATAAGCATATATTATCTGGTTTATCATATTTTATAATTTTATAATTGTTTTTTTATTAATCTAGAAAACCTTAACCGTGGCGGTTATCTAATGCTCCTATAAGGATAAAACCTACTAGGCTAATTCTCTTAACATGCAAAGTGTCTACCTCAGCAGTCCACTATCATTTTTCACTAACAATTTCTCTTGACATGCAATATGTCTACCTCAACACTCTACTATCATTTGCAATTAAAGTTCACTAGCACAAAAATATGATATTCACATTAGCGAGACACATCATATATTATACATTTATATTCTCTACTTCATACCAGCGACAACGCGGAAAATCACCCTAATTTAACGAAAACCGCCGCGGTTAATACATTAACTGTGGCAGGCGTTATAAGAAAAATTGTGGCAGTTGCCATTAACCGTGGCGGTTAATCGGCCGATTAACCGTGGCCTTAGCTTTGTGGCGGTTAAAAAAAAAACCGCCACGGTTGTTTTTTTGTGTAGTAGTGTCGCCATAATTGGCTTAATGTTGTGCACACGGGGATTCATACCTTGGTTGGCTCAACTCTAACATGAGCTAGCCGAGCCATCTTTAGTCAAACGTGAGATTTATTGACTCCTTAAAAAGAGGTATAATGATAAAAAAAAAATTCCTAGAACAGAGGGAATACAACTACTGTTATTACCTTACTTATCACTGTAGCTATGGATTCGTCGGTCTTCAAATCGTCGACCTTGAATGCATGATGCTTGTGATCCTTCACACAATGCGTGGCCACAGTTTCTTCATTTGCGATGACAATACAACGTGTCCGAGCCTTGGATGATAAGAAGGTAGATTTTATTGATTCCCAGTCATCCTTGGACTGCAGACCGTTAATAACCACGAGGCTCGGCCATTCAAACAGGAACTCGAGACACCACTTAATTAACCCTTCCTCTCCCATCATGCCAACCTCAGTGATTTCCCTGGTGGCGTGAAGAATTTTGTTACCTGAATGGAAATTCAGGAATAAGCGCTGAGCAAAGACCTTCAAATTAAACGGGTCAGGCACATCGACCCAGCTGTAACGCTTAAATGTCAATTCGTTAGAAAGTCTTCTATTCCTGTATTTGTTGCCCTGACGCCACATATCGTGACAGTCTTTCACATCAACGGAATACTTGATAAAAATTCGTTGAACCAGCCGCATATTAAGCCCTTGAACAGTATATCAACGAAATTTGTTCTCTCATAATTATAATCAGTCCCCACATGGATATCACACCAGAATGTAGCCATTGGCTGTAGAATTCGTCAATACTATTCCTTGTCATCTGCAAGGAAGGAACCGGTTTGATAAGTTAGATGCAATTCAACTGCAATACATAATAAATAATTAATTATCATGTTTGCCAAACCAATCAATCCCGTGTGTCCACCCCTGTCCTATTTGAAACAAAAGAGTTTAATGAAGTGAGATTTTTTTTTAACCGAAGATAACCAACCTCATTTCCATTATAGTAAACTGAAATACAAAGTATTTGCAAAGACTTATGCCTAGAAAGATAAAAGACAACAAGAGAGGGCGTATTTGCAGAGACTTATGCCTAGAAAGATAAAAGACAACATGAGAGGGCAAGGTCGGCTAACACAACAACCACCACAAAAGGAGATACTAACTACTAGCAGAAAATTCTTTATCTAAAAAAAAACTACTAGCAGAAAAGACTTCAGGATCCCCAGAGTTTAATAAACTGAGATGATAATAATAACTAACAAAAAGCTACCAAACTTACATAGTCTATCCAATCAGCAGTCCAAGTTAAATATGGTACCCAAAGAAAATAGGTGTTGCGTACGTTAACTGTAGGGGTAAGGCCCTTCTAGATTCCTCAAAAAGAGGAGTGTTAGAAATGTGTAGGATATTTATTTGCACTACTAGGGGTTATAGTGATGAAGTTTTTTTGACGAAATAGTAATAGTGAACTTTCATTGTAATTAACATTATAGGGTTAGGTGGGTCAGGTGTTGGCTCTTGTAACCCGCCCCTGTATAAAGGGGGCTGCACCTATAACCCAACTCATTTAGAGTGAGAGACAATACAGAATGACAGGCTCGCAGGGAGTGATCATTTTGGCGGCGTCCCGACCGGTGTCGCAGTTTCTAGGAGAGGAGCACACTTGCCCCGGGAATGTCAGCTTTGGCCAAACCTCGTTATCAAATACCGAGTCTCCTGTGTGTGGTGTGTGCGATCTCTCATGAGCATCTCGCCTAGGTAGATCAAGCAATCGCTTTTTTTTTTTAAAGGTGGCGATATCACAATAAGGTGTGTTACTCTCATATAGATAGGTTGCATTAAACTCAGTAAATCTAACTATCCTAGGATGGAATAAAGAAATAGATATAGAACTGGGCAGCTCTAGAATGCGCGGAGTACACATTTCAAATTTTGACACCTAATGTTTGCAAGTTCATTTGGTATTCGACGATAATTTATTCATGAATGCCTACAAAAGCTTGACATTTCAACATATCAAACTTGCTTTGACCAATTTAAAAAATTAAATTAAAAACTCATACATTATGAATTCAAATACTATAGTAGTAGTAGTACTAGTACTAATAATAATAATAATAATAATAATAATAACAACAACAACAACAACAACAACAACAACTAATAATAATAATAATAATAATAATAATAATAATAATAATAATAATAATAACAACAACAACTAATAATAATAATAATAACAATAATAATAATAATACCAATAATAATAATAACAATAATAATAACAATGATAATAACAATAATCATAACAATAATAATAAAATAATGATGATGATGAATTGTCCACGAAATGTGGCAATTGCATCCTTTGCGACCAATTGGTTATGGAGTTGTACACTTATGAGCAGCTAATGAATTGCTTCCAAATTTGTGGCTTAAATTACCTTGGGTTTGAAGAAGGCACAAAGAAATTGGTCATCACTAGGGATGTATCCGAGCTCCAAAACTTCACATGGCACCCCTGTGGATCTAAGGGCGATCCTTAATTGTGGCGTCGACAAGACTATCCGGCTACCATTCTTATGGTCCGGTAGGTACATTCTGATGAGAGCCCACTCTTCCAACGTGAATACATCTTCCAAGACAACGAGATACCTATGCTTTCTCATTTGCTTCATGAGCTTAGCTTTCATGATGTGGTCTGCTTCGGTTATATCTGCTTCACTGGCGGAGACAGAATTTAAGGATAGGGTATTCCAAGTCAAAAAAAATCATGTTTTTGTCTAATTAAAAATAGACGGTACATTTATATGTATATATATATTAATGGAGTGTATACATATTTATTGTTCTCACCAAATATTGGGTATTCCATGGAATACCCAGGAATACCCCTGCTGCAGCCGGTGCTCTGCTTGGTGAGATGAGCTGCTCATGGAGAATTGTTCTAGCAAGCTCTTGACAAACTCATCGTGGTTGAAGGGATGCGTCACCTTCACCCAGGCACGGAGTTTGAATTTTTCAGAGGTTCTTGGGCCACGATAGACCCTCCCAATAAGGATAGAGGCGGTACCAGGATCACCATCACTTCCTTGTGTATTGCTTCCCCAAATGGAGATAACCTGGAGGTCATGGTCATCATCATTTTTTAGGGACAACGAGCTCTTGGAGGTAATCGTCATCTGTGTCGTCATCGTCGTTGTGCCACATCCCAGTGGCCTCAACGCATCGCGTAGGACGTGGTACGCCACTGAGGATGGGCAGGTGGTAGCATCCGGCTGCTGCTCTGCCGGAGGCATGACGACACCAGTGACTGCAGCCTGCTGCTGCTGCTTACTGTCGTTGGAGCCGTGAAGGATGAGGTTGTTGTAGCGAATGTTTCTCTGACTGACGTCCTCCACCCTGGCCTTGAGCCGCTTGATGTCGGCCACCGCCACGTCCAGGGGCAGCGGTGGCGCACAGCAGTACACCTTGTACCACAGGCGCCGCAGCCACGCCCAGCGCGAGGACTTGTCGTCGTCAAGGTCAAGGTCGACAACGTTCTCGACGCAGTCCTCGACGTCGAAGGCCAGGTAGCGGAGCTGCCTCACCCAGGTAAGCGCCACTTGCTTATTGTTGTTGTTGGTGGTGGCGGCGTCGCGGAGGAAGGATCTCATCATCTCGAACTCGTCGGAGATGAACACCAGGTCATTCTGCACCTTCTCCCTCAGCTTCTCCTCCTCCTCCACAGTCGACTTGACCAAGCTCAGCGTCCCCTCCACCGCCGTCTTGGTCAAGCCAAGAGCGAACGACGACATGGTTGCGTTGCTCTCTCGATTGTTGTTGTGTTTGTGGTGATGGCTAATGATGCTCTGCAAGACTGCAATGGACACTGCACCTGGCTGGACATGGGGTTATGTATGTAGATGTGATTCATGCATGTGAGGTGGGATCGTCCAGCAGCTGCAGGATAGAAAACTAAACACTAAAACATTGTTAACACTACTTACCACGCAGGCTTACCGCAAATCTCGAAAAGGAATCAATACAGCCGGCAGTATACTAAAAATTTTGAATGTGCCAGCTCAATTCAAATGATCTGCTAGCTATTAGAATAACGAATTGAGCTATTGTTAAACCAGAACAATTTGGATTGTGCAAGTCCTCGAAAGAAAACAAACGTGCACATCCAGTATAGCAGACTAGCTATCGACTCATGCAGAGTCACTGCACCAATTAAGTGTCATCGATAACATCACGCATGGGGAATCACTGCACTAGATTGACCAGAACGACCAATGGGGATTCTTCAGTTCACACAACGCATGTGAAGCGTCTCGAGTTCATTAAACAAAAAACCAAAAAAAATATACTAGTTGAACTGTAGATGCAACGAATGGGGACTCTCGACTCGAGTCCTGTGTGAATTAGTACGTAGAAAAAAAAAGTTGTGTGTCAATGTACTGTTGCATCTCCCGAAGTCTTCTCTCCAGGCGTATAGAACTAAAAACGAAGTGTGGCGTTGTCGCGCGACCATGTTGGGCGTCTATGCCCACCTTTGTTACCTGTTAGTGTCCCTCTTTTCGGGTGCAGAAATATGAGGAGTCGTAAATGATAGAAAAAATAGGTGGAGAGAAAGAAAAAAAGAAAAGAATGAAGTAGGAGCATATAGCTCACCTTAAAATAAATCCATTCTTTGTCTTATCCAACCTCACACATCACACAAGGCAAGAGCTCTCAACACTGGGTATGTCCTTTTGTCTTGTCCCATTGAAAAATAATGGATAATACATGGTAACAAATGGTAAAGTAAAAATCTAAACTCTATTACGAGTGCAATAGTATCCAATAGCAATAACATGTTGACAAAAACCCCGTAATTTCAAAATTCTCACAAGTCGTTTGACAGATGGAGGCTGAAAACAAAAAACATCATAGTACAATGTCAAGAATTGTCTGTCACGATGGGCATGGTTCGGTTCGATCCGTCGGTTCGGCGAACCGACCCAAAAACTAATCAATTGGGCCCCTAATTCGATCCGTCAATGCGCGCTGGGTCAGTGGATGAGAACAGGTCCAACCATAGGGTCAACTGGTTCGACCCGTGTGCTGGCGCCGCGGCAGCTCCCGTCCGTCCGTCCGGCTTGTGAGCAATGCTTCCCGTCCGTCTGGCGGCGGCTCCCGCCTGCGACGGCCCCTCCCGTCCGCGACTCCCGCCGGCATCATCCGCTGCTGCCGTGGTGGCCGTGAAGCGGCTGCCGGCCATCGGGCGCGCGGGCGCGGCGCACGACGACTACGGCTTCTCGGCGGAGATACAGACGCTGGGGCGCATCAGGCACCGCCACATCGTGACTCTGCTGGGTTTCGCGGCCAACCGGAAGACCAACCTGCTGGTGTACGAGTACATGCCGAACGGCAGCCTCGACGAGGTGGTCCACGGCAAGAAGGGCGGCCACCTGCAGTGGGCGACGTGGTTCAAGATCACCGTGGAGGCGGCCAAGGGCCTCTGCTACCTGCACCACGACTGCTCGCCGCTGATCCTCACCGCCGGGGACCGTGGTGTGCGTGCGCGAGGCGCGGGCGCTGCCGGCCGCGCCGGCGCCGCACGACGCCGTGGAACAGCTCAGGGCCGCCGTGGACGCGCTCGCGCTCGCGCCGCCGGCCGCCGTGCCCTCCAGCATCATCCGCATCGAGGTGCCCATCAAGCAACGGGTGGACGCCATCAGTGGCTGCACGCACAGACTGCGCTGCTGCCCCTGCTGCTTCTTCTCTGCCAGTGTCAAGGGCCGAACCACCAAATCCATTGGTGCACCGGGGAGCAGGCTAATAATAAAATGGATCGATAGGTGCTCCAGTACAAAGGAAATGGGTCGGCGGGGCGGTGGCGGTTCGATCAAGGATCAACCACCCCCATCGTGAATTGTCTGCATGCACCTTATCATAAGGTATCTATTAAGAATGCATGCTAGTTGTCACTGTGTGCCATAGGCGTCAATTGCTTCAGATAATAACTTCGGAAGACTCTTAAATTCAAATTGCCTAACATGAATCTATATGCAAGTCTGAAAGTAGAGAAATTAGTACCTTGCTTATTACTTAGATTAATTTTGAGCCATCAGCTCCAACAATTGAAGCCCCACTTGTTTCACCATGGTTATCACCCTAGATCACATAAAGCAGTATAGCAAATTTTTCCTTTGTGTTAACAATATCAACTTGCTCTCTATTTGTAGATAAGGGCCTTGGATGCCCAATATATAGGATAAAGACACACCAATGAATCTGCAAAAGGAGGCCATAAATTTTTCTAGGTTGAAGTAAATTGTAAATAGAAAAACACAATCTTTAGAATCACCGAATAGATGTAAAATCTTATATATTCTGGCTCAATTCACTAAAAATTTTGAATGTGGCCGCTGAATTCAACTGATCTACTAGCTAATACAGTATAAAAATAGCGAATTGAGCCATTGTTAAACCAAAAAAAATGTTGGGTTGTTGCAAGTCCTCGAAAAGAAAACAACGTGCACATCAGTATAGCAGATAGTAGATTAAATCTTTTGAACCGATAGAGCATCATGTTACTGGGTTGCGGGCACCAATGAAGTGACATCGGTAACACCATGCATGCAGAGTCACTGCACTAGATTGACCAGAATGACCAATTGGGATTCTTCAGTTCACACAACGCATGTGATCGAAACGTCTCGGTTTCATGAAACAAAAGAAGAAGAAGAAGAAAAATACTACTGGTACTGGCGGACCCAGAAATCAGTCAAGACTAGGGCCAAATTTCAAAGGCGAAAAAAAAAATAATACCAAAATTGCTACATATATAGTCTATATATGTGTGCCATAGAAACTATTTCTGGTCGAGAGAAAAAAAATGATGCAAGTCTTAAGAAACCTGTGAAATTATATTCGAATTGGAATCAAAAGGTCAACACTCTACATAGAGATGATAAAACTTAATTTGTAAACCTCGAATTTAGAATCAAAATTAGCAAAAGAATTGAAGTAAAGAGAAGAAATCCCTTCACTATCCCTGTTCCAGAGCTCCTGCTCGGCCGTGCGGAGCTCC
Organism: Hyparrhenia diplandra; assembly: GCA_015847255.1. Classification (NCBI taxonomy): domain Eukaryota; kingdom Viridiplantae; phylum Streptophyta; class Magnoliopsida; order Poales; family Poaceae; genus Hyparrhenia; species Hyparrhenia diplandra. Next base: position 98,171 of record JADLZK010010643.1, on the reverse strand, counting down.
GGCACTCGGGGGCAGCGACCGGCGGGCGACGGCACAGGCGAAGCCGATGGGCCACGGCGCAGTGCGCAAGCGTCACAGCCAGGGGGCGAGGCCGCGAGGTCGACGGCGGCCGGCGAGCGATGACCGGCACCCGACGCTCGACGGCCACGGCGCATTGCGCAAGGGTGAGGCCACGAGGGCGACGGTGGCCGACGGGAGCCGCGGTGTCGAGCGGGCTAGCGGCCGATGGGCACCTGGCGCCTGCAACGCAGCTGCGAGCGAGAATGGGGAAGAGGAAGAGAAGCGCCGCCGCGCGTGAACGAGACCAGGAACGGAAGTCGGAGACAACAGCTAACTCCTTTGTTGGGCTGTTCGATATTGGGCCAAATGTTTTTTTGAGAATATGTTGGGCCAAAAATTGAAAAAAACCAAGGAAAATATCACTTTTGGTCCTCCTTTGCTACAGTAATCACAGGGCTGCTCCAGTACCGGGTTTTTGTTTTTTTTTCCTTTTTTATATTTCGACCGATTTTTCAAAAATCATAGAAAATTCATAAAATGGAAAATCCAACTTTGTTTGACTCCACATGAATAGAGTTACACGTGAATATATAATATGGTATGCTCTACATGAGTAAAGGTACACAGTAAACATATAATATGGAGAGTTTAATTTTTTCGACTTAGAATCTATGATTCTAACAAGCTTGAGACCTTGGGTAGAGAATCAAACTTACCCCTGTAGAATCTACAATTGTTCAGTCATTCCAATGTGCATTCAAAGACAACTGCAATGAGAAGAAGTCGGGCAGACATCAGTAGCATAACAAGGATGTTGAGTCGATGAGTTATCCATATTTCTTGGGATTAACAACGGAGACGACATTCAATAAGCCCAAGAATATTGTTTTATCAGAACCCCGTGGAGGAAAAATGGGAGACATCAAACATTTGTTACATATGGTGGCCGACTCTCTCTCCCGATCTATACATGTGTATGCCAACTCTAGAGAATTCAAGTGGCCCCTTGCACCTTGTGGACAGCTGATCAGCCTTGCGTCGTCTTCTCTTCTCGGTCTCCTCCACAGCGTCTCGTCCTTCTTCACCTCCATCTTGGGCTCGGCTGTCACCTCACCGTGCCGGGACGGCCCATGTTTCAATTCAATTCCACAAGATGTACAACCAAACATCCAAACAAGATGCACACCGTAGAGTCACGTTGCTAGGATATATAAGGAGCGATCAACAATATTAACACAGAGAGAAGCCATCGATCTCCAGCTTGCTTCATATTTTGTTGTTCTGCTTTGCACCCGCGCACGTGTTTTATTTTCGTGTGCTTTCGACTGATCTGGTTTATTCATCTGCTCATTTTTGTTTTGAGGGATAAGAGTTTGTATCAGCAGTACTGTCAGTGGGAATATGCTATTATATACCCGACTTTTTTCAAAAGCAGGCTTGGCGCGTCTTGTATTAAGAGAAACTATATACCCGACTTCATATATATTCACATATGTGTCAGTGGCGGAGCTTGAACTAAAATTAAAATTGAGAGGACACAATCAAATTTGAGGCACTAATAGAGGGACTTAAGTGCTAGGGTTAAGGAGAGCCACACATGGTCGTCCACTTTTGTCTCTACGTAAGCTCAGCCCCTGTGCGCATGTGTGTCGCTCTCCGCGTTCTTCTTCACGTCAACAACAGCAAAACAAAGCAAGAACCAACCACAAGTATATCTTCCATGTACTTTATATGGAACCGGCTTGTTCACGCGCGTCGTCAACAGATGCGCGCATGCCGGCGGTTCGTTCCTATAACCCCTCAAACCAATGCTACCATGCATCTTCGTCTAAATTTAACTAGCCTACACATATCCCTCTGTTATAAATATGGAGCATCTCCCCATTGCCAAGCCACCTCCACACATTCAAGCACCTTCTAGCCTCCTCCACCGGCCAAAAACTCAGCGGCCGCAACCGCCACATCAACCAGGGAGCAACCATGGGTGCCTGCGCGCACCAAGCCTAAGGCGCTTGAGGGTGGGGCCCCAAATGAGGCCACCATCTCCACACCCAAGGTTGCTCCTGACACCACTACGACCACCCCCATTGAGGTGATGTGATGATGATGACAATGCATATATACATTTGATCATAAACTTTTATTAATTGCCTTTCCCTCTTGATGATGGATAATATCTGAATAATGTTCATATGCATGCACAGGTTGCGGCTGAACAGGTAGTTGAGAAGGTGGTGGAGGAGGGACAAGGAGGAGCCGCATTGGCGGCGTAACAAAACACGCCAGACCATCGTCGTCGAGCCCGAGCCGAAGGTTGACGAGGTGATCACTCCGGAGGCGGGCGGTCGTCGTCGTCGAGCCCGAGCACAAGGAGGAGAAGGAGAAGGAAGAAGAAGAAGCCGTGGAGAAGACCGTCGTTGAGGAGGAGAAGCCATCAACAGCCCCTGCAGAGGAAAAGATCGCCACCGGTGAGGTGACGGTCGAGCCCAAGATGGAGGTGAAGAAGGACGACGCTGTGGAGGAGGAGGAGAAGGAGAAGGAGAAGGAGAAGGAGAAGCCGGCGCAAAGCTGATCAAATGTCCATGTATATGCATGCATGTCAATTGGTTGATGCCTGATGATGATCCGTGCAAGGGGCCACTTGAATTCTATAGTGTTGGCATACATGTATATAGGTCGGGAGAGATCGAGAGAGTCGATCGGCCACCATGTAACAAACCTTTGATGTCTCCCGTTTTTCCTCCACGGGGTTCTGATAAAACAATATTCTTGGGCTTATTAATGTCGTCTCCCTTTTTAATCCTTTGCTATGCATAATTCATCAACTCAACATTATTATTTCCTCAAAAAAAAAAACTCAACATTATTATTATGCTATATATTGATGTCTTCCCTACTTCTCATTGCAATGTCTTTGAATGCACATTGGAATGAACAATTGTCATAGATTATACTCTTAGGCAAGTTTGATTCTACTCTGGTCCAGGTCTCAAGCTTGTCAGGCTCGTAGACAGTAAGTTGAATCGGAGTTATATATATATATATATATATATATATATATATATATATATATATAAATGAGTCGGCCACCATGTAACAAACCTTTAATGTCTCCCATTTTTCCTTCACGGGGTTCTGATGAAACAATATGAGTAACTCAAACAATATTCTTGGGCTTATTGAATGTCATCTCCGTTGCTATTGGTAACTCATCAACTCAACATTCTTATTACCCTACTTCTCATTGCAACGTCTTTGAATGCACATTGGAATATGAACAATTGTAGATTCTACTTCTCATTGCAATGTCTTTGAATGCACATTGCAACATTCTTATTAGCCCCTTTCTCGATGACTTCTTTCCAGACTAGGCTATGCCGTGGGTAACTCACGGGAAAGCCTTTTCTGTCGGGTTTTTGTCCTTTGCCGTGTACGAATCGTAGATTCTAAGTTGAATCGGAGATTAATAAAAAAAAAACATAGATTTTGTCTACTAGTGTGGTAGAATTAGACTCTAACTTTGGTCATTTCGACAAGTTAAATCAGATAGCAGAATCTAGATTTTGACAACACTACATATATATGATTCCACCTAAAAGCACGTATGAACATCGTCCATGCCAGCATATGAAATGCAATTAGCGTTTTTTTACAACAGTTACTAAATAGATTAGGGTTGAACGAGTAAAATACTTGAGGTTGAGGAGTGCCAGGAACAGAACGGGAGTCAACAACCAGGACCGGAATCGTAGTAAGACGAGTACCCGATCCCATATATTTAATACTTCCTCCTTCCCAAATGGTAAGTCATTTGACTTTTTACCTCAAGCTTGATCACTTTGTCTTATTCAAAAAAATTTATATATAGTCGGATTTAAGTTATTCTTAAAAACTTTTATTAATAATAAAGTAAGGCATGACAAAAGAATTGATATTTTTGAATAAATTTTGAATAAGACGAAGTGATCAAATTTGGTATTAAAAAGTCAAACAAGTTACACTTTAGGATGGAGGAAGTAATAACAAAAAAAGTACCATATTTTTTTTAGAATTAAAAAGTACCATATTGAGATATAAAAAACAAAAGTCTCATTGAGATAAAAAACAAAAGTCTCATATTTCAAAACAATTTCTTTTAATTTAATTATTATTATTATTATTATTTTTTGAGTTGCCTCTTCGCGTTGTTAGATTCAACGGGATTACTATGCCAAGACCTCGTCGCCTACTGAGTCACCGATTCCTGATATCAAGAAGGACGCGATCTTTCAAGCTGAGTGTAGTTGTAGGTCTGATTGTACACAGGGTGGCGTGCGTGGGGTGTGCGTGTGTAGTGGTGTGCGTGGTAGTGGTGTGCGTGTAATGCGAACAGATATCTGGTGGTTGCATGCAGAGCAATTTAATTATTTATTTAGGACACGCCCAACACGCAATAGCCTTAAGGCCCAACAACCTAGAAGCCTTTTCTACCCATCCGTGCGCTGCCGCCTATCGGCTGCTCGTCTCGCCAGACGGCCCTCGTGCGTTTGGGCCCTGCATAGATTTGGGCCATACCACACGGCCTAGCAGCAGCCGCTCGCAACAACTTGGGCCCCTTTTCCTTGCTTCACCTACCTCTCTTCTCCGTCCATCGTCAAGCTCCGTCGACAAGGGTCGCCGCACCTGCACGCACGCGCCGTAGCGATTCCCTAGCGAGCCGAAGGCCCGAAGCCAAGGGACGGGAGAGAGAGGAACCCGAGGAAGGCGAAGATGATCTACCGCAACTGGTCGCTGCTCTCGTCGACGATCGTCATCTGGGGCGGCGTCGCCACCGCCGGCCTCGCCGGGATCTTCCTCTTCGGCGGCAAGGTACTGCCGTCAGCTCCCCTTCCTGGAGATTGCGTGTTCGCCTCATTCTGTCCCCACGTCTGCGCCGTCCGTGCACAGTGTTTGTTTGTTTCGGCTGCTCCCGTCGGTAGATTGGTTGTATGGAGCGTGGATCTGGTTGATGCATCCGTGGGGATTGGCCTGCCGCCCGTGATCATTACGAACCCTAGATTTGGGGGTCTGCAGGGGCATATTTTTAGGGTTAGCTTACGTCTATCAAGGACTAGCAAGCCTTCATTTCAGCCAGATGCTATGTAATTTTGGGTTGCCACATCTGTGCTGGTCAGGCCGAAAGTGTAGTGGATTTTTTTTTACTGCGGTATCCAAGGGATTTGATAGCCTGCATGATTTTAAAGATTTCAGTGCGCAGGATTAGATTGTGGTGTGGCTCGTACAGGGGATGCTGATGATCGGGTTGAACTCTGATTTTTGTTTTGTGAATTGGTGGTAGGTTGGGTGATGCTCTATGTTATGAAACATTTGACAAAATAAGTACCAAGAACAATAATGACTAGGTATATATTACAAATTACATCGATCATTATAAACTCAGCTGCTGTTTTTCTCCTGTGCATTTTATTCATACTTGCATTAGTCAGTACCTTCTTATGTGCGATGTTCCTAGTGTATGTCCCACTCTGCTTTGAGTATTTTTGTTGTCTTGTCTGGCTGTTTCTTTTTGTTAGCAAGAGCAACTGGTTAAGACAGAAGGCATTTAATTTGGCGTGAATGAACACTCATGTCTTAAGACAGAAGGCATTTAATTTGCCGCTGATGAACAATCTGTTTGCTGTTCCAAAGACATTAGCTGATGCAATTTTATTTGTTACTGCTTCCCAGTACCATGCTTCTTTTGCTGGTGCAATTTTATTTGTTACAGTTCATTTTGGAGAGAGAGGGTTAAACTTTTGTGTAATTGGGAGGTTGTTGCTTTTAGATGGTCCAGAGGGACATGTGCTGAACCTTGTAAGCTGGTAACCCCAGCGTAAACTTGTGCACTCGTGGTAAGCTTTCTATAAAATCTGGGCAGACGCCTTTGGTCTAAAAAAAAAATGCTTCTTTTGCTGATTCCACAGCTGACAACTACAATATCTGTCTTATGTAGTTCACTCACACCAAAATGTAGATATGCATTTCAAACAGAGTGCATATACACTTCAGATAAGGTTAAATTTGCTAGAACAAATGTCGGCGGGATTTGGACTGTAGGCTTGGGTGTGGAGCACAGGTAGATGTGTAGCAGAGCCGTGGATAAATCAGTGGGGTGGGAGTGGGTCCAGGAGCCTAGCGAAGATGGCAAGGCTGGCAAGTGGAACGGGAGAAGCGTGGATAGGGACTTTGCGTAATTCTTTAGTTGACAAGGATTTGGCAAACTGGGTGGTCATTACGTAATATTTTTTTAGTCTTCCAAATTTCAATAGTCTCTTCCTGGTTTGGTTTGCCTTGACAGCTGATCATTATGTTCTCGAATGTAGTGATCACCAATTTGCAAAGAACTAGGATGCATTTAGAATAAATCACTACAATCTATTTGTTCCCTGTTATGCTTTATCAAACAAATATGATGGAGCAGTGCATCTTCTTATTAAGAAAGAGAAATTACATCCCTGCAAAAGGCGCTCCTGGTTGGTTCTCTGTTACATTCAGAAAAGAAAAATGACCCAAAGCTGCCTATACAGATGCCATAGGCAACTCCTCTAGTGCCTTAACACCAGCCATGCCCAATAGCAAGGGCTTCCTCTGAAATTTCTCTCAGAGTCAATGCAACGCTTGGGGTTCCCTGTTATGCTGGTACTTGTGCATTCTTTTGCTAAAAGAACTTATGTCACTGGTATTCAGCGGAATGTGGTTTTGAATGTGAGTACCTGTTCTAACACATACTGAAGTGTTTGGAAAATAAGTGCCAATAATGATTATAGATATGTTAAATGCATTACAGTTCATCTATATCGATCAATTTACACTCTTGTGCTATTCTTTCATTGTATGCTTGCAGCCTTGCATTTGTTTTTTTAATTAGTGGGACTTATGATTCATCCAGTTCCATTTTCTGGGAATAAATATCTGCAGAGTAGAAGTAATCCTTGCATGGATATAAATTTTTGGCAAACAGGGTACTATTCTTTTATGGTTCTGAATTTCCATAGTGTCTTCATTTGCAATGGAGAAAAGGATTTGTTTACTTTTTGTAATAGCAGTATAGCACAACAGCTGATCAACATGTTCTCAAATGCAGTGGTCACCAATTTGCCTAGAACTATGGATACATTTAGAAACCATGGACTGCATACTAGATTAGGCATCCCGAATCATTATTCTAAATTCTAAATGTTCCTTGTTATCATTGTACTTATAGTACTTATACTACATTATTTGCTGAAGCAATTTGACGTTATTGGTATTCAGCGGAATGGGGTTGTGGTAGTTGATAGTTGGTATAAAGCTGACTTTGATTTGAATAACCGATTTTAGAGATTTCTCCTCCAAATACCAATTGGTAGATCTGTTGATGCGTCATGCATGAGATCATCAATACTTGGCTCGATATGCACTCCATTCTTTTTTTATATATTTTCTTTTGGTTATCGTTTGTATTCTATTCTAAGTCAGTCAGTATGTTACCTTGGACAGTTTCCCACGGCTACCAAGTTGTCCAAGCTGAATTCTGCTATTTTGTACATGCTGTGTAGAATATATAATTCTTGATTTGCTTTGTTCTTCTCAAGGAATCAAGACTTTATTCTGATGTGTTGTTTAACATGCATGTTGGCAGGAGAAGTTCAATGACTACCTGTGCCGCGAAGGTGAGAGGCTTAGGCAGCAGGACAGAGCTGCGATGGGCAGAAGCTAGAGAAGGAGCAACAACTTTTCAAATGCACAAGATTCCTGCCTCCCTACTGGAACAAGTCCCTGTCTAGGATGGAATCCTTCTACTGGCTTTCACTTTCCTGAGCAAAACTTGCTCCTTGTGTCAATAATAATAATAATTTGACTCTGGTTTTCTGTTCTTTCTGCAACCTGCGCGGTGTACTATAAATCATTTAAAGAGTAAATTGGTTGTGGACAAAACGCGCGACCAGAGTGTCCACGCCATCTGTTTTTACCGTGGCCGCGCGATGTGGTGATCGACGGCTCGGCGGAGTTGACTTGTGCCGTACCGTTATTGCGCGAGGTCCCACGACGCCCCCGAAGGCGGCGTGCCGGCGTCGTCGGCTGCTTGACCATGCCCGCAGGTGTTGTCGTCCCGCTATTGGCTGGGGGCGGGCTGCCCCATCGGTCGGTCTCGTGGCCAATTTCTACGTACGCTAGCGTTGTCGTCCGTCTATTAGGCGACGGGCTGGCCCCATCTGTCGGCGGCGGTTCGAAGATGTTGTCTAGGGCCTGGTCGTCGTGTGGCGCTTCGGCGTATAGTGGGACCCGCGTATGGCCTCAGTCCGCTTCGACGCGTTGTCGCGGCTCGTTCGTTCGGGGAACGGCTTGGCGCGGGGCCCGCGGCGTGCGGTGAGGGGGGCGGCCATGGTCGCTGTCGCTGGCGGGGCGTTCGGCACCCCCGCCTTCCTACCCTCTCCTCTGGCGGGTGGGGACAGCGCCCATCCCTCCTCTCATATCTCCGAAGCTTCACCCTCTCTCTCTCCGATCCCTCCCGGAGAGCGTCGAGAGAGAATAGGTGAGAGTTTTGGGAGGGAGGGTGGAGATGGGGATCGAGAGAGAGAGAGGGTGGAGCAGCTCGGAGATATGAGAGGGAGGGATGGGCGCGTCCCCACCGGCGGAGGAGAGGGTAGGAAGGCTGCGGGGGTGCCGAACGTCCCGCCAGCGACCACGCCGACGGATTGAGATTCAATGCGTTGCTTAGTAAAGTTACAATGTAACTTTCTCTCCATCTCGGCCGTCCAAATCGGATCAAAAGGTTGTCTTTCCTCTCACCTCATAGGGCCCTTTTGTCGGTCACTTATTGCCTATTATCACGCCGACTTTTCTTTCCTTCCGTCTCCGCTCAGTGAGCACGCGTCGGCACCGCGTGTTGCGATTGCACAAGCCCGGGATGCGTCCACCCCTGTTGGAGAGCTCGCGCCGCGTCTTTGCGAGAGCTTACTCGGCCCTCCGGACGAGTAGCGCGATAAGCGCGCGAGGAGCAATAGCCAAAGCGCACGCAACCGCTTCGTGGAGTTCTCCGGCGCTGGACTCTGGTGAAATCCATGGCTCTTGGTTGCGCACGATAGGTCGCCGCATCCGTGCCGCGCGGCGGCCGCCCCGCCGCCGCGCCATGTGCCGCGCTTGCCACACCGCCCTCCACGCCGGCCGTAGCACGCACACCATGCTTGGGCCGCGATGGCGGCATGCACTCGCCGCATTCCATGTCGCGACGCTCACCACGCCCGGCCGGACGCGCTGGCCATGCATGCACACGGCATTGGCGCGGCGTGAGCTCGCCCTCCCGCCGCGCACACTCGCACCGCGCCGCGAACTCCAGCGGGGCGATGCGCCAGACCTCTGGCGTGGCGTCGCCCGTGGCGGTGGAGGCGGCGGATGTGCGCCCGATGGGCGTGCGTGGCCAGGTGGTTTTCCGAGGCCATGGCTGCGCGCGCCGCACGCCGGGCGGCAACGTGTGCAGGTCGGCGCGCTCACGGCCAACAATTAGCGAGGCGGCCGGACGGCCGAGGCTGCACTCCACGGCCGGCCAAGCGAGGCGCGCGCGGGGCGCGGCCAGCGCGTCGGCGGCCAAGCGGCGGGGGCGGCCCGGCGTCGAGTAGCGGTGCTTGGCTCGGCGAGCCTGAGCATGGAGGCGGTGGCGGTCGCGCAACGCGATTTGGTGTTGTGTTTGGAACGCTCCCACATGGTGAAAACTTCGAAGAAGGCGCCCGGCGCGTCGCGCGAGGGCTCCCGCTCCCCGCCCTCGCCCGGCCGGCGGCCGCCTCGCCCTGCGATAGCCGCGCGCTTTCGCTCGCCAGCCACGCTCACCACGTCGGTGGCGGCCTCATCTTCTCCAACGGCGCCACCGCATATGGTTAACAACGGCCTCGGCTAAGTGTTCTAGTGGCCGGCCACGTGTCGCGTCCTCGCGCAAGGGGAAGGCGACCCAGCAGAGCTCCGGCATGGGCGTGGCACATCTGGCGGGAACCAAAAATGCTAAGTGTTGCTAAGCTTTGAATGCATGCTCGATCGTTGGATAGGGAATGGAGGGTGGAGATCGCGACGAAAGTTACAATGTAACTTTGCTGCAGAAAGTTACCCAATGCGGATCGGCGGGGTCCCTCTCCCAACGGGAGGAAGCGGGGACGGCGGCGGCGGCGGTTAGGCACGATGAGCGCGCACTAGCGCGGCGGCGCGCCGGCAAAAGCGCACCCCGGCGCTCGGCGTGGAGGCGCCCGGCCGCAGCGGGCCGACCAGGCGCGAGGCCACCGACGCCACGCCGAGAGACATGCACCGGTGCCCGGCGTGGAGGATGTTGGCGCGGGGCGGTGTCGGCGCGGAAGGCGCCCGGCGTCATGCGGCGTGAGCAAGCACCCGCGTGGCGGTGGCCATGGCCCTGAACACGCCCGGCGGCAACGCCGACGTCGATGAACTCGCCCTCCCTCCTCCTTGGTGCTCACGCGATTTCTTCTTCCTCTTGTGATTTTGGGTTGGACATTCATGGGTCGGTGCTTTTGTATTCGGGTTTCTTGATTTTGAATCGGGTGTGTCACGGCGATTCGGCGAGAGGCCCTCGTTGCGGCGGCCCCGATGAGGTAGGCGGCGGTGGCGCGGTGCAACGGTGCGGGTGGGGCTGCGGCGATTCCATCCTCTCTCCGCCTCTCTCGGCGCTGGCGCATATGAGTGCGGACTCAAGATCGGCACGGGCGAGCACCCGGTGGTGGGTGCGGCCGCAACCGGTGCATGCGGCCTTGGTGGTGGGCGCCGTGCGGGGCCCACGTGGCCACTGGTCGTGGCTAGCGGCGCTGGCGTGGAGGCCGTGGAGGCACGGCAACCCGGCGAGGTAGACCGTCGCCAGCGTCCGTCAGCGGCAACCCCAAATAGATTGGCCTCTGGAGCGCGGCGTTGCGACTCACATCGACGTTAGCCCGGTGAGGTCGCGGAGGTGGTGCGGCCGATGCAGGTGCTCTCGGCGGTCGGTTGCGATTACTGTCGCCCGGGGGCGAACACGGCGAAGACCCGACGGCTATCGGCCAGAGCGCAGCCGCCCCGAGGGAATGCCTCGGCCGGGTGCGGCGTGGCCTAGCCTCCTCCGGACAACACCACCGGTCGGGCTGCGTCCTGGCGAGTTCGCCTTCACCACACGACATCGCTTTCCGCGGCCACCACCGGCGCCCGATCGCAGCCCCCGTGGGCCTCGACCGTGTGCAAGGCTTTGCTCACCATCACCTCTCCATCTCACGATGCCTCAGACAACCGCCGCTACCCACCCTCCCATGCGGGGCGTTGGCGTTGCGGGTAGGCGTTCTTTGATTCTCCTCCCATCTTCCCTCTTGAGCCGCTTGTGCATTTAGCTCCTTGGCACACACCATAATATCCTCTCCCATTGTACTCTTGGGCGGGTCGGGCGGACGGATGTTGATGGTGTGTCAAGGGGTCGGGGGCGCCCGCTCTTCCTAACGACCTATCTAAAAGTTCGAGCACCTCCTCGAGCCCCATTACGAGCCTATCTGTCCCGAATGCATTTGACAACTACCAATAGGTGCTCTGCCCGAGTAGAATGTTGGTGAGGTGCTTTCAAGATGTCTGACGAAATGTCTATATGGATGTGCTAGAATTTTGTAAGCACCACCTGGTTTGGGTGAGTTGTTTGGCTTGCTTTGTTAAGCTTGGGTCCCCTATAAGCTGAAGCTTTTAGTTTATACAAAGAAATGAGAATTTAGATCTTTGGGCCTCGATTTTCAACATTATGTATGTATGTCGGATGGAAGATTATGGCTCTGTGCCTCTATGTGTTGCTTATCATTGAGTCGTGCATGTTTCCCATATTTATAATCAAACCATGACCGAAATAGCTAAATGAAAAGGTTAGGTTTGTCGGTTGCTTTTTCTTTGGTTAGGTATTGTAAATTAGGTTCAAATTAGTTCTTGTTGTTGCAGAGATGGTTTTGGTTATTTTTGTGCCAATAATATTTGTTTTATACTATTGTTTGTGCCATTGTTAGATTTCTCCTAGATTAGCTACATCTTACATTTCTTGTGATTATCGGTTGTTTATTTTCTTTATATAACCTTGGTATGTGCGCTATTTTCCACTGAGTTTCAAATGTAATTATTAGTGTGTAGTGTAGCTAGCTTTTTTACATCACCGTTGTTTGTTTGATAATAGGTCTACGTTTGCGGGACAATCGGCTTCTACTGATTGGCAATATCTTGGCTTGAGGGTAGGTCTACGTTTACGGGACCAAGTTGGAGGAGCTAAACCGGAATCAATAATTGGCCATTGGTGCAATAAAAATCCTAATTGAAAGGTGACTGATTCTCTCCGGTTATTGTATTAGTAAGTTTTTCCTTGTGTCTCTTGGTTAGCATACTTAATTAGCTCAAGGGTAGACTGTGCTTTGTGCCTAAGAATAGACCGTGATGAGGCTTCACGAAAGAATGCTTTCAGTTTACTAAAAAAAACTCTCATTCTAGATGGAAAAACAATTACTCGCTATCCTTAATTGATTACTCTATGACTACCTTTTGTAGTTTGGGGCTAAAAGCAAAATCAAGTCTAGCTTTTGAAAACAGGGGTGTTGAAAATCCTAAGATGGAAGTTGTGTGCTTGTGTGCATTAAAATTGCTTTTTGATGATGCTTACGCTTTTATACGGGTTTGTAGTGAATCCCTTTGTTAAATCCCGGTAATATATATATTTATATGATAATAAATCACGAGACTGTTATATGTAACTGTTCGGGTCTAGAGTTCAGAGATCCACAGCTTCCACCTGAACAGAAAGGATCACCAAAAAAGAAAGCATGTCAGAAGGTTGCTAATACTACATCAGTTCTCTATCAAAATCCTTTCTGAATTGTTGTCTTTTTTTAGGAGCTTAGGTCCTGGGCGACACTATGTCTTTTTCTTTGGTAACATGCTCCTTGAGATATCAATGCACATGGTGCCTCTGCCTTTCAACAAGTAGATGATTCTGAACTATGCACCGGTGTTCTTATTTTCAGCTACCTTTTGTAGCCTGTAACTTGCTTGACGTCTGTCTAGCTCTTTGCCACAATCTGGGTATTGATTTTGAGATGCTGAAATCAAGAGTTTAGGGTGCTGCTATGTGCTTCATGATAGATTCGTGTGTATGTTGCTGTCAGATAGATTCGCATACACCCACTCTTGCTTGCCCTGTATGTTGGTGCCGGGTTGGAAAGGAGCAGCTGTATGATATTACGTTACATTTTTTTTTTCTTACCATCAATCGGATGAGACCTCGGAACTTGGTCTTTTGCTTCCTTACGCTTTGTTGTAGTTTTTTTCCTGTGAAGTATGTTGTGTCCTAGAAACCATGGTCTCTGGCCACTTGGCCCTAAACTCTCCTATGTATAATTAAGTGGAGCCTGAACCATCCAAATGTACGCCTACCTGATTCAAAAGCATTTGTGATGTTCAGATCATGTACTGAATTTATCATGGCTTATTACGCAATGTTTATCTTAGAATAACGACTTTCCTATCTGTACCTAACAGCTACTACTCTGTGCGGTGGTCGGGCTAAGGGTGCCAAAACCCGCCGTAAGCTGGTCATGCCGAATGATGATGAAGCTGCAGATGCTAATTTGGACGCTCCAGATCCCAGGTATGCTTTCAGTGTGTTCTTGTAGGGCCACCCAACTGCTAGCTTATACACTTGAACCGACAACTGCTACGCATCTAACATCTTACCACTGCTTTGTGAATTACCAAGCTTTGCCTGTTCCAGTAATGAAGCTTTCTGTAAACAGAGCATGACAGGTATTCTTATTCAAAGCATGAGGTGCTAATCCATAACATTTTCTCTGTGACTCCTTACAGTGGTGCGCATGACGGAGCCCAGGCTTCTGATGATGAACGCTTCTCTCCAGAAAATTCTCCCCCTATGATGAACACTTAGACAAGGTAGAGGATCCTTAGCTCCACACTTCTTAGCTATCCATCCTCTTGACATTTGTGCCTTATCTGTTATCTGAAGACCAGAGAGTAATTCTAAATATTGACTGACAATTGCAGTTTCCAGAAACCTGCAATTGATAGTATAGTTGTCTATCTCACGGGTCACAACACAGAATTAGCAGTTCTTGCCATGTAGTTTCTTCAGCAATGTTTTTTCTTACATGTACAGTATATATGCAGAGTAGTTATGCTAAGGCTACGGACATGATTTCGAGTTGACCAGTAAATATGATTATGGTTGTCCTTGCTTTAGATCTGTACAACTGATTACTTTTCTTACCATGATTCAAAAAAAGCAATAGTAAACTCATTCTTTGACCCACCATATTACACTTCAGTTTGGGTTGTACCATCGAATATCGCTTTGTAGATTCGCTAAGAAGAAATGTTCGTGTGTAGGTGCGGTTAACAGGACCTAGACTTTTGGTTGGGCTGGCTCGCTAACATCTGCCGTCCCGGAGGAGACTTACACTTTGTTTTTGGTGGCGTGGTGTGCTCTGCATCGGAAACTGACGCCTCTTTTCTTCTGTGCTCAATTGGCTCATGCATTGGCCTGTAGGCGAAAAGAACTCATTTCAGTAACCTATTTGATTAGGTGTGGTTGTGTGAATACTTCAGTTTATTGGAACTTATTACACAAGTGGATCTCGACGACCATGTGCATGAGTAAGAACACTTTCAAGATTGCACCCTTCTTTGGGTTCCCCGGTGCTATTGTTGTAACCTATATTGGGCGAGCTGCCCGACCGGTCGCCGCCTAAGAAAACTGCTTCTATGATGTTTGTGGCCCTCCTTATTGAATTAGTTGCTAATATTCCTCTATTGTGACCTGTTGTGGCATGAAGTTCCTATGGTTAAGTGGACAATCCTTTGTGAACGTCCGGTACTGTAATAATTATTTACTATTTTAGCATCCTTCCTTTGTTCATGTGGCCATTCACCGCGCGCATGGGCTTTTAGCATCCTTCCTTTGTTCATGTGGCCATTCACCGCGCGCATGGGCGCGTGCCATTCACTAGTTGAGAACAACGGGCTTTGGCCTTTTGGCCCCTGGTTTTTCATGGGTTGAGTACTTGTTTGGCATCAACTTGTGCAACACAATGATGTCCAACTTGTCGTGGTATAGTTACTCTGATGGGACTCCACAAATATCTGGCCTCATTGCGCAATTTGGTGGGCGGATTTTGCCAAATATTGCACCTACTGACGTTTAGGTGTATCTCAGTATCTGGTTGTACTATTACCCCTCCGGTTTTAACTAGACGCAAAGCTGAGTTGATAGCTTGCCTTCATGGAGTGCAACAAGCTGCTGATATGGGGATTGATAAACTCATTCTGGAAACAGACTCGCAGGAGGTGGCAAGAGCCCTGAATTCAGAGGCTTATGATGATTCAAACATGGCATTCCTGATTGAGGAGATTAAGTTTTTAGCATCAGTTAACTTTAGCAGTATGATTTGTTCCCATGTGGGAAGGTCTTGTAATGAAGCCGCGCATGTGCTGGCTAGTCTGGGTTACTCGTGCACCGAAGGAGAGGATGTCACATCGAATTCTCTATCGGAGGCTGTGTCTGTAATTGTTGCTAACGAAATGTTAGCCAATGAGTAATGAAAGGCCCGGGGTTCAAAAAAAAAAAATTGTAAATATAAGCACGCACTGGTACGATGGAGCGTACTTTGTTCCTCCTGGCTCATCCTGACCGTGGAGTCTGTGTGTGACTGTGTGCGCGCGCGCGTGCCAGTGGTACCCAAGTGATGAGCAGGAAGTAACCAACAATCCGCGACACGTCGTCGTCTCCGGTGCACGCACGCACGGCATCCATCAGCTGTGTCTTCAATAATTTGTCCGGCCGAACTGACTCAACAAAGTGTTACGAAAGCTGTGGGAGACGTGGCCGTTAGATTGCACTGTACTGTACCCAACCAAAACCTCGGCTGTGCGGACGCCCGCCGGAACGCGCAAGTGGCATGGCGAGGCACACTGAAGTACCGAATCGATGGACGCGGATACTAGTATAAAGCAGCCACACCATCTTCTTCCGCTCCGGCACCACCGCCCCAGCAGCGGCTGATCGACGCCGGCTATCTATTCTATTCTATCACACAGGGACGTACGACTGTACGAGCGGCAGAAACGAGAGGTGTACATGGAGGAGGCGAGGTACGTGAAGGTGGCGTCCCGGTTCTTCCTCGCCGTCGGCAAGAAGGGGAACGCCGGCGGCGATGGGTGCGGCGACAACCGCCACTTCCTCGACGCGTGCTTTCTGTGCAAGCGAGACATCACCTCGGACCGCCACATCTTCATGTACAAGTACGTAGCGATATGATGCGCTCGTCGTCGTCGTCCTCTGCACCTGTACTACGCTGGGGAACACCGGATCATCATGCATAAACCTGCGCGCTTTGGATTGCAGGGGCGACGCGGCGTTCTGCAGCGACGACTGCAGGCAGGAGCAGAGGGGCATGGACGCCGCGCTCAAGGCCGCCAGGCGCCGCCACCGCCTGCTGCGCCGCACTGCCTCCTTGCCGGCGCCGTCGACGGCCACCGCGTGCACCGCGAACAAGGCCGCCGCTACTGGAAACTGGAATGTCGCTGTGGGCCAGGGGTTTTTCTGACGGCCTGGCGGCAGGGACGGAGCTGGGTGCCCGACACCCCCGTCCGTAGATCGATCCTGTCCGGCCGGGCGGCCGGCGGCGCGTCCGGTGATCTGAGGAGTACATTTTTGCCATCGAGCTTGAGTGGTTTTGTGTTTTTGTGGCCTGCAGCTCCTATACGGTCGTCCGTTAGTGAAGACGCATGTATACATATACATGTTGGATTCGGAAATCTAGATCTGGGAACAAGTTTATGAGATCAGACTTCTGCCATGATGCGTTGTAAACCGGGCTAGGTAGCTACATCTCCCTGCGGAAGGTTCACATGTATAGCTTGGATGGAATGAACCATCAAACATGTGCTGTTTTGTGCTTCTCAGAGAAAAAAAACTGCAAGGATGGTCAGTGGTCACGTAAGATATGGACAGGCTTCAGAGATAACTGATCGCTAGGTAGTCCAAGAGCCCACGTACTACTGGCTCTTCATGATAATGTTCAGTGGTTAGTCCAAGAGAACTGATGGTCAGTGGTCGTCGTTCTATTTTTTCATCTTAGATAGAATCAGTTATTCAATGGTATGCCTTGATGATAATGTTAAATTAGTTTTGTTAAAACGATCATAAATATGCCTAGATAATCAATACGCATCCGACAAAAGATTCTTGATGGTATGGTGGCGTTCTCATTCAAATTAAAATAAATAATCTCAATCTGGGATGTCCTGACAAATAATCGGCCTAGCAAATATTACTCAGGGCCTGCGTTTGTAGGCCGAGCTTGTTTCCATGTGGAAACTGGGCTTGCTCAAGCCCAAGATCCTGCATAGTTTCCTTCCTTAGTTTCCATGAGGAAAAGGCCGTGAAAATGGGCTGCCAAACTCGCTCTTCAGTTTTCTCCCCCGCCCCCCAATCTTGTAAGTAAAACCAAAGCCAAAGGAGCTTGGAGATAAGCAAAGATTAACTAAGACTAGGTAAAAGTGCAATATATTACAACATGATTTTCGATCCTATATTTAAATGATATTCTCTGAAGCCATAGAGAGAAATGGTAGTAACAGCAGGTCAATGATCTCTGGAGGAAAAGAATCTAGTACTCCACATGTGCTCAATATATACTTCCAGAAAAATAAGTTTGTAAGAACCAACAAATTGTGAGTGATGTTGACTATTAATAGTGCAAGTAAATGATATTCTATGAATCTCCTCTTCAATATAAATGTCCACAAAGTAAATCATTTACGAACCATCATCAACATCATTTTGACCCCCACCTTTCAAAGTGTACAGGCCTTCTGCAACCCTTGCTAAAAATGTGTGCAACAAAGAAGCTATCCCTAGATCCTGAATCCAAATTTCAACAGCACTGTTCCACGAATCACGGTACCACGACGATGTCTGCATCATAGACTGTTCTCCATTTCTGCAGTCAAACTTCAGAACTAACATTCATGATCCCTCTCTTCAACTTTTCTAGCACTTGTCGTCCCCTGATTCTCGATCTGCACATGTCACCATGTACCAAATAATTCACTCACAGTCACCTCTGATTCCATTGCATGTTCAAGAAATTTCCGAGCTGACAAAATCTAAGTTTAAAAGTAGTTGATCTTACAAGATTTGGATGACCAATATGTACATGCCAACATGTCTGACAGCTATACCAACAAGCACATGTTTACACAGGCAAAGCTTCCTCCTTCAAACTTCCCCCATTTCCATTCGCCATGAGTGATCCACTAGCGGATACAGTTCCCTGCAAATTAAGTTCAACAAGGCAATTTGACAGGTGTCGTTAGAAGCTGTTTCCTTTCAGAAGAATGGATGCACAAAAAAACCCGTTTGGTTCATAAATCATTTACTTTGTTGTTCTTAACCATTTGTTTTGCTATTCTTCATGCGGCATACAAATAGAAACGTTCTCTTCCATTTACCGTGGTTTCAAACTTACTTTAGATCATGACTTACAACCTGTATTGTATGGTGTTTCTTCAGGTCCTTTAAGAGATTCACAACATCAGCCCGAGCCTTCCAATCTGAGATTTAAAATATGAAGTTAGTAAACATGTCCACTACAAATATATGATTTCAGCATGTTGTTTACTTCTTAACATGAATCCAAGAAAGGGGTAACGGAGATGATATTGCACACATGCAGACATGAATGAATGAACAAGATTTGAACTTTTGAAGTGAAGTTCAAGGATTGGTCTGATCAATATAGTAATTTAATCATGCACAATTGATCTGATTAATATATAAGAGGTATATACAAAGGCGGTCCCTAAACTATTGCTCTTTGTGTCACCTAGGTCCCTAAACTATGAAACCGCATCCCCACCTCCTCAACTTTCACAAGTGTGTCATCTAGGTCCAAATATTCTCACTCCACCCCACTCCAGCTGATGTGTCCTAGGACCCACGACGCATTTTTGCAAAGAGGTCCCAATAATTATCTGAATTCCTCTTTTCTCGTCGCTTCACCTCACAATCCCGAGTCGCGCGTGAGAAAAGGCAGCGGCGGGCGCGGGGTGCAGCCGACGCCTCCCAGCGCGGGGCGGCGTGCGGGTTAGCGCCGGCGGCGCGTGGCTCCCGGTCGCGAGGCGGCGCGCCCGGTCGGGTCTTGAAAGTGGCGGCGCTGCTGGTCGAGCGGGCGAGGGCGACGCGCGGCGGACGCGGCTTGGCTGCGAGGGCGGCGCTAGCGGCGTCTTTGAGGGCGGCGACGCGGTGGCGTCTGAGTGGCGGCTCGACCAAGCGGGGTTCGACGACCGGCTGCTGAATGCCCCCGAATCGGCCATCGAAGCCATGGCACCCATCCTGCGTCGCAAGGGACGGAGGGCACCTTCCTACGGTATGTTTCGTTTGCTATTTTTCATGGATTTGGCTTCGATTTGTTCACCATGTACTGCAGGGCAATGCGTTTAGTCTTTGATTTGTGGTTGATGACGACTTGAGTAGTGCTAGGGTTTGATGGTCGCATTGACATTTGCTTGCTTCCCAAAATCAAAGGCGGTGTTCGTTGAACTGATGAAATCTTATTCTTTTATGTAGGACTTGGTTCGGATTTATTTAGTTTGGAGGTGCATCATGGTGGATTTTTGCTTGGGAATGGGCCACAGAGAGTGTACATGGATGGAAAAATAGATTGGTTTGACAAATTGCGATCTGCGATACACAGTCACCTCTCTGGATTGATGATTGCCTGGGTCAGTTAGGTATTCAGATACGTTGTTCCTCACAGAAGGTGCATTGGTTGCTGCCTGGCAAATCCATTGCAGATGGTCTTAGAGTTGTTGCATCTTGACAAAGACACCAATATCATGGTTTCTGTGATTGATAGGATCAAGAACTTGGTTATTTATGTTGATCAAGATGACCTCTTGGATGGGGTTAACCGGGCGGTACCTAGTGATGAACCATAATCTAGGTGAACCTAAGGAGACCGCAGAGACAATGTTGATGTCAATGACGGTGATGCCATTGATGGCGGCGATGAAGAAGATCCGAGAATTTGTTGATAGTGACTATGAGGTAGATGATGGTGATGATGACTTTGTTTGTCGACGGTGTTGATGTGGATGTATTGGATGAAGGAGCTAGTAGGGGAATGAAAATGTACAAGTGGAAGAAAGCTATAGGCAGTAGGCTGAAGGGAAAGAAGTATCAACATGAAGACCTAGGTGATGACGAAGAGTTGTCAACAGATGATGAAGGGATTCGGTTGCGGATTCGGATGGTGAAGATCCAAATAGTAAGAGATTTAAGGCCTTCAGGGAAGAGGATTTGATCAATCCTTCATTCAAGTTAGGACAAACATTTGCAACAGTTCAGCTTTTAAGGAATGCATTGACTGAGTATAGTCTTAAGCACAGGGTTGATATAAAGAT
This sequence comes from Hyparrhenia diplandra, assembly GCA_015847255.1. Lineage (NCBI taxonomy): Eukaryota > Viridiplantae > Streptophyta > Magnoliopsida > Poales > Poaceae > Hyparrhenia > Hyparrhenia diplandra. Next base: position 77,714 of record JADLZK010010643.1, on the reverse strand, counting down.
GCCAAGGAATGACCGAAAAAGAGTGAGGGCTCATTGTGCTGATGGCTGCCCATGGAACTTATATGCATCTTTTGATAATAGAGTTAAGTGTTTCCTAGTGAAGACTTATGTTGGGCAACACAATTGTCAGAGGCGGTGGAATCTCAAGAGATGCACATCAACTTGGGCGGCAAGCAAGTACCGCGAGATCTTTAGAGCGAGATAACAAGATGTCACTTACCGGTTTGCAAAACTAGTGCAAAAGGACTGGAACATTACTCCAAGTAGAAGCAAACTTGCTAGGGCGGAAAGGACCGCGATGAATGTCATTTATGGCGATGGGTTGAAGCGATCTGACCCGACTTTGGGACTATGGGCGGGAACTAAGGAGGTCAAATCACGGGACTACATTTTACTTGAATCTGAATGAAGGAGCATTTAGCGCCTGTGCGTGTCCTTTGGATGCTTGTAAGAGAGGTTTTCTCTCGGGTTGCAGGCCACTAATATGTCTAGATGGCTGTCACATCAAGACAAAGTTTGGGGGGCAAATTTTAACTGCTGTAGGCATAGATCCGAATGACTGCATTTTTCCTATAGCAATGGCAATTGTTGAGGTGGAATCAATGAAGACATGGACATGGTTCTTACAATCTCTAAAGGAAGATCTAAAAATTGAGAACACCTCCCCATGGACTATTATGACAGATAAGCAAAAGGTAAATCCCCTCAGCTTTGCTAACATGCATAGAACTAATTATGACAGTTAGTCAGCTTCCTAACTTATTTTATGCTTGCAGGGACTTATTCCAAATTGCAAAAGGAATTTCCGTAGTTTCCAGCATAGATTTTGTGTCGACATTTGTACCAAAACTTCCGGATGCATTTCAAAGGTGAGAACCTTAAAAATCAGTTATGGGCTTGTGCTAGGTCTAGGCTGCGAAAGTCGGTTGCTAGAAACATGAGTAAGCTCAAGGATTTAGATGAGAAAGCCTTTACATGGTTGGACAAAATGGCACCAAATACATGGTGCAGGGCTTATTTTAGCACATTCCCCAAGTGTGATGTACTATTGAACAACAGTTGTGAGGTCTTCAATAGGTACATATTGGATGCTAGGGAACTCCCAATACTTAGCATGTTGCAGACAATAAAAGGTCAATTGATGACTAGACACTACAGCAAGCAAAAAGAGGTAGAGGGCTTTGTTGGAACCATTTGTCCCAAAATAAGGAAGAAGGTAGCCAAAAACGCTGAATTTGCAAACACTTGCTATGTAATGCCTGCTGGGAAAGGTGTCTTTGAAGTAAAGTCTAGGGACCATCAGTACACTGTGAAGATTTGCAGCAAGGAATGTGAGTGCAGGAGATGGCAGCTTACTGGAATTCCCTGCTCCCATGGAATTGCATGTTTAAGGCATGAAAGGACCCCCCCTGAATCTGTAGTTGCCAATTGCTACACAGTGGAATCATTTGCTAATGCATATGGAAGCAACATTTGGCCATGTAGAGATCCATCTGAGTGGGAGAAAGTAAATGGTACAGAAGTTGGTTGTCCAAAGTATGAGAAGAAAGTTGGTAGACCCCCAAAGGCAAGGAAGAAGGCACCAAATGAAGTACAAGGGAGCAATGGACCTAAGATATCAAGACATGGGGTGATCATGCATTGTAGTTGGTGCAAGTCCACTGAGCACAATGCTAGGACCTGTGAATTGAAGAAAGCTGGGATCAAGCCTACATCTGGCAATAACACTCCACCGGGGCCATATGTCATTGAGGCCTTAGATCAGGAAGATGTAGAGGGGGACGTCGAGCTTGCTGTAGCACAAATCAATCAAGCACCTGAAGAAATTACACAAGAAACTATGCTCTCCCAATTCCTTTCACAGGTTATTCTCTTTACTGTACCTTTGCATCTTACATTCTCCCAATTCCTTTCACAATTTTTTTCTCTATTTCCATTTAGTACTAAATTGGTTATGCTATGACAGTCATCTCAAGCATCCAGCATGAACCAGCAGCCCCCTCCTTTGCCTACTTCTTCCTTCATCGAGCACAATCAACCTGTTGCAAGGCCAGGTCCAATGACTACAGCAACTAAGCAAGGTAAGGAAGCCATGGCTAGGACAGGGAAAATTGGTTCCAAATAAGAACAAGGATGGTCCAGTGAAGGGAAAAGAAGGGTGCTGCCAAGATCAAGAAAAGTGGTGGTCTTGGCCATATGGACTCTGAGCATGGTGCGACTTGACCGACAAACATCAAGCATGCTCTCTTTCTTTTGTGAATGACACATGGACCTTTTGTGTATAGTTAACATCAAGGGGACTATATACTTGATGACTTAGGCTTTTGTTGGCTGGGTGTGGCCAATTGTTATCTTTTGTGTACAATTAACATCAAGCAAACTATGAACTTGATGACTTAAGTTTATGTTGTTAGGGTCTCATGTAAAGGTATTAGGCTATATGCCGAAAAATTTCTTTGGAAGTGATCAATATGAGTTTGTCATTTCAGCAAAGTTGATGTGCAAAAGTTGATATGCATCTCTTGATATTCCATTGACAAACATTATTCCATTGCAGCTGTTATTATTCGTTTCTTGTTGTTGAAAATGAGGATGGAGAGGGGTTTTTTTGAAAAATTGTCATGGACCTAGATGACACACCCTTGAAAGTTGAGGGAGGTAGGGATGCAGTTTCATAGTCTAGGGACCTAGATAACACACCTTTGAAAGTTGAGGGAGGTAGAGATGCAATTTCATAGTCTGGGGACCTAGATGACACAGCAACAATAGTTGGAGGACCGCCAGTGTAATTCCCTCAATATATAATCACATACCTAGACCAGCAAGTGGCTCATCAAGCAGCAACAGATCAGGAGTTTGAACCTATAGAAAATTAAAAAAGATCGAGGCTTAGCAAAATAAGGTTGACGACCAAAACCACCAGGCCACTATCATGAAGCTAAGGAGACGGACAAAAAACAATAAGAATTCCTGTTTCCAAAAAAGTAAAGTGGAGAGAACATCAACTAGTAAACCAAAAAAGTACAATACCAGTTGAATTGCTAAAAACAAGTCGCCTCTTAAATCCACCACTTAGAGCTTGTGGGTCTTCATCTAATGAGATGGTTGTCAGACCAACCTAGTATGTTTCACATTGCATGAAGTTAAATTGCAAATCAATTTGTGTTTCAAGAAATTTCGTAAATTTAAAATGGTAAAAGGAGTTCCATTAGGCACATAGAATTTTGTGTGAGGTAAGCAGTAACCGAGTTAAAGGCATTTTGAAGATTTAAAGCGAGCTGTTCTTTTAATTGGAGGTCTGCCTTTTGCCTAGGCCATCCAAAAGTAACTTCTTCAAGTACAGTATCTGCTAAGAAATACCTACAACAAGATGATGATAGTCCTTATGTTCAGTAAACTTTTGAACCATCACAGATTCACAGTTTATAGGTATGCATGTCCACTAATGCATAACTTTCATGAAAGCAGTACCTCTCTGGAAACTGAAATACAATTCCAACTCGTTGAGAAGTTAGCAGTTCAGGCAAGCTAATAGGATTCCCAGTATCATCATACTTCTGAATGCAAATAGACCCAGAGGTAGGTTCTGATAGACCAGCCAAAAGCTGTGAAACCAAGATCTTACTTTAAGATGGAAGACAGATCACAAGGAAATTTAGTAATGTTATGCAGCGTTTCAATGCGCACCTGCAAAAGGGTGGTCTTTCCACTCCCACTCCGTCCAAATATCAAACCAAACCTGCACAAATACAGAGTTAGGTATATAAAAGCCACCAGAAATATAATTAATAACCCAGGGCAAATATGCTTGCGTTTTCTCCTGAAGAGAGAGGTTAATTTCTTTCAACAAGTTCTGTTCAGTTCAGGAGATCGATATGTGACTTTTCTCACCTGAAAGAAACTGCGGTTCAATTTATTTGATAATTAATTTAAAAGGACGAACTATATATTTAGGATGGCATATTGTACAGATGCTAATAGCTGGAAGAATCTTTTCTAGATGTATGTAGTCATGCAAACTTGTAGCAGAAAAGACAAAAAGAGTAACATGATGCATTGTATGCAACATTGGAGGAATTTAGGAACACCTAACTGTGAAAGCAATGTGGTGAGCTATTAAGTCATGGATGACAGTTCCCTCCACTGGTTCTTGATTATATTTACCTGATTGCCACACATATCCTTAAAATCCCAAGGTCGTTGTAAAATACAAACTCACCTATATTCCGCAATTTGGTGATGCGTGGGAGACACCAGCCCACTCACACTAAACACTACCTCAGCACACCTGAATGCGTTACTGGTTCCTAGATTTGACTGGGAGCACCCCAACTCCAAACAGAATCAAAGAAGCCCCGGGAAATAGGCAAATGCGCACCTCCAATTGGGAGTACCCAGCCTCGACTCTTACCGCCCGACAGCTCCAAGAAATCCTACATTGCCTGTCTGAATAATTACAAACCAATTTGAAACGAGGATAATAACATCTCCCTGAGAGAAAGAAAAAAAAACGGCTGGTTCATGAACCACCCACCGTACCTGACCGTATTTGCTGGAAAACAATAAGAAGCCGCGGGGGACGGCCATCGCCGTGGCAGCGGCGCGAGCATGGCGTAGAACGGAAGCTTTGGAGCAATGACGCAGCCAGGAACTTTTATAGCTCACCCTGGGCATTCGGTATTTACCAAACCGTTCGATGCGGTTCGGTTCAATGAAAATTCGGTTCCTACAAAGTCATTACCGATCGGTGCCTCCAAAACATCAGTAGGGAGTAATTTCGGTTTCGGTAAAATCGGTTATCGGTAGGGAGCAATTTCGGTTTCGGTAAAATTGGTTCAGTTCCGGTAGTTACCAAACATACCGAGAAGCGTGTCGGGGCTCGCTCAAATCCCCAATCGAAGGCGATCGGTCGTTACGGGGAGGGAGGCCAACGTCGCCGCGGCCCTGCGCCCTGCCCGGCGGGACGCGGAGGGAGGGCGAGGCGATGGCGACCTGGTGCGGGCGACGGCAGGGAGGTGGCGCGACGCGGTGGAGCCGAAGGAGCCCCGCGTCTTGGCGGCGGGCGGGAAGGCGCGGCAGACGACGGGCAGGCAGCGGCCGCCGACCGGCCGCCTGGCCTTGATGCGGCGGTGTCCGGTGGGCGGCAGAGTCACGGGGGGACCGACCAGGGCGAGACGGCGGCGGGGCGGGGTGGGCGCGGAGCGCCGGATTTTTTTAAAAAATTTGACCCTTTTTTTTAAAAAAATTCAAATTTATCCATGTTTCAAAAGTATTTTCACCCTAGTATCCCTTTTTGGTCGCGCCCGGCCCGGGCGATATTTACTACTGTCGCGCCGGTGCATGTGGCGCGGCGTATGCTTCCCATGGCCCACCCGCGCGGTTGACGGTCTTTGGCGTGGAGGAAGCCGAGGCCCACCACGTCGCGCCCGGCGCATGCGGCGGGGCGGGCTGCCGCGCCGATGCGGCAGCGCGCCCATTAGGGTTCGTGCTTGGGCGGCTGGCAGCGTAGGTCGACTTCGGGGGCGCGATAAAGGGACACGTGGCCTCATCGTGGCCTTCTTCCCGCGTCACGCCACCCGAGGCTAGCCGGACCCGTCGCACCATGAGGAGAAGAAGTCGAAATGGGCCTTTTTGGGGAGGCTTGACGCGTCGCGCCACAAGTCCCCGGGCGCGGCAGCGTCCACGCCATGTACTCCGGGCGCGGACGGCTCTGTTCATGTGGTTTCCCCACGTGCTTGCCATGCGTAATGCGGATGGCGGTCGCGCCCGGTCTGATGGCGCGGCGAACATTTTTTTCAAATTTTGGCCCATCCTTTCACTCACATTTGCACACACATAGTTCATACACATACAGTCACATTTGCAGACACATAGTTCATACACATACATAGTATCACATATGACATTGCACACACACATAGAGTTTGTTTCACAAAGTCCACACATAGTTTCCACATGCATACATGGTCCACAAATTCGACACACATAGTTTGACATTACAAAGTCCACAAATAGTTTGACATCACAAAGTCCACAAATTCGACAACCTAGTTTCACAAATCCACACATAGTACTTCCATTGCACAATGTTTGACAATTCCACATAGTGCTTCTCACATTCGCACATAGGAAGACAAAAGAGCACCTGGAGCTGGTGGCGATCCCTACACACAAGGTGATACTATCTCTATTTTGTCAATGCACCATGGCACTTCATTTTTGTCAAATACGCACCTTTTCATGGGTTCGGTGAGAAGGGTTGTCTACGACGACGCTCATGTCCCGGATTTGTGGGTACGATGTTTGGAGTGCCAACGCCGGAGCGGTCCTTGGCATTGTGTTTTGGGTTTCGTCGTCTCCCTTGTGGTGAGCTTTTGCGATTCCACCTACAAAAGAAGGTTTCAAACATGTTCCACTATGCCGAGAAATCGCTATCGGCGACACCTCGATTAGTGACACGAAAGAAAATGTGTCACCAATAAAGTATTAGTGACGCGGGTTCACAAGGCGCCGTCACTAATAAACTTGTTACACATGCTCCGGGAACAAGGCGGCGTCACTAATAGTAACCTATACGTGACGCGGGTTAGGAAGATGTGTCACACATAAATTCGGTGACACGTATTTTTTCGAGCGCGTCACGAGATAGTAGGCACTATCGGTGACACATGTTAATAAAGTGCATCACCGATGTACTAAGAGCAACTCAATGGGAGCCCTTACTTGAGCCCCTACTCTAAAATTTGAGGGTTTTGACAAAAAATGAACTCCAATGGAGCCCCTACTTAACCTCCTATTTTTCATGCCACCCCAAATTATAATCGAAGCCCCTAGATCACGGAACCCCCTATTCGGTGGGCCCACACACTTTTCCCCTCCCTTCTCCTTCCCCGTTTGCGTGGAGGCGGGTAGCGCATCGCCGCCGCCCGGCCGTCGCCCGTCATCGAGCCGGGCCACCACCCGCCGCCGCCCTCGTGTGCTGCACCCGACCGGAGGCCGGCCATCAAAGCTACCGACCGCCGCCTAGGAGACGCTGGAGTGGGCCACGCCGCCGCCATGGTTCTTTGTCCGTGTCTTGGCCGTGATTGCGGTCCCGCCCGGCGAGCTTGGCCATGGATGTGGAGGGCCATCGTGGGTGTGCCGTCCATCTTGCGGGCATGCATAGGCCAAATACGTACCTCGCCATGCGTTTGCTTCCCACCCGACCACGCAAGTCAAAAGCTGCGCCAGGGCAACCTTGCGGCGGAGCGAGCTTCTTACGCCTTCTTCTGGGCGCGGCTATGTTCTGGAGGCGTGATGGAGCTTGGCGTCGACGGAGGGCCGAAGCGCCGCGAGGGCCTCGGCCGATGGCGGAGTGGCGAGTACTAGTCCATCACGCCATGAAGCTAGGCCGCCGTTCGTGGATGGCGAGATGGCGAAGCCGCGGCGGATGCTGCCGCCGGCACGGCGGTGATGACACCCCGCGAAGAAGCCCCATCACGGCAAGGCGTCGGTGGAGGGCCATCCCCTGAGCGCGTGGACGCCGAGGTGGTCGACCGCTACCTCCGCCGCCTCCCACCTCGGGAAGTCCGCCGGACGCTGTCCTCTCTACGTATGCTCTCCGAGGCCAAGAATCGCCCGGTGGCCGGGTCCGCGCGAGCTCCTCGCGCCTACGCCGCCGGTGGCTCCGCTTCTGGCCCACGCGGGCGCCGCGGTTGCGACCACTCGCGCAGACCTCGGCGGCCAAGGCTAGCGCTGCCAGCCCGAGGTTCCAGCGACCCGTGGCGAACTTCGGCAGGCGCGGGATCTCATGGTCCGAGCGCGCCACCGCTGCCGCGACCCACGAGTCCCCGGTCGCGGCCGAGGCCGACCCGCGCCGCTCCTCCGTTGAGCCTGCGTTGCCAAAGAACTGCGTCGCCCGGCGGCCGGCCAAGAACGCCGGGAGCGGAACTAAATTGATGGCCACCTCAGCGAGCCTCGCCTCCACGCGGTCGATCAGCGCGCCGCCACGCCCATCGGGGAGGACCGACCCGGCCGTGGGTTCACTGGCCTCCTCGGCGTCCCGCGGCAACGCACCCGGGGCTGGCACCCCTCCGCGGGCCGGGCCGGCGAGGCGCGGCGCGTCGCCGCCGCGCGGCGGCCTTCGGGCTCACTGCGGTTGGCCCCACTCGCGCGGACACTCCCCTGCGGCCGGCGCGGCGGTTGGCGTCGTCAAACTGAGCGAATCGGCGGATGAAGCGGAGATAGGGTCTTTAGTTGCTTTCACGTCCACTGGAGTTGAGAGTGATTTTGAACCTTATTTTCTCACCTCGGCGCAAATGGAAATTTACGGGCTCAATTTGCGAACCACGGTTGGAGATGCTCTAAGTGACACATTTTATCTAGACGGAAAAAGTCGGTTTTGGTCCCTCAACTTTTCGCGAAAGTGCGCTTTTTGGTCCCTTAACTCTAAAACCGGACAAAATAGCCCCTCAACTTTTGAAACCGTGCAGATTTCGTCCCTCGGCAGTTTTTCCGGTGGTTTTGCTACAGTAACCCGGGTTTGCTACAGTAGAAGCGGTTTTGCTTTTTCTCTTTTCTAATTTATTTCGGTTGAAATCTTGAAAAAATCATAACTCTTTAATACGACATCAGATAAAGATGATTTTTATATGAAAATTATAGCTCTCGGCGAGATCTACATCTTTCTAGTTTTGAGTTTTTCATTTGACAATATTAAGGTGCTCAAAAAATTATATAAAAATACTGACACCATAATAATCGCGTACTTACGCTCGTCGTATTAGAAAATTAATATATTTTTTATTTGTTGTCCAATGAAGACACTTTGTATACCAAAAATTTAGCACTCTAAAAGATTAGATTCTCGTTGTTTTGAGTTTTTATTCTTGAAGTTATTAAGATGTCGATAAAACAACATATTATGTATGCGAAAAGACGCGAGGCTTTTATCTTTGTTGTTTCATCAACATCTTAACAACTTTAAATGTACAAACTCAAAACTACAAGAATCTAGATCTTTTGGAGTACTAAATTTTTGATATACAAAGTGTCTTTTTATTTGACAACAAATAAAAAAATATATTAATTTTCTAATGCGACGAGCAGGAGTACGCGATTATTATCATGCTGTATTTTTATATAATTTTTTGAGCACTTAATGTTGTCAAATGAAAAAACTCAAAACTAGAAAGTTGTAGATCTCGTCGAGAGCTACAATTTTCATATAAAAATCATCTTTATCCGATGTCGATCGAAGAGTTATGATTTTTAAAGATTTCAACCGAAATAAATTAGAAAAAGAGAAAAAGAAAAACCGTGGCGATCAGAAGAAACCCGGGTCTCAGAAAACCACCGAAAAAAACTACCGGGGGACGAAATCCGCACGGTTTCAAAAAAAGTTGAGGCTATTTTGTCGGTTTAAAGTTAAGGGACCAAAAAAATTAGACTTTCCAAAAATCGAGGGGACCAAAATCCCACTTTTCCTATCTAGACGCGTCACCGATAGGAACTGATTTTGTAGACGAATGATAGGAACTGATATCATTGCATTTGAGTTAATACGCGTCACTGAGACCCGTCCATCTGTGAGTCCCACTCGTCAGTTCAACGTGAGGCCCACCTATCACTTAGCCGCACCACAGCCCCCAAGGCCCAATAGTGCACTCCATCCTCCCGTTCCTCTCCCATCCCTGCTCCCGGCACCCAAACCCTAACCCAGCAGACCAACACCTAGTAGACCGGTGGTGGCGGCGGCGGCGGCTTAGCGGCACGGAGGCGGGCGGCGCGGCGGCGCGAGCGCGGGGCGTGTTGGCGGTGGCGTGAGCAGCAAGCACGCGCGGTGGGCGGTGGCGGCGCGAGATGCTGAGCAACGGCGGCGGCACGAGCACAGGAGCCGCACAGGGCGGAGCTGCGGCGGCGTCGGCTCTCCATGCCTGCATCCCGAGCACGCCCGCGCCTAGCGACCCTGTGGTCGCGGCATGGCTCGTCGCTGGATCCGGCAGTGTCGGCCTGCGAGGCGTCTAGCGTACATCTGGTGGCGGCGACCGGCGAGGCGAGGCTGTGGCTTGTTCAGCGCGGATCTACCGCAGACGCTCCAGAAGCCGGACCTCAGCACTCGTACCAGCAATGGCTTCTCCGTGGTGCATCTCCATGCTGGCGTGGACCTCCGCCTTCTCCCCACGCTCCCTCGGCGGAGCGCCGCCTTACGGTCTCTCGTCGGGCTCCGGCTCTGTTGTTGGTCGTCGTCGCCCAGGGGAAGGTCAGCTTTCCCGGTCATCTTCCTTCTCCGGCCACGCTGAGGTGCGTCCCCTGCTACCCACCGCTGCAGCACTAATCCATTTGATAACCGTATGCCCACCGTGTGTTTGAAAAAAATGCCAACAACATGCTCCAGCTTAGAAACTGCAACTCAATAATAGACTTAGTTGTATTTAACCCAGTGGCTTAGTTGTATTAGATTGTGCTTTTTGTTGTCCAAGTCTCTGAATCAAAGCTCCAGACCGACATGGACCATATATGTGCAAATTTTTTATCCAAATCTGTTTTTTATCCAGGCACACCAATATGCAAAGAGTCTCTGTTTCTAATCCAATTGAACATTTGATCAGAGTGGCATGTGCTATTCTTATTAAGATCATATATATAGTTGATAGGTAGCTGAGGATTAATATGATACGTACGAGGTAGACAGGGAATGCGAGCAGCGGGAAGGGGACCGTGAATATTAGCTTCTTTGTGTGTGGCTCCAGTTGCGGTACAGCCCCTCTGTGATCTGCATTATATTGCAGGCAGGGCTTCCAATTCCGTTTCATTTTATTCTGAACATCAGTCAAGTGAATCAACTAAACCTTTGTGGTGTGGAATCATAACTATAGTTCCTATGTTAATTCACCTTTGTTTAACTTAAAGATTCCACTGCTACCTTTCTATCCATCGGCACAGTACCTTTATCTCATGGTTTACTACACATTTTATTCAGATAGAGCTAAGTACAAAAACTCTGTTCTAGACTGCACTTAGACTGTTAGAGGAATATGTTTAGCTAGAGGAGGTAGAGAGAGAAGTCAGCTGACCCAGATATATGGCCACCCAAATGTGCCTTTCGCCATTTCGTTATATAAGACTGGTGCCATGTTTTATCATTTATTAAATCTGAACCATCAAGATGAAGCTGTATATACCAATGCAATGGCCACTAGCATGATAATGCTGCCTCACAATCTTATTACATTAGCCAATACAGAAACCATCTAAATTTTGTTGCTGCAACTGCTTAAAGTGTATCTCATTAGCTCTGCCTGCTGCTAGCTTGCTCTCCATGCTGCGTATATTAGGTGCCCCATCCCTGTTCTGGTACTGGTAGCTAACTCGAGTGTTTTTTATTGTTGTTTGCTTCATGCAGAAAAGTAAGCAGCACGGAAGATAGACTGCTGCAGTGACATGTTTTTGTTCTCAGTTGTAAGTCTGCCTACAATTGCAATCCTTATTTTGATTGATGACTGCAAATAGGTGTTAGATCAATTCTGAAGTGATACTATTCTTAAGATTTGCTTTATCAAGTGGATCATGCAGTGTGCTGTAAAGACAGCAATGCCATTTTCTATTGTTATATCATTGTTTGATATATCTCTTATTACATCTCAACAACATTCTGAACTCAAAATTCTGAATGCTAATCTGTCCTTTCTGAACTTGTCACTTTTTGCCTGTCATTGTGTCACTTAAATTCGCTGGCTATGCTTTTATTGTGTAACGGTCACAAGTTGCACCTGAGAGACTTGAAAATAACAAAAATTATTGTTTGAATCATATTTGTTTTTCTGTTGTCTTCAGATGATACAAGCTCCCCTCTGCCGCGTGGTCCATGCTATGGTAGTGCTTTACTGCTGCAGCAACCCTTCATAGTTTGGATTCTCACATGGATTCTCTGAAAGTATGATCTCAATCAGTATTCTTGTGCAATATATAATGAGTTTTCTGAAGTTGACAATAGTCTTACATAATGCTATAAGAATTTCTGTTTCTATTAAATTTAGATTATCAACTTATATAGCGTTTAGGATATTGTATTCACAGCATCCTATATTCCTATATACCTTTAGCTGTTATATTTGTCAGTACAGGATGAGCCTATTTATGATCTCTTAAACTCCTTACATCTGATTCTGGTTTTGCTACTAATGATCATTTTTCTAAACAGTGATTAGAATTATCCTTGCTATTTCTCAGTAGATGGCCTTCAGTGTAATGCCTGTGTGAAATAATCCTTGCTAAGAGTGAACATCTGTTCTTTGCTATAATATAATGTATTGATGTCAGATCATATGTGCTGAAATCATCTCTAGAAAGGCTTATACTTGCCGTAGCTATCATCTTAAGCTTTTTGTCACATTCTGTTTTGATGACATTGCATCAAACTAATAAATTATCATACATGAGGCCTTCACTTTTCCTGAGTAGATAAAACGTAAGGTGACAATATTTAGGGACATATATAGCCTGTTGATATGTGCTAACAATTTGAGAAGTTTTATTCTCTGTTAACTTAAAACTCATTATTCTCTGTTCTGAATCTTGCAGGCCCTGCAGATTTGCACTGGACCTACATAATTGGGTGAGCATAATTTTTTATTTGCTAGTTATGTCAAAGATCTGATTTCTTCCGAGTTGTAGAAGTTTAGCAGAATGACATTGTTACATTTATGTCTTTATTAATTTAACTATGAACCGTTTTGTTGTAGCTTAGGAGAAGCTGACCTACATTGAGCTGGGCGGAAAGGAAAGTAGCTATTCTACACCTGTCACTTCTTGGTTATGGTAGATAGTGCATGTAATCAGAGTTTAACACACCTGATCATGAGAACTTACTGTGTAGTGTGAAGTATGAAAAGTATGAAGTGTGTACTGTTGTGAATTGTACCGTACTGTGAAACATGGGGTTCAGAACCGTGCATTGTATAAAGTTTTTTGCTCCTTTTATAAAGATTTACAAGTAAAATGATAGCTTCAATGATGTGTGTGCATGTATATGGATGATCCTATATATGTATATGTATATATATATATATAGGATCACCATATTTTTTTGTTTTTTCTTTAAATAGCTATTGGTGACGCGTATTGGCTACATGTGTGCATGAGATATACACCTTATTTGCGACACGTATTGGCTACATGTGTCGCGAGATAACACCTTATCTGCGGCGCGTATTGGCTATATCGCGTCCGCAATAACACCTTATCGATGGCGCGTGTAGGCAATACGGCGTCGCGGAATAAGGTGTTATCTGCGACACATGTAACCAACACGCGTCGCCGATAGCACCTTATCGATGGCGTAAATACGGCGTCCACGAGATATGCCCTTATCTCGGCGCAAAAAGGGTGGCGCTTGTAAAAACGTGTCGGCGATAGCGATTAACAAGTGTCGCGAATAGCGATTTACGGCATAGTGTTCATATATGGTGCAAATGTACTATTGTGGCCTAATTGTCAACAAGGTTTGTGTGGGGTTTGGGAAACACCTGAGTTTGGGTGAAGTCAGGAGCATCAAACATTTGAGAAGAACCAAGAACCTCCTGGTCATACGATGTATCATGGATGTCATCATGGCTTGTTTCATCGGAGGTTTCATGAACATATGCCGATTTTCCCCTCAAACTCTGTCTTGAACGAGAGCCCTCTGCTCTCTCACGCGCCGACATTTGTACATCTTCGGCTCTACAGCAGCTCAACTTGCGAGCTAGGCGACGTGTAAATGTCATCACTTTCTGCAATCATATTCAGTACATTGGTAAGTTAGTGTATCATCCTAGCAAACAAAATGAGCGGTCATGGAGTTAGATGGGAACATATATATTCAGGTCGGTGTACTACCTCTGCAAATTTTTGAAGGTCACTACCTTCTTGGCCCCCTACACGTGCAAGGTATGCTCCGGCTTCATTTGAAAGGTGAGCTAGCTGTGTGGTCTATGTAAAGAACACCGTTAAAACTTCAATTCCAATGTACCTACAATTTAATTTGTAAAGGAAATGGAGTGCTTACCACATAGTTATCAAGAGGAGCTCTCTGGGGCTGCCGGCCTTGCCTTGTTATCTCATCATAGCGGTCTTCTTGGTTGCTCCCTCATCGTATATTGGATTCACCAATGTGGGAGGGTGGATATGGACTCACGGAGGATGCATTGCAAATACAAGAGGTACTCACGGTACTCATTGGCCACCGAACGAGGCCCACTTTCATGGTACACCCTTTCTGCGCTCATCCACTGACCCACATATATGTTATGGATGGTGAGCGGTCGTTACCGCCACCAAACCTTCTCTTCCTCGATAATCTAAAACAGCCCCAATTAATTTAAACAGCACAAGAACAAAGAAAGGATTCAAGGCGGTGAAATGTGAAGTGACTTACTCGTGCAACGCTCGGGTCGTCGCCCCCGTGCGGTACAGGGAATTCTTGTCTCGGCCAAACTGCTTCATGACTCTAATTGGCATATGGTGCTCGACAACATAGTACAAGATCATGGGGGCATTAGATGCCCACAAAAGCTTGTCGTCTTCACTTCTGGGGGGACATCCAAGGTCCTCACTTCATCACGCTCATATGGAGTCCATTCAACCTGATTTGGAGTCAACAAATCCAAATCATTCAAATACGCAGTGTACCGCTGATCCGGCCCACCCTTCACACACTTAGTCCAGTGCCAAAGGTAGCACACGGGGCACGATAATTAGCATATGGCCATGGTCGCAAAACAAAATGAAAGACAATTGGTGTGAATTAGTATATACTTTAACAAAGATGACGCCAAATCATGTGAGAGACAAAAACATGTATGGCTAACTTACATTAACCCGGCCTTTGTGTGTCCTACCAACGGGTATGCGCTCCCAAATCCAAATTTGAAGCAGGTAGACGCAGCCGCCTAAGTTGGATGACGGATTCGCCCTCCTACATGCTTCACCACCGATACAACCATGCGAGCATAGCCGACCCCCAACCAGTATAGGGCAATGTTCTCCCAAGGCTCCATTAGCTTTGGTAGCACCATCCAGGAGACGGTGTTCCCAGAAGCGTCGGGGAGAAGAAAGGAAGCCACCATGTGCCAGAGCCACACCTTAGCATACCTCTCCACCATTTCAGCAGCGACGTTTGGAGGGCACCTATTGAAGTGTGTACGCAGCCAATGGGAGCTCACACCCGAGGTCTTCTGCTCCCTCTTGCCTTCTTCAGGTGCAGGTGGGTGGTGGCCGGTGAACTGGAACACCAATTCCTTCTAGTTCTCCGTGTTGATGGTGCCTGTGACCGATGTACCGTGCACTCGCAACTCCCAAAATCCATCCACATCTTGAAGTGTGATGGACATCTCTCCACACCTGCAGTGGAACGAATGCGTCTCCGGATGCCATCGGTCGACAAAGGCGGTGAGCAATGGCCCATCCATCTCGGGGAGTCCAGCAACAATGGCTCGAGCAAGACTTAGAAAGCCCGCTCTAGCCAGGTACGGGGCATAGCTGTCACGCCCCACTTTTAATGGGTCGTTAACCTCTCTCGTATTTGCGCCGGGATCACGCACAAATACGGTCATTAGTGTTAGATAATGGCATGCGGATATAATAGAAATCCGAGCTTTATTAAAATAGGATTAGAAAGTCTTACGATGGCGAATATTTTATCGAGTTAGCCAACCGAAAGCGGTGGATTAACTATGATTTTGCCTCATACTCCACGAGCATCTTGAGCACGGACGGAAACCCTTGGCAACTACATCTTCTTCTTAAGCAAACGCCTCTCGGACTCCTCTGACGGCCGATCGTTTACCTTGACAACGATCTTACCTTTGGATGTGCCGATATCTCGTAAAAGCGAGAGGGTGAGTACAAAGGTACTCGAAAGAAGTCAAACCAGGGGTGGTTTAGTATATTAAAGGTTTGGGCCCTAGCGAGTCTCTAAAAAGCTGCTCTCGCTAGTTCCCTGGATTATCTCATCTTACCATCACCTTCACATTCCACAAAAGGTTAGTTATATCTAATCATAGATGTTCTTGCCTAGCATTCGCCCATTCCAAGGGCGTGGCTATTCGAATAGATTTAATTAACTCTGCGGAGGTTGTACAAATTTCCCCACACACGATAGGCCTGATCTTTCCCATCCGGTTTTGGTTCCAACGGGCCTAACGAGATCCGTACCCGCTTGAGTGCTACTACGGGTATATTGGTATAATCTTTACCCACGACTTCGGGGGTTGGAAGGATAACACGCCACCACAAGGATGACGCATCACCCCGACAATATGGTGATACCAAATCACCCGCGGCTTTACGGTAATACCTAATTACCCAACCTATCCGTCAACACCACTCTCAATCTCAAATCATCAATATGTGCCTCTAGCACTGCGCCACCGCGCCCAAACACTTCCGTGGAAGACCACTCAGCATCCACGCCAACCGGACAATGGGGCCACTCTCCCCATGTTGCTCCTAATCGATCGTTTGCTGCTCCGGCCACCTTGGCTCCAATTATACCTCAACCCAACGGGGTGTGGAATCAAGCCGCCCCATCCCTACGTGTGGTCGCAAAATATCGCACTAGGTAGAAGGTCTACGAACCGGTCCTTAGGGAGGCGAGCATCTCTGCGCGGGATTCATCCCCGATTATGATTAGTCCACCTCCATGTAGACCATCACCACTCACCTTTTTGTTGGAGGGTTCACATTCTTACTTAGGTTACATCGTTCTTACTTATTCATTTTATGTCATCATTCATCATTATATTAAGGTCATGATTAGGGGGTAAGGACTTGCCTGGATGTTCTTCTTGATCGACGATCGGGCGTCGAACGTCTCTAACGTACTCGGGAGAAACCTCTAATCCGATCGTCGAAACTACCTCGCGTCGGACGATAAAACCTAGCTTGAACTATGGCACGCAAAACAAACATAGAACATTATGGTGGTAATAGGTTAGTTGCATAGATCTAGAATTTAGATAAATTATGGAAGTCGCTTCACGCGAAACGGAATTAAAATGCATGAGTTATGGAATTTACAATATTAATCCCTAATTTATTAATTAGGGTAACATTATAATATAATTTTATCATGTAAATATTTTGGATCCAATTACATGATAAAATTCCATAAATCGAACAATGAATTTACAAATTTTAAAGGAATTTTTCGGATATGGGAAATAGGTTTTCTAACTCTCGGTGTACACTATACGTGTGTACCTAGCGCCCTTATGTGCACCGGGATCGTATGTCTACCGTATGACTGGCCGGTGGGCCATGGGCCCGGCCACGTGGCATGTTGGCGTGTGAGACGGCGGCCGAACGGTGGTGGAGACGTGGCAAATCTCCTCGTTCGTCCCTCGCGACGGCGTCCGTTGCCACGAGGGAAACGGCGTGGAACGGAACCCTGACACGTCGGCGACTTCCCACTCGCCGTGCGTGACGCCGTTCCGGCGGGGGTGGGAACGGATTCCCGTCCCGTTCACCGCCGTTACGCCGAGGGCGGCGGAGGGCCTGCCGGACCGGCCGGACTCCCAATGGCTAGGTGCGGTGCTCGTCGTGGGGTACCCTTTGGATCGTCTCGCCCCACCGGTGGTGTTGGCCGACCGTGGACGGTGATTGGGGCCCGATCTGACGGCGGCGCCGCACGGCGGCGGCGGCGGCGACGGGACGCGATCGATGCCACTACTTCGGCAAAAGGAAGAAGCGGTGCGTGGTGGCGTCGCGCCGGGTATACTACGACATGCTACGCCCTAATACTACTTATCCGGAAGCGACGGCGGGTGCCTCCGCCATGGCGGCTCGACGGCTCTGGCGCCGTCGTCGGAGCTCTGAGAGGGGTAGGAGGAAGAGAAAGATGGGAAACACAAGAGGACGCCGTGGGGCGACTCACCGACTCACACGTGGACACTCCGGAGCTGCCCTATCGCCGGAACGCCTTGACCTAGGCGGAGCTCCGCCGGCGGTCTCAAAATCCCGAGTTGGGGGCAATCGAGCTGGAGGGAGGAGGAGGTGGAGAGGGGAGGCGCAGAGGGGAGCATGGTGTGTTCCCCGACTCCGGCGGTCCTCATGGTGGAAGGGGCGAGTTCGACACGGACCGGGAGGTGGCTATTTATAGCCTCGCCATGGCGGTGCTTTGCGGCGGCGATATTTTTCCGGCAAAAGCGTTCTTGTCTTGCGGCGACCCTCGACACAGATTCACCACGAAGCCGGCGCCGATCACGCCGGTCTCCGGGCGAGGTAGCCCATCGCCCGTCCTCCGTGCACAGGCGCGGTTGCCGCCACGACGACGGCAAGCTTGCGGGCACGGGCGTTCGCGCCAGCTGCTGGCGTGACGCCGGCCGCCGTTCTCGTGGCCTTATCTCGGGCGGCTCGCCGAGTTGGCCGGTAGCTGCCCGCGGGCTCGCTTCGTCTCCGATCCGGGCGGCGTGCTTCATCGATTCCGGTGCCGACGACCGGCCACGCGCTGTTGGTGGGACGGGAGTACAGCGTTGATGTGACAGTTCGGTGGGGGAAGCGGCAGCGGCGCCGTGCGCGGCCGCCTCCTTTGACGGTCCGGGCGCACGATGGGGAGCGCGGTCCGATGGGGCCGGTCCCGCCGTGTCGTCGTCTGCGAGAACAGCAGGGGAGGAAGAAGAAGACATGGCAACGGCGGGGTCCACTCGGCAGTGATGGGGGAAAAGGGAGTCGGGCTCGGCTTACCGGGCTTGGGGGCTGGGCCGCGATCGAGCCCCCGCCGCCGGGCCGGCCTGCTAGCGTGGAAAAGAATAGGAGAGGGAGAGAGGTGCTGTTGGGCCGATAGAAAATGAGCCCACGAGCTATCTTCCTTTCTTTCTCCATTTCTATTTCTATTTTCCCTTCTCTCCACATTCCCATGTATACTTAAAGTATTTATCTCCCATTATATTTTATGCATGTAAATATATATTATTAGGCCCCTCGTGAGCACCAATATATATATATATATATATTCACTTGTTTGGGGAGGTCACATACTCATAAGTATATTAGTATACATGCCCTCATTATTCCCCTTTTACTTTCCTAGGGCTACACATGGGTGAGGTGCATAGGCATTCCAGAATTTTAGAGATACGTGGAATACATATTTTCCTACTCATGGAGTCTAGGGTTTTTTGGATTTATTCCCGGAGAAAATGTAAACCATGCTCATGCATAAATATACTTCCATAATTTAAAGTCTAGATCGAGAATACATACCTTGGCCACCATAAGCTCGACAAGCAACAAACAAGAGGGAGTCTAATTTCTATATGGTGGATTTTTATGCAAGGTTTTTTAAAAATTGGGGGTTTGGTTTGGCGGAAAGTAGATCAAGTTTTAGTTTATTTCGAAAAGTTCAAATTTTTAGTGAATTTTAAAATGATGCAAAAACACGGGTGTTACAATAGCGCTCGTCCCATTGTAGTGGATGGTGAGTGCGGGGGGGGCAATTTTCAAATCCTGCAATAATTAAAGAAAGGTCAGCTTTGGAAATGATAAACTATGCACTTCATAATTGGTTGAAAAATAAAGACATGTGAATCACTTGCCTTGCCCTTGTCGGCCAACAAGTGCGCTCGGTGGTCCTTGTCGTAGTAGCTGTCAAGAAGGGAGTACTGTGGGTGCGCCATCCTGAATAAGACCAAAAGAACACAAGATTAGAAATATGACATGTTAGGCTCAATAATTTCCACAAGTCCCTCAAATATGCATCATAGTTAGGCTCAATAACCAATACATTCTCTCTCTCTCTCTCTCTCAAAATGGTGTCAGATTTTGTGACCTCTTGGCTTTTGCAATTTTACTATCATTGATGTAGCCTGTATTTTGCAAACAAATGTTAAGATGCATTGACTTGTGTACTAGTGCAATGTGTACCTGTGTGTTGTTTCTAGTGAGGAGAGTTTATGGTCTTAACTTGTTACTCTTTTCTGAATGTAATATCACTGCAGTCATTTTGGATACAATGTGTTATTTTCTAGAGTAAGCTTGATTGTACTGTGAATTTTCTCTATCACAACAACAACTTGCTGTTATTTTTAGCTTTGTATCCTTTTTGTTTGATTTTAATAAATTCCAGTAGGGGCGCAAGCCACTCCTGTTCGCTCCAAAAAAATAAATAAAAAAAAAACAACTTGCTGTTGTGCTAATCTAATTTGTCCAAGATATATAAGTTCTTTCACCTCCTTATTAAGTACATGTTCTCTTTCCTCTACAATTTTTTAGGCTGATCGAAGCTTGCGTCAAAATGAAGATGTTACCTTGCAAAAAAATATTAATTACAAAACTAAACACCTCCATGCATCAATCACCTACATTCATGCAACTTGTACTCTATGTCAAATCCACAGTTAAATCATATCCTAAACCGATTGCACGAACCACATTGCATCAATAAACGCTTCAATCACCTATAATTTCAGAATTAACTGAACCCTACCAAGTATAAGCCCCAAAACAAGAAATGGAGGTAGAGGAGAGAAAGGATTAGTACCTTAATAAGTAGATGAAGATGGACTACGACCGAGGATCGGATGGGGAGGAAGGAGGCGGCGCCGCCACCCGCCGCCCGGCCGGGCCGAAGGCAGGCGCCCGGCCACCGCTAAGGCAGCCGGGCGCCTCCGGCTCGGTGTAGGGGCTCTACCGGGCGGTGTCCTGCCGGGGGCGAGCGGTGGCGGCGTCGGGAGGCGGGGGGACCCAAATTGAAGGCGTGGATCGACCCGGCGGCGGCCCCGGGCGGCGGCGAGGCGACGGCGGCGGTTCAACCGGCGCGGGCGTGAGGAAGAACGAAGAGAGAGAGAGAGAGAGAGAGAGAGAGAGAGAGAGAGAGAGAGAGAGAGAGAGAGAATGGGCCGGCCAGGCTCAACCCTAATGCGCCGTCGCGCCGTCGCATCCGGGCGCGATGTGGTGGGCCCCACGCGCTATCTGCGCCGCCCCAAGCCGCAACCCTAATGGGCCCGTCGCGCCATCGCATCAGCGTGACGGATCCGTCCCCGTCACATGCGCTTGGCGCGACTCTACGGGCCCCACGCGCCGCCACGCCGGCACCGGCCAACCACGGGGGGGCGGTGGCACCCACGCCGCGCCACATGCACCGGGCGCGATAGAGTGTAAAATCGCGCCCGGCCAGGCCACCAAAAGGGATACCGGTGAAATTAATTTTGAAACGTGGATAAATTTGAAATTTCTTTTAAAAAAAGGGATAAATTTAAAAAATCCGCTGCGGCTTGCCGCCCGGTCTTAGGCGGATGAGGATGTGGACCGAGGGGAGTGAGTTTGGGTTTAGCCCGGTGGGCTCTTTTTGGGCCGGGCCTTACGAGGGGTGTGGGCTCTTCTTTGCGGGCCTTACGAGGGGGGTGGGCTGCTGGCCAATTCGTTTGCCCAGGCCGGCTTGGCGAGGCGAGGCCAAGGGACGAGGAGAGAGAGGAACCCTAGATTTTGGCCTGCCGCTCGCGATCATTACGAACCCTAGATTTTGGGGGGTCTGCAGGGGCATATTTCTATGGTTAGCTTAGGTCTATCAAGGACTAGCAAGCCTTGATTTCAGCCCATGCTATGTAATTTTGGTTTGCCACATCCATGGGGTCAGGCCGAAAGTGTAGTGGATTTTTTTGTTACTGGGGTATCCAGGGGATTTGATAGCCTAATAAGAGACCTTAGTTAGTACAATTGTATTGCTCCGCCGTTAGAGCCGGCGATCCATGTTAGGTGTTGCCTCGACCGGACTTTGGCACCTCGCGATTGACCGATAGGGGTTTGTAATCGAGACATTTCTGATTTCCCTTAATGCAATGACGCGCACAATGCACGCTTTTGAAAAAAAAAAATGTATAATGTCAGATATGCTTATAGACATCCAAATTAACCCTTAACATACCTAGAAGATTATCATTACATGCTACTGAGCT
The DNA here is from genome assembly GCA_015847255.1 of Hyparrhenia diplandra. Lineage (NCBI taxonomy): Eukaryota > Viridiplantae > Streptophyta > Magnoliopsida > Poales > Poaceae > Hyparrhenia > Hyparrhenia diplandra. Next base: position 55,803 of record JADLZK010010643.1, on the reverse strand, counting down.
ACTTTGTTCTAAATGTCAGATATACTCAGTAGCATGCCACCAAATTGCGTAGAACTATGTATACATTTAGAAATGATGAATGCATATACTAGATTAGGCATTCCTGAATCACTATTCTAAATGTTCCTTGTTATCATAGTACTTGTACATTATTTGCTGAAGAAATTTGATGTTTTTCTCAAAAGGAAATCGAGGTTTTATTCTGATGTGTTGTTTAACATGCATGTTGGCAGGAGAAGTTCAATGACTATCTGTGCCGCGAAGGCGAGAGGCTTAGGCAGCAGGACAGAGCCGCGATGGGCCGAAGCTAGAGTGGAGCAATAGCTTCTCAAATTTACAAGATTCCTGTCTCCCTATCAGAACAAGTCTCTGTCTAGGATGGAATCCCTCTACTGGCTTTCACTTTCCTGAGCTAAGCTTGCTGCTTATATATCCTGAGCTAAACTTGCTGCTTATATACAATAATAAATCCAACTCTGGTTTCAGTTCTTTCTGCAACCTGCGCGCTGTACTATAAATCATTCAGAACTACACGCTCTGGTGCCATTCTTTCATTGTATGCTTGTAGCCCTGCACTTGTTTGTTTAATTAGTGGGACTTTGATTTGTCTAGTTTAATTTCCTGGGAATAAATATTTGCAGTGTAGAAATAATCCTTGCATGTATACTATTTTGGCAAAAGAGATACTGTTCTTTTAGGCTTCTGAATTTCCCTGGAGTCTTCATTTTCAATGGAAAAGGGTTGGTTTGCTTTTTCATAATAGCACAGCAGCTGCTCAACATGTTCTCAAATGCAATGGCCACCAAATTGCGTAGAACTATGTATACATTTAGAAATGATGAATGCATACTAGATTAGGCATTCCTGAATCACTATTCTAAATGTTCCTTGTTATCGTAGTTATTTGCTGAAGAAATTTGATGTTATCTATATTCAGCGGAATGGGGTTGTGATAGTTGATAACCAGGTTAAAACTGACTTAGATTTAAATAACCGATTTTAGAGATTTCTCCCTCCAAATACCAATTTTGTTTTCTAAGTCAGTCAGTGAAGACGCATGCATATATGCATATGTAGAATATATATATTGTCGTGGTCTGATATCACGGTGACCACTGTCACAGTAATCGACTGGCTAGTGCGTTCTCCGAATGGCCTAGCTCTAGAGACAATGACACAATGTTTATACTTGGTTCGGGCGAAATCAGGCTCCCTAGTCCAAAGGTGATCACTATCCGAGCTCAAACGCTCCGTACCGGGTGCGTACAAGCGGATCGAGAGAGGGAGCGGGCTCCCAGGTCTCTGTGATTGAGGCTAATGCCAATATGAGGGCGAGTGAGTATGTTTTGTGTGTGGAAACTTGGATGCCTTGTCTCCACCCGCCTCAACTGAGAGCCCTGCCCCTCCTTTTATAGTGGCAAGGGGAGCAGGACATATGAGCTCTCCGAGTTGAGGCGAGAGTGGATAGAATGAGGGGCCATGGAGCGGCGGGCAGGTGAAGGAGCTCTTCGAATCGAGCTCGTTGATTGGCCAGGAGCTCTCTTTGAGCTCTCGGTAGCTTTGGATGTTGAAATTGGTTGTCGTCGCACGCGGGAATCCAGGTCTGGGCGATGGTCAGGCGTCGCCCTGTCCTTAATCGTAGTTGGAAGCCATCTCTTCGGTATGGGAGGGGCGGCCATGCTGCTGACGCCGGGATGCACCCCGCATGTACCCGTAGGGGACTGTAGTAGAGTTGTTGGATGCGACGGAGTATGGCGAGGGAGCTCTCTGGACGAGCTCTTTGGTCGGGCAGGAGTCGTTTTCGAGCTCTTTGGAGACTTGGATGTTGAAATTGGTCGCCGCCGCACGCGCGAATCGAGGTTTGGGCGGTGGTCCGGCGTCGTGCCGCCCTTAATCGCGGTAGGAATCGATCCCGTCGACATGGGCGCGGCCATACCATGGATGAGGCACGCACACGTCGACCGTACTTGAGGGTACTGTGGCGGCGCTGTTGGAGTTGATGGGGTATGGCGGTATGATGGAAAAGACCTCTCCCTGTAGCTGTAGCGCTGCGTGGCTACAGCGCTTGTCAGGGAGCAGTTGGCCAACTTCCGTACTTGCTGGCTTCGCGCGGAAGACAGGCGAGCTCCTCCGTCGTCGCAGGGCTCGTTGAGCTCGAGCTCGAGCGAGGCGGAAAGAGGTCCTCGTAGAAGGGTGTTCATCGCGCGGACGAGAGCTCACTCCGGGAGAGTTCGCTCGGGGCGAGAATGCGCCCCTCGGTTCCGAGAGCTCATGCACGTTGGCCCGGCAACGGCAAGAGCTCGTTTGTGGACGTGGAGCTCTTTTGGAGGTACTGATTCCTCGGTTTTGACGGAGTGGGCCCTCGGGGCTGTGTTTGCTCGTTCAACGTTGCTCCGGGAGCTCGTCTTTGGCATCCCAGATATCGATCCCCCACATATATGATTCTTGATAACCGATTTTAGAGATTTAAATAACCGATTTTGTATTCTAAGTCAGTCAGTATGTTAGTATTTAGTAACTTGGTCAGATTCCCATGGCTACCAACTTGTCCAAGCTGAAGTCATCTTTTCTGTGGGTGCTGTGTAGAATATATGATTCTTGATATGCATTGTTTTTCTCAAGGAGTCGAGGTTTTATTCTGATGTGTTGTTTAACATGCATGTTGGCAGGAGAGATTCAATGACTATCTGTGCCGCGAAGGCGAGAGGCTTAGGCAGCAGGACAGAGCCGCGATGGGCCGAAGAAGCTACTAGAGTGGAGCAATAGCTTTTCAAATTTACAAGATTCCTGTCTGTCTCCCTATCAGAACAAGTCTCTGTCTAGGATCGAATCCCTCTACTGGCTTTCACTTTCCTGAGCTAAGCTTGCTGCTTATATACAATTAATAATAAATCCGACTCTGGTTTCAGTTGTTTCTGCAACCTGCGCGCTGTACTATAAATCATTCAGAACTACGGGCTTTGGCCCCTGGTTTGTCAAGGGTTCAGTATTTGTTTGGCAACAACTTGAATTGTGCGACATGATAATGTGCAACTTGTCTTGGCATAGTTGCTATGAATAAAGGTTGTTGCATTTGATAGGACTTCACAAATATGGTGGGTGTAACCATTGACCCTTGGGGGGGCGGATTTTGCCAGATATTGCACCTACTGACGTTAAGGTGTATCTGTTTCTGATATGTATAGCATCACGCACCCAGATTTAACTGCAAATGTACTATAGCACGGCCTGATTCATCCATGATGACGATCCAGGAGTGTATTTTGCGAGCCCGGCACGTCGTACGTCCCCGGTGCACGCACGGCATCCATCAGGTGTGCCTTTAATTTGTGTCTGGCCGGCCGAACTGACCCAACAAAGTGCTACGAAAGCGGTGGGAGACGCGGCCGTCAGATTGTGCCAAAAGCCTCGGCTAGTGGCGGTCGACGCCCGCCGGAACGCACAAGTTGCATGGCGAGAGGCATACTGAACCGATGGAAGGGTGAACTAGTATAAAGCGGCACACTATCTCCTTCCGCTCTGGCACCACCGCCACTGCCAGCGATAGATAGGTATGGAGGAGGCGAGGTACGTGAAGGTGGCGTCCCGGTTCTTCCTCGCCGTCGGCAAGAAGGGGAACGCCGCCGCCGGCGATGGGTGCGGCGACAGCCGCCACTTCCTTGACGCATGCTTCCTGTGCAAGAGGGACATCACCTCGGACCGCCACATCTTCATGTACAAGTATGTGTATTGAGCTTTAGCTATACTAGTCATATATTTGAGCGATTGCATGGTGCGCCGCTCGTGTTCATGTACAAGTATGTGTGCATGCAGGGGCGACGCGGCGTTCTGCAGCGACGACTGCAGGCAGGAGCAGAGGGGCATGGACGCCGCACTCAAGGCCGCCAGGCGCCGCCATCGCCTGCTGCGCCGCACTGCTTCCCTGCCAGCGTCGTCGTCGGCCGCCGCATGCACCGGCGGCAATAAAGCTGCCGCTACTGGAAACTGGAATATCGCTGTGGGTGAGGGTTTTTTCTGACGGCGTGGTGGTAGGGACGGAGCTCTAGCTATAGCTCGGTTGCCGGGTCATGCTGCATCGGAGCTTATGCACGAACGAAGATGCGGCGGCGCGCCAAAGTCTGCTGTGTACATTTTTGCCATCTTGGGTGGTTTTGGTTTCGGTTTTGTGGCCAGCTCCTATGTAGAGGGTCCGTGTCCGTCAGTGAAGAAGACGCATGCATATGCATGGCGCACTGCACGGTCTGTGTACAAGACGACAAATTTATGATATTAGTCTGAGTAGACGATAAGTTTATGGTATTAGACTTTTGCCATGATGCGTTGCAAATCGGACTAACTAGCTATCTCAGTGCGGAAGGCTCACAAGTAGCTAGGAACGATCAATATAAACATGTACTGATTCGTAGCTAGTCCAAGAGTTGTGTTAGCGTGTTTATAGGAGTGAGTGTGCGTACATGTTGAGCGCTTGCGTTGTACTATGTAATCTTAAAAAAAAAATCAAATTTATCTTGTTTTTATAAAATATAAAATTTCGAGAAAATACACCAACATCTATAATATTGAATTTTAAAATTATTTTCTTAGATAAAGCCATAACCATGACTTTGTTTCCTTTTCTATCTACCCTATCTTTATCTTTTTTGTCTTGTGCCCTTTTTACGTTCTTTTTATACTTTGTTTTCATATGGGTTTCATCTCTAGCCTACCCCAACTAGCTTGGGACTAAAGGCTATGTTGTTGTTGTTGTTGTTGTTGTTTCTTAGATAAAGCCATCGATCATAAATATTCCTTGATAATCAATATTGAATATATGATTGTAACGCTTTTGTGGTCGTCGCCGCCGCAGCCATGGTTAATGATGGTGGTATCGCCAAAAGATTGAGTGTCTCACGTACCCCCTCCTACTCTTTCCCTCCCTCCTATGTGTACTCCTTTCTCTCCCATACCATTATACCCATCTTTAAAAAAAAAAAAATCATGTTTAGCACATGCTTCATTAAGAGAAGCTAGAAAGAAGGAATTACATACCCGACCCTCCAAATGGTGAGGTGCCAGTAAGAGATTGGACAACACACAAATTATTCCGAGAAAAGATGGACAAATCGACTTGGTGGAATTACCAGGGACCCTCGCAAATTTAAAAGGCTATGCATGGAACACGAGGGTATACGAGCGCCCTCTGATCGATCAAGAACTCAGTGGCTGGACCAGTCGGCTACACGGGCGAAGCTACATAGAAGACACTGGTGCAGCTGCATCCACAAAATTTTTGAAAAACAGTGATAAGACCTAAAATTTCACCATATATGCATCCACATATTACAAACTCTTGCACCCACAAAGGCAAATGCACCCTCTCAATTTTGCTCTAACTCCGCCACTGGTCGGCTAAGGTGTTTAACCGATGACCTTCTCTCACTGACTCTCCATCTCCAAGATGCATGAGTTCCATGACGATTATTCAAGGGTACGTACAACAGTCAACAACCTAGATACACGGAGGCCCATGCATTCGCATACTCCTATCTACACGTACTTTCAGTAAGCTCCACCTCCACGTGGAGCCACCAGCCGAGGGCTCAAGGATCACTCTACAGTCTACACGTTGAGCCACTCAAGACTCAACTAACTATTCAGTCCGAAATTGGGCCAAGGCTCCAGGGCTACACCATTGGCCCATTGGGTGAAGAGTCAGTTCGAATTGGGCCGGGGATCCATTATCACAAGAAACTGGATCCCGGCCTCATATACGTCATGGCGGGCTTCTACCTCACCAGAGCCCAGTTCTCTCTTGGTCCCGAGCCCCGGCAAACGTGTTCGCCTCGCCACTCCTGCCTGACTCCTCCCACCGCCCGCCGCTGCACGCCATGCTCAGGGCGGGCAGCACGCGCCGGTGGATGATCCCCGGCGCTGCGCTCCTCTCCCGGCGCCCGGCCACACGGACCACCGTGCCGCTTCGCGCGCCTTGCCCCGCTCCCGCGTCCCTACCCGAATCCGGCTACACCGTCACGCCGCCGGTGCAGCCCTGGCGGCGCCGCCTCACGGTCGCGGTCGCTGTCCCGCTCCTCCAACGCGGCGACCACGCCCGAGGTCGCGGTCCTCGCCCTCCGCCCGCGCTCTCTCCACGCCCGCGCCTCGGCTGCCGCTCTCGCTCCCGTCTTCGCCGCGGCGCTCACCCGCCTCTCCCCGCCCGGCGACGCCGCCGCGCCACCTTCCCCGTCCCTCTCCACTGCTCCGCGCGTCCCGCCTCCCGGCCTTCTCCGACCGCCCGTTCCTGCCGCTCCTCCGCGCACTCCGCCCGCTCCCGTCCCTCCGCCTCTTCCTCTCCCTCCGTCCTTCAACTCCCGCCCTTCCACTCGCTCCTTCAACGCGCTCCTCCACTCGCTCGTCTCCGCGCGCCGTCTCCGCCTCGCCGCCGCGCTCTTCCGTGCCGCGCCAACCAAGCTCTACATCACGCCCAACCTCGTCTCCTGCAACATACTGCTCAAGGGTCTAGTTGGGATCGGTGACCTCGACGCCGCGCTCAAGGTGCTCGACGAAATGACTGGCTGGGGGATCGTCCCGGATGTCGTCATGTACACCACGGTTCTCACTGCTTACTGCGCCAAAGGCGATCTCGAGGGTGCACAGCAGCTCTTTGATGATATTATTGCCAGTGGGCGTAGGCCGGATGCTACTATGTACACGGTGCTCATAGATGGTTACTGCCACTGTGGGAAGTTGCAAGATGCAGCAAGGATCATGGATGAGATGGAAGCCGCTGGGGTGCGGCCAAATGAGGTTACATACTCTGTGGTGATCGAAGCGTGCTGCAAGGAGGGAAAATCCATAGAGGCGCGTGATTTGACGAGGGAGATGCTAGGGGCAGGATATGTACCGGACACACCACTGTGTGCTAAGGTGGTTGATGTGCTATGCCAGGATGGAAAGGCAGGAGAGGCGAATGAGATATGGAGACAGATGGTGAAGAAGAACGTCCCACCAGATAACACTGTCGTAAGCACATTGATCTACTGGTAATGAGAACAGAATGGTTCATGAGGCAAGGAGGCTGTTCGATGAGCTGGAGAGGGGGTTCGTGCCAAGCTTGCTGACGTATAACTCGCTTATTGTAGGATTATGTGAGAATGGAGAGTTACAGGAGGCTGGTAAGGTGTGGGATGACATGGTCGAATGGCGATATGAACCAAATGCAATGACTTATGAGGCCTTGATCAAAGGTTTCTGCAAAATAGGCAAGTCAGATGAAGGTTATGCGCTATTTAAGGAGATGATGGCCAAAGGGTCCACTCCAAGCAAGTTTCTTTATCAAGCATTGGTTGATAGCCTTCCTGAGCCAAGTCATGATGATACTGTTTTCACTATCGTTGAAGTTGCAGCTTTAAGTGGTCAGGATTTCTTGGGTGGTCAATCGTGGGAAATTTTTATCAGAAAAGTGGTACATACAAATGAAACATGGAAACAGCATCTTGATTTAGTGCTAAATATGTAGCCACAGAATCAGATTATAGTGGAAGCTTGGAACATCTAGTTTTGTTCTGATACTTTTTCTTATGAAACTTACATCATTGGGCTTCTTCAGAAAATTTATCAGGTTAGTGTGTTATGTTCCCATGACATAAGACAGGTTATGTAGCAAATACACTCACAATAAAAAAAAAAAAAAATTTGTAATTGATAGTGCTTACTAGTCTAAAGACAAATCTTTCTTTGTTTATGTCATTGTGCTTCTTCAGAAAATTAATCAGCTTAAGTTGTTGTGTTTCCATGACCATGAGACACGACAAGTTCTGTAGCACATGCGCGCGCGCGCACACACACACCCCAAAAAAAGGACCTGTTATTGTCAATGGTTAGCAGCCTAAAAGATGCATCTCTCTGTTTATCTTTTATGGATGAGTTGTGTCTATATGTTTCGTTCTGCCATGGAATGACTTCTTTCCAAGCTGGAAATGGAATAGTAGTTGCTTTGGCCATAACGACCCATTTTACTTGAATATTATTGTGAAACTTCATAACTCTTAGGAATGCAAATAACACCAATTTCTCATCTCTAAATTGTTTGAAAATAAATTTAATTATTTACATTGCTCTTCGCACACTTCTTCACTTGTCATATTCTGTTCTCCCCAGTTAAAACCATGGGTTGTCATGTATACACTGGGCAGCCATCGACGACAATACCTTTTGCAGTTGGACAAGAGGCAAGAGGACATCCGTCTAAATCATTGCCCCACCAGTTCAAACTGATGTTCTCCAAGCCTAGGCATAAGTAAATCAGAACAGCCATGAATGCCAAACCAGCATCTAGTGCTCCAGAAAGCAGATAATTGTGTCGCTCCCACCAGTCACGCCGGTATCTGTAAACCACATAACCTGACAAAACCCAACACGTACCCATGTGGTGTAGTTGACTGCAGTAGCAGGTGGCATATTGCCGGTGGCACCAATCAACACGGGCATGTTGATGAGTAAGATCCAGCTCTGGCCTGGGAATGCCTTGTGTGCAAGCCATACTAGGAAGGGGGCAATAGCTCCACCCAAGAAGAACCAGTTCACTGCCGAGTAAGTGCCTAGGTCGCCAAATATTCTGCGTGGACTAATAAGACCCCAGATAACTGATGCATCATAGAACACATGATCACCGGGGCAAGTCCAAGGGCTGTCTGATGAGAGGAGCTCAGTGTTGCAGATGTTTGGGATTGTGTCCATCAACCACCATGCTGTTCCGAGGTATACAAATGCTGCAATCAGAGTTCCCACCACCTATCATGTTACAAGATGTTGTTTAGTGACACAACAAAACAGAGTCATATCTGTATCTGTGCTGAAGATATGCATAGCTTACCTGAGCCATAAACATAGTCCTTGGGGAATCTTCATGTAATGTCCCAGCTTAAAATCTTGAAGAAAAGTCAGAGCTTGACTCATGCTGATGTAACCATACACCTTGAAGCACATATTTGCAACTGGCCGTCCAGGGTACAAGTACCCCATGATGTACTCTGTGATGATGTTCAAGCCTGGAGTCTGCATACAGCAAAAGAAGCTGAAGTATCTGAACTTGCGATTGTAAAAGTGAAGAATGATTAGGGTGAACGAGTCACCTTTCTCTGGTGCTCGGCTTCGCGTTTATATGGACGGGAAGTGCCCCCGCCGTGGCTTACAAGATCTTGTTACAGATTTGCATGATACAACAAACTCTTGATCAACTTGGCCTACAATCTAGGGCCGACTATGGATACATACACCGGCCATGCACCTAGACTAGTTACAAGTTAATCAATGTACCTAAGTACAATCTATCAGCGAAGGATATCATCTAACACCCTACCTCAATCTCAGCCACATGTGAGGTTGAGATTGCGACGGAATTGTTGCAGCTTCACAACTGGAAGAGCTTTGGTGAAGCCATCAGCAACTTGATCCCCTGTATTAATAAATCGAATGTCCAACAGCTTGTTAGCTACTTGCTCACGGACAAAGTGAAAATCAATTTCAATATGCTTAGTGCGTGCATGAAACACAGGATTTGCTGAGAGGTATTTGGCACCAAGATTATCACACCACAGTCGTGCTGTTTTAGGATGCCTGACACCGATTTCAGTCATCAACTGCTTGACCCACATCATTTCAGCAGTAGCGTTTGCAAGTGCTTTGTATTCTGCCTCTGTACTCGATCTTGAGACTGTAGGCTGCTTTCGAGAAGTCCATGAGACCAGATTGCTGCCTAGATACACGGCAAAGCCTCCCGTGGAGCGTCGATCATCAACACACCCCGCCCAGTCAGCATCAGAGAAGGCGCTGACAATCATGGAAGTGGAGCGCCCAATTCGAAGCCCCAGTGACAAAGTCCCTTTAACATAGCGTAGGATACGCTTGGCAGCACTCCAATGAACAGTAGTCGGCTTATGCAAGAACTGGCAAACTTTGTTGACAGCAAAGCAAATATCAGGGCGTGTCAATGTGAGATACTGAAGTGCACCGACCAAGCTGCGATATCTGGTTGAATCTTCTTCTCCCAACTAATCACCATCAGCAATGCTGAGCTTCTGAGTGCAAGGGAGTGGTGTATCAACTGCTTTACAGTTGCTCATACCTGACCGGGCAAGGATATCTGTGGCATATCTGGATTGTGTCACCAAAATGCCCTCGTCATTCCGTTGAACTTCAAGGCCAAGGAAATAATGCAGCGCCCCAAGGTCCTTCAATGCAAAGTCTTGTTGCAGCTGGGAGAGCAACCGATCTGTAGCTTTGGGATCTGAACTAGCAACAATTATATCATCAACATAGATGAGAAGAAACATAACAAGTCCACCATGCCGAAAGAAGAATAGCGAAGTATCAGCCCTTGACGGTGTAAAGCCCAATGCAATCAACTTGGCACATAACTTGGCATACCATGCCCGTGGGGCTTGTTTAAGACCATATAGTGCCTTGTCAAGCTTGCATACGTACGAAGGATGTCGATCATCAACAAAACCGGACGGCTGATACATGTACACCTCCTCATCAAGATCGCCATGGAGAAAAGCATTCTGCACATCCAGTTGTCGAAGTGACCAATTATTAGACACTGCAATGGAGAGAACTAACCGGATCGTTGCAGCTTTGACCACCGGGCTAAAAGTCTCCTCATAATCGATCCCATACTGTTGTTTAAATCCTTTTGCAACTAAGCGTGCCTTGTACCGATCAATTGATCCATCTGCCTTGCGTTTAACCTTGTACACCCACTTGCACCCAATAATATTTCTGCCCCGAGGCTTGGGAACGAGATGCCAGGTTCTGTTTTTGAGTAGTGCCTGATACTCATCAGTCATAGCTCGAGCCCACTTGGGATTCTTCAATGCTTCATTAACAGCGTTGGGTTCACCATCAGGAACAGTAGCAAGCATCCCCCAGCGAACGGTACCGTCGGTGTAGGTCTTGGGCTTCACAATGCCATGCTGGAGACGTGTTGTCGGACGATGCACAGGAGCCTCAACAGGTGCTGGCTCGGAGGCAACAGGAGTTGGCGTAGAGTCCATGCCCGCACCGGATGCAGATGCAGCCGCACTAGATCCGAGCACAGGAGTGTCGGGATCCGTCTGCGGCTCAGCGCCACCGTCGTGCGGTGGGGGTGAAGATGGTGGCGGTGTAGACAATCCGGGCGACTCAATCTCCTGGTGCGCGTCGGTCGCTGTCACGCGTGCGGTCGGCGATCCCGATGCTGATCCTGCCACGCCTGCGTGGGACATGGCAGGAGGATCTCCTTCGGTGGCCGTGCTGTCACCCCGCGGGGGACACATGCGATGACTGCCGAACTGCTGAACGCCATGGCCGCGATCCACCGCATCTTCGCCTTGAATCTGTAAATCCTGTGTAGGAGACTTAGAGGAAACATTAGTAGGCTCAGGAGACAACTCATGTAAGTCACGTATCCTTGCATTACCAAAGTTGGATGAAGGATTTAGAAGGATATCGGGAAGGAGGGTAAGTTCTTTCCTGAGACGGGCACCGGCATTAGGGCTAAGTGTGGCAAAGGGAAAAATATTTTCATCAAATACTACATCACGGGAAATGTAGACTCGACCAGCCCCTGGATCCAAACACTTAAAACCCTTGTGAGAGTTGCTATAACCCAGGAAAACACATCGTTTGGAGCGGAATTGGAGTTTGTGATCATTGTATGGTCGGAGGTTAGGCCAACACGCACAGCCAAACGTCCTTAGATAGCTATAGTCGGGTGACGTGCCAAATAGCCGAAAGATGGGTGTGTCATTGTCAAGGACTTTGGTAGGAAGGCGATTAATGATGTAAACGGCAGTAAGGAAAGCCTCGTCCCAAAATTTAAGGGGCATTGATGCATGCGCTAGAAGTGTGAGGCCCATCTCAACTATATGCCTATGCTTACGTTCTGCCGACCCGTTTTGCTGGTGTGCATGAGGGCAGGAGAGATGATGTGAAATGCCGATGCGTTTAAAGAAAGAGTTAAGAGATCTATACTCCCCTCCCCAATCACTTTGAACAGCAAGAATCTTACAATTAAACTGCCGTTCAACTAATTTTTGGAAATCAGTGAAACACTGAAAAACTTCGGACTTATGACGCAAGAGGTAGATCCAAGTAAACTTGGAGAAATCATCAATAAATGACACATAATATGAATGCCGGCCAACTGATGTGGGTGCCGGTCCCCAAACGTCTGAAAACACAAGCTCCAAGGGTCTAGTAGACACACTAGATGACCGAGGATAGGGCAATTGATGACATTTGCCCAACTGACAAGCATCACAAACATGTTCATTATTCAAATCTCTAACAAAGGACAGTTTATGCTGATTAAGGACTTGAGCTACGACAGGTGAAGCAGCATGGCCAAGACGGTGATGCCAAGTGGAGACAGACGGCTTGAAGGCAGCATGGGCTTCTTTATTCTGGTGGTAGCTGTGCGTAGCGGCATGGACTGGATAGAGGCCCCCTTCACATGGACCTCTGAGGAGCATTCTCCTCGTCTTCTGCTCCTTAACAACAAAACAATCAGGATGAAACTCAATGAAGGCTCGGTTATCACGCACTAGGCGGTTTACAGAGACTAGATTTTTGTTGGTGGATGGAACATGAAGAACATTATTGAGATGAATCTTAGTGGAAGGAGTATGCAAGGTACTATGACCAACATGAGAGATCTCCATACCTGCACCGTTTGCAGTGTGCACACGGTCACCACCATGGTACTTGTCGCGAGTGGTGAGGCGCTCCAGGTCGCCGGTGATGTGGTCAGTAGCACCCGTGTCCATGTACCAGTTGGAGTCCACTCCGTACGAGTGAGTCATGGCAGACGAGGCTGACTTGGGAGGAGGTCCATTCACAGAAGAATCGAAACGCTTGAAACAACGATGGGCAGGATGACCTTCCTTACCACAGATCTGGCAGTAGACGCCTGGTTGGAAGTTCTTGCCTGGTGGACGACTCTGGCCACGCCCTCCTTTGCCACCGCGGGTGAAGCCCCCACGGCCACTGCCCGTCGTAGAACTACCTCGGGAGTTGTTGTTGCCGGCGTTCCCACGGCCACCTCCCTTGGCGACGAGATTGGCAGATGACTGATTGCCACCACCGCCATCTCTTATCTCCTTGCGCTGCTCACAGCTGACGAGCTGGGTGTAAAGTTCACCCAAGGAGATGGGTTCGACCCGGGCGGACACCGCCGAGATCACAGACTCGTATGTGTCGTCGAGTCCGATGAGGATGTAGGACACCAGCTCGTCGTCTTCTAACTTGCGCCCGGCCGACGCCATGTCATCGGCCAAGCCTTTCATCTTCGTGAAGTAATCACTGATGGAGGAGGCGCCCTTGGTGCTGGTCGCCAGCGCCATCCTTGTGGCGATCAGCCGCGCACGGCTTTGAGATGCAAACATCTCCTCGATGGCCGCCCATATGGTGGAGGCCGTCGTCTTCGTCGAGACCTGAGATTGGATCTCGCGCCCCAAGTTGGACAGGAGGTAGGACACCACAGTCTGGTCCTTGGCCATCCAAGTCTCGTACTCGGGGTTCTCCACGGGGTCTTCTGGCTGCGAGTCACCATCAGGCTTCTTGGTGGTCTCCTTGGGTGGGAGGTACATCGCTGGTGGAGTCGCCGCCGGCTGAATGAAGGTCGCAAGTCGAGCTCCTTTGAGGGCCGAGAGGACCTGCGCCTTCCACAGCACATGGTTGCTGCGGGTGAGTTTCTCGCTCAGTGGAAGAAGGAATACGCCGAGAGAGGACGCAATAGGTGATGCGGAGGAGGAGGAAGCGAAAGCCATGGGAATCCGATGGGAAACAGGCTCTGGATACCATGTAAAAGTGAAGAATGATTAGGGTGAACGAGTCACCTTTCTCTGGTGCTCGGCTTCGCGTTTATATGGACGGGAAGTGCCCCCGCCGTGGCTTACAAGATCTTGTTACAGATTTGCATGATACAACAAACTCTTGATCAACTTGGCCTACAATCTAGGGCCGACTATGGATACATACACCGGCCATGCACCTAGACTAGTTACAAGTTAATCAATGTACCTAAGTACAATCTATCAGCGAAGGATATCATCTAACAGCGATCTTCAGCTAATATGCACAGGGTGTTAAAAACTGGTACCTGGTTCGTTGTCGCTGTGATTATTCCAATTGGGAGGGTGAAGGAAAAGGCAAGGGCACATGCAAGCAAAACACCCCACCAAGGCAGCTGGAGTTGCTCAATATAGTATTCACAGGCAAATATGGTGACGGCAATGTTAGCAATGAGGATGCAGATGAACCACCACTCTGGACCTGCTTATATCTCCTCATAAGCTTTGTATGTATGTCCACCTTTTTTTCTTGAAAAGCCGATTTACTTAATTGCCAAATTTCACTGCACACAAGCACAGCATGATTCTTAACTTCACTATTTTGTTTTCCTTATCAGAATGAGGAACTCCAGAAGAAGTTGCTCACCTTCCGTGGAAGAGGAAAACATGAACAATTGAAGCGGTAAGGGATGCGAAACCGACACCATAGGTGACAGCAAAGAAAGTACTGAGGTATAGCGGACCATTCTTCTCATACGCCTCCGTAGCAAATTCTTCTCATACGCTCTCACATGCTGGCCACCCCTACGTGCTCATAGCCTCTCGTGCGCCGTGTGCTCTTCTCCGATGGTGGGGGATATGGTTTCGAACAGAGAGGGGAAGGGACAAGGGAGAGAGAGAAAAGGCAATATTTACTAATAATAGACACAAGATTTACATAGAGTTTTCGTTGATGTGTCCATCGTGGAATGCGTGTCTAGTTTTTACTGTTGGGATTGCCCTAGAAACAGACTGTAGGAGAAAGCAATATGATTGCTGCATTTGGTACCTTGTAGAGGCAGGAATATATTTCCATTATCTAAAAAAAGGTTCCATTTGGTACCTCGATTTGATATGGATCATATGATTGCTGCATTTGCATCATTATTGCACAAAATCTTATAAACGTCTCCTTTCGATCTCCTAGGAGTTAGGGAAAACAAATCAACAAATCCCCGTACAAAATTAATGATGAAGCCAACACAACACAAAACATACAATCTCGTGTGCAAACAAAAACATCAAGACGTACTACGTCTCTGCATGGGGGAATTAATTAAGCACAAATAATGGAGAACTAGCTCCATGCTGACACACACACACACGCATACATTGGCCTAGTCTTCTCAAGCTTACAGACGACCAGTTGATGATTGCTTGTTCAGGGTCGGCCGAGTTACGCCGATGTGGGTGGTGAGCGCCCACAGCACGGTGATAAACTCTCCTCCATGCACCAGGACCTGCTCATGCCCCTTGACGCGCTCCTCCTCGTTCGACGGCGCCACGAAGACGATGAGCTCCGTCCACACGTCAGCCAACACCTTCCACACCGTTCCACAGCGGTTACCTTCCTCCCTTAGCAAGTCGCGTGCTAGTTTTGCTCCGTTCATCACCATCTTCCTCTCGTCGTCATCACTGATCTGGCCTGCTGCTTCTGCTTGATGGCCTGCTCTTTCCATGATCCTCTTGACCCTCGTACTCTTGGACGAGAGGAAGTAGGCCGGACACCCAATCATGCTCTTCAGCTCCGCCTTCATGTCCTCAAACACACTCTCCGCCTTCTCCTTGTTGTCCGGTAGCAGCTCCGGATGGAACGCCACCAAGTAAGCGCAGTACTTGGACAGCCTAGTTGCCACCCTGCTGAGAGCAACTTGGTCTTTACTCTGAGGGGCACACTTGACCTCCAAGATGCTGGTAGCGATGTGCCATGTCAGGATGACCTCGGTGACGCTATCGCTGTCACAAGCCCATTTGAGCTGATGGTGCATTTCCAGCACGGACTTGCCATTGGTAAGAGGGGTGTCTTCGCGATCATGCGTCACAAGGCAATCTATGATGGATCGCTTCAGGCTGTTAGTCGCCGGCTTCGATCCTACTGCCAAGGAGAGTCGGGAGAAGAATGGTACGAGGAGTGGCCAGCGAAGGTTCAGCACGGAGAATTGCTTTAGCCTAAGGTCGCCGTGGCTCATCTTGCTCCGTAGCCACAGCAGGCGGCGGAAGGCTCCGCTGAAGGTGGCGCTCTCACGCCAACGGCGTTTGGCGGTGTAGTCGCATAGCACGGAGACTATGAACCAGTTGGAGAGGAGGAAGACGAGGAACTCCCATATCTCCTCGTAGAAGAAGATTATGAACAGAAAGACAGTGATGGCAAGGTCTACCAGGGAGAAGAAGGCTGGGGGATATCCATGGGCAGCTCTAGCTACGAGGCACAGGACTATGTTTGGAACCCCTGACCTTAACGTATAGTTGTCCGTGCGAAGGCTTTTGAATGCATAGCCAACGTCTCCGTTGCCACAGAGGACAATGGACATGAGGCACAGGACGGCCACGACGACTGGCAGTAGGAAGTAGTTTGCTACGAGGAAGAAGGGGCTCGCGAAGACGACGGGGATGACAGAGTGGTAATACTCACTGAGGAAGTTCACCTCGTCGCTCATCACTTGGAACAGCGCCTCTGCCGCCGCGTCGCCCTCGCTGCCGCCGTTATTGTTGTTGTACAGGCCGTTCAAGATGAGCCTCCGGCAGTCGCGAGACTCCTGGTCGGTCATCGCCGGCAGGTGCTCGAACCGCCGGCGCAGCAGCTTGAAGAGGGCGAACGAGAGGCAGAGCCTCTTGAGGCGTTGGTTCTTGTCGTAGTGGGCGAAGAGCTGGTCGTCGGACTCGGCGAGCTCCCAGACCTTACCGACGGTGACGATGCTGTGGTTGGAGGCGACGTCGTTGAACTTGTAGCCATCTGCGGTAGCCTTCTTCACCAGATTCTTCTCTCCCATGACGATGTAGTTACACCTCCTGAGCAGCTCGTTTCCAGTTCCATTTCCACCCTGCAGCAGTGCACCATGCTCCACGTCGACATGGTCACCTGCAGGTGCTGGGTGGGATTGCTGACGCTCGTCACCGTGGTCACCAGCAGCTGCATGGTGGTGCTCCTGACGCTTGCTGTCTAGCATCTGAGCCATGTAGGAGGTGAGCACGGAGGCGTTCTTGCCGTGGGCGTATGAGCGCTTGCCGACCTCGGTGAAGGCAATCCGCTGCGCCACTTTGGTGGCGCAGAGGATCCAGAGGATGCCGAACACCGCCTTCCGGCCGGCGCTCCTGATGTTGAAGAAGACGAGGCTTCCCAGCCAGACGACGCGGCCAGCGCGCTGGATGGTGGCGGAGTAGCCGCGCATGCGGATCTCGTCCACCTTCTTGCGGAGGAGCTCCACCAGGAGCATCCACACCAGGATCAGCCCGGCCGTCAGGGAGGGTCTGCGGCACCGACAGTGGAGGAGGTCGAGCTCGAGCTGGAGCTGGAGCTCGCGTTCTTGGCCTCCGAGAAGAGGTAGGACATGACGGGGAGGAAGAGGGAGAGCGCCGACGAGAGGAAGAGCCGGACATTGGGGTCCAGGATGGCACTCACGTCGGAGATGCCGCTGAAGAGGTTGAGGTTGAAGAAGAGGCCGGCGAGGACGAACATGATGACGGAGGAGGACACGATGGTCGGCTCATCGCTCTTGTCGGTGTAGGAATCCGTGAGGTTGGTGATGTATGAGTTCATGTTTGGTGGGCATAATGTTGTCATGTTAAGGTAGACGCTATGGTTAAAAACTGCCATTGCTAGATGTGGAAGACTGTTACAATCTTCATTAGTGTACGTAATCTAGCAGGTTTGGTCGTAGGCCCCTGGATCCGACATTGGCACATTACATGCTATATAAGGCAAGCTAGTTTGCCTTGCAAGCTCTGCATGCGTTCGTGGTCTGCTTGGTCTCGTCAATGGCCAACGGTATCGCGTGCATGCTAAGTTTTGGTTTGGTATCCAGCAACATAATTAAGATACTAGCTAGTGTTCAAGTTCAAGCTAGCTCACGTGCTTGGTATTAGTGAACTAGTCGACTGAGGAGACAGAGTATGATCTCTTGCTTTGTTGCTAGGTTTTAGTCTTATCGAAAGTGCTTGGTATATATATATATATATATATATATATATGATTGGCTTCTCGGATAGTTTATTTTATTTGGTATTTTATTGACTTCAGAATAATCTTTCTTTACCAAAGGATGCAAAGAGCAGCATCAGTATGAGAGAATACGTGAACTAGTGTATTTCTCTTGTCTTCCTCCGTATTTGCATTTATTATTTCCGCTAACTTTGCTTTAGCAAAAGACACACCATGCAATCAGTCGCCTTTAATTTGGAATCTGCTTTAGTTATGCTAATTTACAACTGACTGAACTTCGAGCACTAAGAAAATAAAAGCTCTGAGGAATATTTTTAGTCCTTATACCATCTAATATATATGATCACGTGCTCAGCAAGGTAATGGGTTTTCTTGTATATGCAATGCTCTTCTACAGACGAAATAAAGGAATATTTTTATATATACCACCGCTAAGAATAAGATAAGATGTAATTTCATCTATACCGTCAGATCTAGGGATGAAAACTGTCAGAAAACCCCTCGATTGTTTTTTTACTTCTACACTTGAATACAAAACGAAAGCGAAAGCAGTAAAAGCCGACACGAAAAAACAAACACGAAAACTTATGGAATTTTGAGAATTTCAAAAACGAACTAATTCAGAATTATGTCGAACACGGTTGCATGAAAAATCAATATCGGAATATTGACCCGTAGGACCAAGTGCATAACAATTAATTAGCAAGTCATACAACTTTCATATAAAAAGTATCTCCATTTGACACCATATAAGAATGATATGATATTTCTAAAGTAACAAGCACTTGCACATGATTAATCTATTGCTGACATTATTTATTATTTCTTTAAACATCTTAATGATCTCAAATGAAAAAAGGAACGGAAATATCCTGAACCGGACCACATCGTTAAGATGTTCAAACAAATCTGAGTAATATGTACACAAAAATACTCAGATGTCATTGACTAGCTTGGTGGGTATATATGGTGAAAATTACTCAGATTTCATTGACTAGTTTGATGTCAGATGTAGTACACACAAAAAAGTATTCAGATGTCATTGACTAGTTTGATCAGTTTCCGTTCAAGGTTTATTTTAGACGATCTAACTTCTTTGATTCACATTTCTTCCCTTCCAATTTCCCCACATCTCTAGCCTCTCTTTCGTCCGAATAGGCATACCCATGGTCACAGTTATATAACTACACTGCACTAAGCTCGACTGACATAAGATGGTGGCTCTCAAATTTTAAGCAACACCAACAACCTTAACCCTTGTTCACCCCTTGTAGGTTCAAATCCCTAGAACTAAGATCACACCAAGACAAGTCCTTAGGGTCATCACACTAAGTCAAGTGCTTAAGTCATTGCACACAAGCAATAGGTCCTTAAGTGAGGAAATGTAAACCTTTTTTAGATAATGGATTAAAAAAATCCAGCCTCTACATCCGGGGATGTACACAGCTAAAAAGTACAAAAGAGACAGAAAAACAACAACAACAGAAAAGCCATAGTCTTATAAATCGACCAAGACAATACAACAACAAACTAAATGCTTCGACCCTCTATTTGATTAACGAGAGGGCGTCCATGGCTTGCCCTTGACGCCGCAGCTGGGTCCCAATTACCGTAGTGCAGGGCGTGGCTAGGAGGTGTGCTTGTGTTGGTGCCTTCAAGAAGGTAAATGGCGTCCACAGATGCCACCATCAACGAAAGAGGAGGAAGTTACAGCGACGCCTCCAAGGGGGAAAATGACGTCGATTGCGTCATGGCCGCCGGCCCAGCATCCCCAGGCAGGGTTTTCACCCGTATTCCAAGATCCTGTAAAGCACATCCAAGCCGAACCTTCACACGACGAGATGCCGGAGATAATCGGCAGGGTCTTCACTAGATGGAGCGAGGTAGCAGAAAGAAACAGAGGGCGACAGTGTCCTTTGGTGTGGATGTCGGAGTTGATTAGCGAGTCGCCTGGGAGCGACGTATTCTCGAGCCGAGAGCCTGTTGTAGTTGATCCAGGCCACGACCTCGGGGAGGGCGGGTTGGGCGGTGTGTTGAATAGCCGGTGCCAACGCCAGCATCCCCATCCGGTGCTCGGGGGTCTAGATCGACCCCCGGTTGTCGCCAGGGGAAATATCCCCGACCCAAGGCAATGCCCGCCGAGTCCGCATCGCTGGAGCACCACCCGCACCGAGAAGGCCGCAACAGGGGCAGCAGCCCGGGCGGATCCAGTCCCTGAAATACCCGGATCAGCCCGCCGCCGCGGACTCCTAAACGGCGAGGTACGCTGGCCGCCGATCCGTCCATCCACCAAACGGTGGAGAGAACGGTGCCGCCATCTGCGTCGCCAAGCCCACCAAGGCGCGAGCCATATCGCCGCCAAGAAGCCGCCACCTCGCAAGACCGCCCGAGCGAACGCCGCACCAACCCTAGGTCGGTCCGCCGCCGGGCCGATCCGGCCGCACCAACCGCGGGGAAGCCCGATCCAGCCATGGGGAGGCCGGATCCGGCCGCGGAGGAGCCGGATCGACCCTCACGCCGCCCCGGCGATCACCGGCGCCGAAGGAGCGAGGGGGAGGGAGGTGGAGCCGAGAGGGGGAGGAAAGAGGGAGAGGGACGGGAAGGAGAGCGGCGGCCGCCACCGCCCGACGACTTGGTGGGCTTGGCGACGTGGACGGCGAGGTGGGATGGGGGCCTTGTGGCGGCGGGGGGGAGCCCTCGAGTCGCTCCCCGAGGGAGACGACGCGAGGGAGACGAGATATTCCACTAGCTAGGTACCTAGGAAATGTAAACCTATCTAGGACTATATATCGAAACAAAACCAATCATACGTGTCGAACACACAGGTTGCAAGGAATGTATGTTCAGAAATTTTGAAGAGATGACAAGCAACAGCTTGGTTTCCACGTGGTATTGGTAGTTGCCGCAACAGTTTGAGTTTCCACGTGGTATCGGTAGTTGCCACAATCCCCTAGTCCACGCTAAAGCACCTACTATGTATTAAGCTCCCTTAAGTTACAAAGGCCAAGATCTACTAGGAGCTAGTACCCATTCTCTCCACTCTAGATTGGCTAGTTTCTTCAAACCAAAAGCACAAATCTAGGAGCTTTCCAACAAGAACACCGTACCACCAATGGAAGGTCACCTAGTCTTTCACTGGGCTATCTACTCTACTGGCAAACACGAAGTGCAAAAAGTTTTCAACTTCCACTTGAACATACTCCAGGCCAAGATAAAAAAAGATGCACACAAAGATGACTCTAACTAAACTAAATCTCTTGACTTCAAATGCCCTCAAACCCTTCGCAATTCAATACCTGTCAATATAGTCATTGTAAACCCTTCGCAATTCAATACCTGTCAATATAGTCATTGTAATACAACAAGGGCTCCACCAAGAGATGAAACTCCAAAGGAGGACAAAGAGTTTGAATATTAGCCATCAGAACAAAATTTATCGATTACGAATTTGAACAAAATGGATAAGGTCCATTATTTCCTCCTCCTAGGCCTTAGTCACTCACACCTATCTCATATCTGCCCCAACCGTAGCAAATGCATCCCCTTCCAAATATCCTCCTCCCATCCACGTGAAGTTTTTTTTTTCGATAGAATCGACGTGATGGTTTTTTCTCTCACTGGAGCAAGTGGCCGCAGATGATGTGGTAGTGGAGTCCCATGTCGATCGGTCACAACGGTCTATGCATGCGCGTGCATGTGGCTGTGAAGGATCGGACGTGCATGTAAGGCCATGGCATTGTTGGGCTAGTAGTCACACAGCAGCATCGCGTGTATGCCAAGTTTCGGTTTGGTATCCAGTAACATATATAATCTACTTGTGTTCAAGCTCACGTTACTATACTGCTATAGGCTGAGAGAAGAATGTCTCTTGCTTGCCAAAGCCACGTCAAAAGTGCATAGCATGCATGATTGGCTTTTCTCATATATCACCGGCCTATGTTCTGCCTTTTGTGTTTTATTACTTCTTTACCAAAGGGTGCAACATGAGAATACGTGAACTAGTATATATTTATGATTTATTACTATTTCCACTAACTTTTCTTTATCAAAAGACACACCATGGAATCAACCGGTCTCCTTCGGGTGGACCTCAAGGGTCTGATGATGTGGCTAAGATCAATATATTGTTGTGTATAAGACTTATGGGGTATAACCTAGATAACTCCTTTGATTTACATGGGCAATAAAAAATTGTTACTATCTCCAGAAATAGATATTAGTTTTAAAAAAGCGGACAGTCAAGACACCCAATAAACTAATCTCTATGAAAATAAACTAATTAATAGAGATGCGTCTCCAAAGAAGTTTGTCTTAAAAAAGAGGTCCATTTTCAGGCGAACCACTTAGTAGCTAGACCTACCTCTGAAAATTGATATCTGTCCATATAGCATTCCAAAAGAGGCCTTTCGTACAACCCCATTTACCCACCTTTGGATATAGTTTTTGTAGTAGTTGGTTAGTGCCCACCTTAACATACACAAGTTGTAGCTTTCAAACCATTATAAACCAAGCCTTTCATCAAATGGGTGGTTATAGATGGCATTTTGGTGAACCTATTTTCACACTACAAAGGGAATCCAGGAAAGAATTCTTGTGACTAGTAGGGGATGTTCTGAACCACGGTAGTAATTAAGTAGACCTTGTGAATGATCTTGTGAAGCAAATAAGAGTGCACTAATAAATACATTGATCTACATCAGTGACATTCGCTTCTATGAAATTATTGACGTGCACTTCTCCGAGTAGATGGTACGACGTCATGAAGTTCTAGGAATTTAAGTTAGTCTTGTTTGTGGGCTGTAATGAACTATTCTGAATTGTTATGGTTTGTATTGATTATGTGTGTAATGAACTATGTTTGCATGAACAACTTTTGGGAACCACTTGGACACATCTTGTGTGTAATGACTTTATTTAAATTATCATAATTTGTATGAACCTCATGAATTGGTGCGAAGATCTTTGTAATTGCAAAAAGAAACTAAAATGAAATAAGAAAAAACAAATAAGAGAAAAGAAAATAAAAACAAAAAAGGGGATATGAAGTACTGGCCTGGAGCCTAATTTGGTACGGTTTGTAAAATGAACCGTAATCGGGGCTAAAGGGGTGACCTTTAGTCCTAGATCAGCAATCCCGGTTGGGAACCCGGGAGTAAAGAGGGTTTACCAATCAAGATTATAGCCCAATACTATATAATTATATTAGTGACGGGCAATAAAAAATTGTTAATATCTCCAAAAATAGATATAAGTTTAAAAAGTGGACAGTCAAGACACCCAATAAACTACTCTCTATGAAAATAAACTAATTAATAGAGATGCGTCTCCAAAGAAGTTTGTCTTAAAAAAGAGGTCCATTTTCCGACGAACCACTTAGGATCGAGCTAGACCTACCTCTGAAAATTGATATCTGCCCATATAGCATTCCAAAAGAGTCCTTCAATACAACCCCATTTACCCACCTTTGGATCGGATATAGTTTTTTTTTTTCTAGTAGTGATGCCCACGACAGTTGTTAAACAAAAGGATGAAGGATTATATTGCTAGCATTCGATTACCTTTGTTTGGTGATGAATTCTTAATGGGAGCCTAACAATACTATCCCAAGCTTTTTAAACCTGTTTCCTTTCTTGAAGGACTTATTTATGATGAGAAGAAAGTAGCAAAGATAGCGCTGACTCAAAAAAGGTAGGTAATGCATGACCACTCTTTTTGTTGCCCTCTCCTTAATTGGTTCTAAGCCCAAGTCAGTGTTCCCAAAGGTGCTTTTATTACATTACATATTTGGATACTCCCTCCGTAATCATATGACGTTTAGGACAACGACACGGTCTCTAAAACACAACTTTGATCTATTGTTATTTTAAAAATATTTATGAAAAAATGATATATGTATACTTTTTTTGATGAATATGTATACTTTTATGAAAGTATTTTTCAAGACAAATCTATTCATATAGTTTTCACATTTGCAAACTCAACAACTTAAAAATTATTGATGATTTATATTTCCAATTTTTGACTCAAACCTTTTCCAAAACGTCAAGTTTTATGAGTACAGAGGAAGTATCTAATAACTTGTCAAGACTCATCCTGACTTACTAATTTATAGTAAAAAAGGTTCATTATTCTGACTTAAGCCATCATCCTTTCATTACAATTTATAGAGTCAAGTAGTACTGCTACGCTAGCTGTATGGAAACTAAACCTATACTCCTTTTAATTTGTCCCTAAATATAACACCTACAAATAATTACTCTTCCATCGTGAAATATAAGGTATTATATTCTAAGAATTCTATAATTCTCCCAGCGGTTTCATTTTAACACCCAAGGAAATTCCTGGCCGCCAAGGCAACATTCTGTTGGAATTTAGATGGGCTTGGCCCAATAACAAAATCCTGAAATTCCTATTAAATCTCAAAGGCCCATTCATGAAGTACAAAGGAGGGAGTGTAATTCCTTTAGTACCACATTGCTAATGGAAGGTGGAGTGAACCAACTTAAATATGAAAGTGTGGTTCTCATCTTCTCAAGTCTAGTGTGAGAAGGAGAAAGGGAACTCCACAAGCTCACTCGCCACGCCTCGCGGGGCGGAGGGCGCGGGCGCATGACATGCGCGTCAATGGTCCGCTGAAATCCAGCTCCTCCTCACCTTGCGGGTTTGCAGTCTCCTTATGTAGTTTTAGTTTTGGTCTTTTGGTTTGCAGAGTTCTAAACGAACACGATTTGTAGAGTCCTAATCGGTTGCCACGAGGTCGGTTACTCGGACTATATAATCAGCCGACCATGCTAAAACGCATCCAATCAAAAGCTTAGGGTTTTGCCTCTTCTCGGTGTTCGCGCCGCCCGCCGCCAATCTCCAGTCCGATCGCTTGCGTGCACCAGCGACCGGGCGGCAGGTCTTCGAACCGTCGTCTTTGTGATCTTGCACCGGGAGAAGGCGAATAAGGTTTTGGGAAGTGCTCTTCGCGGACCGCTTCGATCTTCGTCACGGCTCGTCTTCCGGGAAGGACACGTGGAGGACTGTCTCGTCGTCGTCTTCATCGTCAACTTCTTCGACTTCTTCCGCCGCCGCTGATCGACGATAACGACAATGACCTGGAGGACCTCGGCTTAGCTTTCAGGAACCTCTCCATTACGTTGTCCTCAATGTCAAGCAGGTATCCCCAAGATTCAATCTTTGTGTTAGTCATGTTCGATCTATTCAATCTATCTGCTGTGCTAGTTGTGTTTACACTGGTCATGATATGCTATTTGCTATTGAATCATGCTATGATCTGTAATATACTTTTATGCTATGCTAGTATGCTTCACATGCTTTATCAAGTAGATCTGTTCATTATGATTTATATTATGGAATTAATCTGAAATTGTCTAATATCTTAACACATTACAGTTTCCTATAGTGTATATTATATACGACCAGGACAAAGCTAATGTCACAGTAACCTCCCTTAATATGGTGTGATCAATTTGCGACATGAACTGTCAGAAACAGAAATAAAATAAAAAAAAACTGCTTGCAATGTGACCACCGAGAAGTAATCAGGTTGACGTAATATTCACCAAACGAAGCCTCAAATATGCTACAGTAAACATCAACAAGATTGAAAGCACACTATTAAAGTTCCATTCATTATACATGGCGCTCCAATATATGCTCGTCCTGAACAGGCCACTTAATAAACAAAAAATTAAAGCAATTCATAAAGGATCCCACTGCAGATGGCTTAGAATTGTTTGTACTACGCTGTGCTGTCGCGTCCGTTAAGCATTTGAGTGACCTCTTTGAGGCATTTGTAAAACTGGCGTTGCCTAATAGGACTACGTGTACCCATGTCCATGGAATCTGATTCTTTATCTGAAATAAAGGGGATCCTGTTACAAAAATTGTCACTAATGAGCATCTAGAACAGGTTTTCTGTTACAAAAATTCCCATACACACACTACTTGCGCTCACCATGCACACACAAGTTTTCTCTCTTAGTATACCACAACAAAAAAGAAAAAATTAGAAAAGACCACAACAAAATTTAAGAAGGGAAATATAGTTGGAGGGAAAGAGACCGGACAAGAGGAATTCATGGCAGAAATCAAAGAGAGGAGACAGCAGGAATGATAAGGGTTATCAGCAGCATTGTCATGTTATAAAATGGGACTCGATCGATTCTGGTCTGATAATGAGTGTGATACGCCAAGAATTATTTGGACGGAGAGGACTTAAAGAACAGGTGAAAAGAAGTATCATGATTTTTTTTTGGAGGGAGTGGGGGGCTAAACAACCTACAAAACCCACTACAGAGTTTTTGAATGAAAAAAAACCCATTACCATATGCATGTGTAGTTTAACGACTGAGCTTTTTTTTTTTTTTATAGTTTAAAAAGGCAGAGAAATTATTGTCGTTCACAGAGATTTGTTTGAGGTAGTATCCTTTCTGACTCTGGGAAACAACACTTTCGTTCTCTTTTCAATTTCATGGGAGAGTATGACACTGCAAGGTTGAACTTTCGAATAGTTTTCTTACTTTTTGGGGATTTGGTTTCCTTTGGCGATCTCATCTGACAATCATACACTCTTATATTTTATTTGTCTTTCTTTTCAATCATGCACTTGTGTTTCTTATTATTATTTCATATATATAAATGGGTATGTCATCGGGAGTCATACATATATAGGTATTCTAATTCCTTCCTTTATTGCGAATCATACGCTCGTGTTTCTCGCCTTTCAATATCATAGTGTAGCCTATACAGAACGAATAAAAGGTGATGTTCTGAACCTTCCTCTTTTTTATCCCTCCCCCTTTGATCATATTGTACCCTATATAGAATAAGGCATCATGAATTATTAAAAAGTATACTTGATTAGCAAGGCAACACGCTAAGAACCATGCCTCTGTCCGGGTTACTAAAACTAGTTTGACGTGTTCATACTGCAGTGTAGTGTCCTCGGATCTATATTATGAGTCATTCTACCTTTTCTAGATAACTTTTTACAATGTATCTAGACATAACTACCTAGGTGCTTAGCCAAAGTTATGTATCTAGAAAATCTGAACAACTTATAGTTTAGAACAGAGGAGGGATAGTGTGGTTCCTAGGGGTGTTACAAGTAGTGCGTAATTTTGTAAAGGAAATGGTGAATGTAATATCATATCTAGGTAATAACTTGTCATTTCATAGAAATATTTCATAGTTCGTGATAAAGATATTTCTGTAATAATCTCGTCAAGAAATATCAATGATTCAGATATTGGCAACACACGGTAGTTCTTACTTGTGATGTCCCTTCCTTTTTCAACCTCTAGAAAGCATATGGAGAATGCTAACAAAATGAAAAACGCAATGTTAAGTTGATCGAGATGGATAGGTATAGATTCCCCGGCGGTGCACCATCAGGGAAATTCGATTTTAATTTTCCTGACGGTTTTTCCAATTTCTCTGACGTCTTTTCACACCGTCAGAGAATTTCGATTTTCGTCTCGCGTTGGTATGTAGCAGTGTGATCGAGCGATGTGGTAGAGCTCATAGCAGTGGCGGCGCTTGCGTGCAAACAGCAATACAGCAGCGATAACACTGCCGGCGTGCAGCTACGATGATGACTCCAGCGTGGTCTCGTGCATTTTGCTCTGATTACCGTCACGACCAAGATGTCATGCTTGCGCCGAGAGTTGGGCACGACTTGGTGGCCTCGCATAGCACGACCACGACTAGGATATAGTGCCTAACCGGGTAGTGCCCAATAGTACCATATCTAATAGTGCTACTAGAGTCGTGCTAGTACAGTCCTACCAATTTTGAGATCAATATTAATTTGATCCACCTCATCACATGAAGTTAGATGAAGACAAATTTATATCAAATTTATAATGCTTAAAGAGATCTACAATTCTGTAGTTGATAATGTTTTTATTAAAATCATTTAGGGTGCCTAAAAATTATTTTAAGTTCTTAGGTTTTGAAATTTAAATTTATAAAATTTTCAAGTGACTTTGGATGAAAATACAATTTATACCAAAGGTGTAGTACGTACTCAACAAGATCAAAAACTTTTCTAATTTGAGAGTGGTTAGTAGGAAAAGAAATAGTATTCATTGAACTTAGATGTTCATAGGAAAGAAAACCATCCTTCACTTAGTCACAAGAGACTTTATGGCGTAGTGATAGCGCAGATTTGCGTGAGTCAAGAGGACATGAGTTTGGTTCCTTGGAACTACATTCTTGAAAAATCACATGACTTGCGACCCTGGTGCTTTACTAGTGTGGGCTTCTCACGATACTAGTGGGCTAGCTTCTTACGATTATAGTTTGGATGGAACACAAGGTAACATATATATAGTTAGACCAAAAGAGAAGGATACATCAAGAACATTTCTCCATGAGGCTAAATATATATAGGCGATGGCACCAAAACAAATTTTAACTTTGTTTTTGACAACCTGAATCACTGTGTTAGTTCTAACACTTGTAGTGGTACCTTGAGAAACAATGGCGATTCTTATTCAAAAAAGAAACACTGGCGATTCCAAATAGCGGCAGCGATGATTGGTTTTGGAGAAGTAGCATTGATCTTCAGC
Source organism: Hyparrhenia diplandra (assembly GCA_015847255.1). Lineage (NCBI taxonomy): Eukaryota > Viridiplantae > Streptophyta > Magnoliopsida > Poales > Poaceae > Hyparrhenia > Hyparrhenia diplandra. The sequence goes on along the minus strand of JADLZK010010643.1, from coordinate 27,217 downwards.
TTTGTAGTTGTGCTTGCTAATAGCCTAATAATAAGGATCGAATTAAAGGGAGCAAGGACCAAGCTTTGGTTATTAATTGCCGCTCTTGTAGTGCCTATATATACATGGCCATGCCATGCCAGAGAGGCAGAGTCCATGGGAACTTGATTGGAAGCATGGTTGAGCTGTAGCAACTAGCTAGTGTTTTGCAGGAAAACATATAGCTATTCACTCAAAGCTAGCCATGGCTTTCGTTTTGGTTCCACTGTTCCTTGTCTTGCTTTGTCCTTTTCCTCCTCTTGTCCGTGCAGCAGAACGTGAACATGGAGACGACTACTACATGGTCGTGGCCATGAGCTCGCTGAAACCGAAAGCCTCATCCTACTGCTTGGGACACAGGGGTATGTAGATATATGTTGGTCAGGCAATGGAGCATGTGTGTTTTATTTTATATAAGGACCTACGTGCGTGTGAGTTGTGTTACATCTGACGACATGCGCATGCAGTGACTCCGCCCCCCAACCGCACGTGGATACCAGTGGATCTCCCTCACGGCCCGTGCTCGACATCGTCGTCGAACGCGCCGCCGTCCATGGCCGAGCTGCTCCGCCGGGACCAGCGCCGCGCCGATGACGTCCAGCGGAGGCTGTCTATTAGCAGCAACGGCACCAACGAAAGCAAGAAAGACCACAAGGGAGAGGCTAATACTACTGAATCGGACCTCAACACAGGGGCATATTTGCAACTCCAGCTTGGCTCAAGGCCGCAGAAGACCGCATATTCAACGGCGATGAGCATTGACCCTGCAGCGACCGGCGGAATTGGGGCGTCGTCGGCGCTCCTGCCGGGCGTGATCCAGACGGTGGTGCTGGACACGGCGAGCGACGTGCCGTGGGTGCAGTGCGTGCCGTGCCCCGTGCCGCCGTGCCACCCCCAGACGGACACCTTCTACGACCCGACCAATTCCCCACGTACGCCGCCTTCTCCTGCGGCTCCCCTCCTGCCGGCAGCTCGGCCCCTACGCCAACGGCTGCGTCAACAACCAGTGCCAGTACCGCGTCACCTACCCCGTCGACGGGTCGTCCACGTCGGGCACGTACAGCTCCGACCTGCTCACGCTCAACCCGACCACCAGGATCAACGACTTCAAGTTCGGCTGCAGCCACGTCGACCAGGGCAACTTCGACAACACCACCTCCGGGATCATGGCGCTCGGCGGCGGCCCGGAGTCGCTGGCGTCCCAGACCGCGTCCACATACGGCCACGCCTTCTCCTACTGCATCCCGCCGTCGGCGAGCTACTTTGGCTTCTTCGTCCTCGGAATGCCGTCGTCCACGAGGTACGTGGTGACGCCCATGCTCAGGGACAATCGGGCGCCGGCGACATTCTACCGCGTGCAGCTCCGGGCCATCACCGTCGGCGGGCAGCGACTGAGCGTGCCGGCCGCGGCCTTCGCCGCCGCCGGCACGGTGCTGGACTCCCGCACGTCCATCACGCGCCTGCCGCCGACCGCGTACCAGGCGCTGCGCGCCGCCTTCAGGAGCAGCATGAGCATGTACCGCCCGGCTGCACCTAAAGGCAACCTCGACACCTGCTACGACTTCACCGGCGTCGGCAGCGTCAAGCTGCCGAAGGTCGCGCTGGTGTTCGACGGCGACGCCACCGTGCAGCTGGACCCATCGGGCGTCCTCTTCCACGACTGCCTCGCCTTCACCTCCAACAGTGATGACCGCATGCCGGGGATCCTCGGCAACGTACAGCAGCAGACCATCGAGGTGCTCTACAACGTCGGTGGAGGGTCCGTCGGATTCCGCCGCAACGCCTGCTGAGAGCTCAGGCTGCCGCTGCTCTACTACAATACTCGCCAGTACCTCGTTGGGCCAGGATCGATATGCAGCTGGTAGCTTGTTGATTGTTCCATTAAATAAAGCCAAGATGCGCAGCTTGTGCACATGTTTGTGGCTATATGTATGCTTGTTTCCATTTACAAGACTGGCTGTAAGAATTTCACTACTACACGTATAATCGGATTTCAAGAGTCGGACACGATAATGATGCACCGTCTCTATAAATCATGTGTGTATAGGAGAAACGGAAGCACATCTCGATAAATTGATCGGAGAGGCTAGCGCCCGGATATCCGCACCAGACTGCACAAGACTCACAGATGGTGAGTCTGGTCAGTTCAACAAGAGTGCACATTGACCAGACTCTGCACTGGACTCATAGGTGGTGAGTCCGGTCAGTTTAGCAGAGTGCACCATTAAAAGCAGACTCTAGACTAGGTCAGTTCAAGAACTGCACCACTGACAATACTCTGCACCAGACTCACAGGTAGTGAGTCTGGTCAATTTAGTAGGAGTGCACCATTGAACAGACTCTGCACTAGGTCAGTTCAAGAACAGCACCACTGACCAGACTCTGCACTAAACTCACATGTGGTGAGTCTGGTCAGTTTAGCAGGAGTGCACCATTGAACAGACTCTACACTAGGTCAGTTCAAGAATAGCACCACTGCCCAGACTCTGTATCAGACTCACAGGTGGTGAGTTTGGTCAGTTTAGCATGAGTGCACCATTGAATAGACTCTACACTAGATCAGTTCAAGAACAGCACCACTGACCAGACTCTGCACCAGACTCACTGGTCAGTTTAGCAGGAGTGCACCATTGAACAGACTCCGCACTAGGTCAGTTCAAGAACTGCACCACTGACCAGACTCTACACCAGACTCACATCCAGTAAGGTCCAGAGAGCATTTTTCGCAACCAGACACGTCTCGTGCATATTGACCAGACTCATGATGTGTCTGGTCACTTTTGAAAAGTGACCATTGGGGAGTGACCAGACTCTATACCAGCACGCGTCCAGTGCGACGTCTTGATGAGTCTAGTCAGTTCACAGTCGCGGGATTTCATTTACAATGGCTATTTTCTCCATGGAGCTTATAAATAGACCCCCAATCGGCCATTTGAGGTGTGTGAGAGTTGGGAAACATATCTAGGGTTCTCGTACACCATTTTAGTGCTCTCCATTTGCATAGTGCTTCAAGAAATATTTGGTGATTAGTATATGTGCTTTGCGAAGTGCTTAGGTTAGTTAGACCACTGCTATATGCGCTTGCTCTAGGCTTAGGCTTAGTGTTTAGTGAGATTTGTTAATCTCCAAGAGTTGTACATCGGAGGGGCTCAAAGTCTTGAGAGACCACACCAACCGCGATTGTGGTAGGGCCACCACCGTGTACCGAGGGAACAAGGCTCGCGGCAATTGTCGGAAGCTTGATAGTGAAGACGGCGGAGCATCCGGAGAGGCTTGCCGGAAAGGCACATCGGAGACCTACTTGCATGTGGCGAAGGCCCGAGGCTATCCATGGAGTTACCCGACCGGAGCTAGGACCTTGCGAGGGATTCCTTGTGAGGGGCTCCAACGAGGATTAGGGGAAGCTCGCGCGCTTCTCGATACCTCAAGAAAAATACCGAGTCGTCGACGAGAGTTTGCATCTCTATCTCACTTTATCTTCCACATTTATATTCGTCATCCTAGTTGTGTGGTTTACCTTTCCTAGCTTAGTTGATTGGATTGGAACTAGGTTGCAAAACTCTTGTCTTGTAGAGGTATAGCAACACACCTACAAAATCATATAGTTACACATATAGATAGTTTACTTTATTGCAATAGGTTTTGATTATGTGAAGTTAGAGGCCATAGTTAGAAGTAGAACGTTAAGTTGCCTAATTCAACCCCCCTTAGGCGTCACGATTCCCTCTTCAGGCTTGATAGATCGTATTCTGTAAAATCGGTTAGGCATCATCCTCTTTCTATTTCTCTCCCTTAATTTCTTGTCCGCCTCGCTGTCCTCGATGGATGAGCCACCTACAAAGTAGATCAAATCGGCAACCCTATCGTAGCGACGAGGATCATTGGGAGGTGGATAAGACGAAGGAAGGAAAAAAGGAGGAGGGATCGATCACCGGGGCTGCTTGTTGTCATGCCCAATGTGGTTGTCCATAAACCCCATATGCTTATTTCCCCATCTCCGGTACTTGAGATCTGATGATGTTTTGGGGATGAGAACGGGTAGCATGCATTGATGCACACATGTTGTACACTTCAAACAATGTCACGCCTGGTTTTCCAAAGAAGTCCAGACTCGTCATATGTGTGCCCAGGAAGTCCACACATACAACACAAAACAGATAAAATATCAGAAACAATGCTTTATAACGTAAACATAACTATATTAACACTTACAACTTATCGTGAGTAACGCTGAACGGTTGCTAAATTTCTCGAGCTCCATTCTTATCGGGGACGCTTGATTTGGGGCTCCGTATGCCAAGCAAAATCCAAATAGTATCCTCAACATCTTCATCCATCTTCTATGGAGCTTTTGCTAATAGACTGGGGAGGGGAAACAGCAAAGAGTGAGTCCATGTCGAACTCGGCAAGAATAATAGGTAAGAACTGCCCATAGGTCATGATCAGTGTAACTTAAATAATGTAAAGCATAAAACGATAAACCATAATCTTAGCAACATTAGTCATCATCTTAGTGCAAAGGTCCAAGGCCGCTCGTGTCCTTGAGCAAGGCTAGTATACTAGTTTGATAAACTCTGCGCAGAGGTGTACACTTCCACCATGAGCCGTGATTTACCCTTTTGCCCGAGGTAGCTAGTCTCTTAACCCTCTTCCAAGGAAGGTCGTCAGGGTTCACTATGAAGCCTTTCAAAGGTCCGTCTAACAAGTTAGTGGCCGCTAGGAAAATCCGTCAGTCTATGCGATACAACCCTTCTGGGGATCCACAGTCTGCGGCAGTTCCGTGTGATACAACCTCTCCGGGATCCACGGTCTGTTTGACCCTAACGCCTTTCAGTAACCACTAACAAGCTAGAAAGGATCCTCATACTTGACTAAAGCCAGTGCCATGTAGCACTCATGGTTGTACTGTAAGTCCCGGATGTTCATTGCGCATAATTTCTTATGTTGATAAAAGTCATGTTTTATGTTTTATGGCATAAACATTAAATAGGTCACATGATCATGAACTTAAGCTAGTAGATCCAAACTATACTTGCCTCAAATAGTGCTCAAACTTGTCCAACTTCCCTTCCGGATCATCCTTGTATAGCCTCTTCTAACGATCGCAACAATCATCATAGACAAACCTAGAAGCAATACATCATTCATTATATATATAAAATAAGACATAAAGGTTTAAAACACGTAGGGCTTGTAGCTACGATCGTTGAGCGCAAAAACAACTAAACAAAGCTATGGTTCAGAAGACATGAAAGATCAAGGTAGAAGCTAGAAGGTTTGATAAATGCAAGGAATGAAATAAACATGATGGATACATGCTGACTTGGAAGATAGGTACATGTATGGAGCATGTTGTGGCAAACTAACATGATATTTTGATCACTGGTTAGCTGGGAAACACAATTGGAAAAACAGGGTAGTTGCTGTTCGGACAGCAGGGATAGCAGTTACTATGGCCTCGATGTCTCGACCATTCTTTATTGTATATACGAATCAATTTGTGGAATCATGTGCAGGTATATAGTGAACATGTACATTCAATGGCTTGGTGATTTCAGCACCGGATTAGCGGGGAACGCCAACGCAATGCAGAGCGATACAACAGCCAAGACAGCAGAGCAGTGAATACATAGACAATGATATCTCTGAATTTGAACTCATATGACCAAGAAACATTACAGAGGCATGTGCAAGGATGTTATAAACACTGTGGTAAAAGGGTTTGATGAATGGATTAATGGATTTTTGGGAACACGCTTGCCAACCAGCAGCAGCGAGGCAGTCGGGACAGCAGTCACAAAAAAGATGATATCTCTTTCATTTTGGATTGTTTGGCTAAACTGTTTTGCCTAGACATGTTCAACTTCAATATCTTCACCAGAATAAAAGGGCTCGGTGAATAGAGGCATGGATCACTGGGAACGCGAATACCAACCGGCAGGAACTCTGCTGCAGGGCAGCAGGGACAGTGATCACAAAATGGGCGATATCTCTTTGATCTTGGATCCTATAGACACGAGATTTCTCATAGGTGTGTGCAGGTATATAATTTGTGTTCTTGATAAAGGATTAGACTCGGAATTCAAAGGATCAACAGGAACGCTGTTGCCGTCAACAGAAGCATGGCTGGACGTACGGACAGCAGAGCATATTAACTTGCAAACCTCGCCAAAACTCGATTTAACTAGATTGATAATTCATGATTTACAACAGGGGACTTGTATACAAGATGTATAAAGGGAAAAGGGCCTCACATCATGGTTGGAAGCATAAGTAGATGAGGGTGATGCCAGCCGACATCGACGACGGTGACACGATCGGGCCTGCGATCAACAAGACAACGCCAATTCCATTTTAGAGATGATCTACGCCACACGAGAGATCAAAGCGATGGTTGAGTGGGGGGTTAAGCAGCAAGATCAGAGAGGGAATTGGCAGGGGCGTCCTCACCATGACCTGTACAGCGGCGGCAACGAAATTCAGCATGGTGTTGTTGCGGGATCAGGGAGACGGCAAGATACATCAGGATGATCTCCATGAACTGCTGCATCACCATGATGTTTCCTTGTGGCGTCACAACAGAGAGGGAGGGTGAATATGAGTTGCATAGTAAAGAACAGAGAAGTTCATGACCCTTACTGCAGTATGATGCGAAGAATTCCCAGATTGCGGTGATGAGGACAGATGTGCAGCGGTAAAACAGAACCATTAGCTGCAGGACCTCTGTGTTTTGGTTGAGAAAGTGGTGAGGGACGAAGGGAAGAAGAATGGGGCGTCCATGGTGGAGGAAGGGAAGAGATGGGGCGTCCTTGGCAGATGGGAGTAGTAGGAGAGCAGGCACTGTAGATGGAGAAGTAAAGATGCATGGCTGCTTACTCTTGCTGTTAGGGAGTGGTAAGGGAGAATAAAGAGGGGATTGAAAGGGGAATTAGGGAAGGAACATTTGTTGCAATTTTTGCATGGGAGAAAAGGAAGAATCGGCAGCATGTGGACAGGATGCCGACTAGGGAGGTGTTGTCCATTTGCTTGTGCGTGATGGAGGGTGGAAGGGAGAGAACAGACGCATCTATGTTGCATGTGTGCATGTAGAAAATTAAGAGAGATGAGGAAGCCACGGTTGTTTTCTCAGGCATCAATCAAAGTAGTAAAGTGTGATTGATGGAGAGACGAAGGGATATTCTATGGCTAGGAAATTAAGATAAGAAACATTATGTGTTGCTGTTGTTGCATGTGAGGAGAGAATGGAGGCGCCCTGGGAAAGATAGGAATAGTAGAGAGGAGGCATGGATCTGTTTGTGCATGATAGATTGACGGAGGAGAAATATATGGCTCATGTTTTCTTCATGCATTGATGCAATTCAAGATGAGAGGAACCCATGGAGTAAAAGTGGTCTAGAAAATAAAGAGATGAAGGAATTGGTTCATCTATTTCTGCATGAGGAGTAGAGAGGCTTGAGAGAGCAGAAGAATTGGGAGGCCGGCCATGCTGGTCATGCTCTTTAATTGCGTAAGAGCACAAAATAAAAGGTAGAGAATGAGGGAGAGATAGGTCTAGTATTATGTGTGGCTGTTATTTTTGCATGAGGAAAAGACAGCAAGAGAGACACCGCTACAGTTACATGCAAACAATTGATGGAGTCAAGGAAATAAAGAGAGGAGTTATCAGGAAGGGAGAGAATAGGTGTCGGTGGAGCACAAGATGCCAATTTGCCATGCATAGTCCTCGAATTGAAAAGAAGGATTTAGATACTGCATTTTGTGCATGTGGGGAACAAATAAGGTGTCATCAAGAAGAGAGAGCTGCACGCTCGTGTGAAAAGGGAATATAAAACAGAGGATGTGTGGTTTGAGCTGGTTCAGTTTGGGCCAAAGCAAGAGGAAGAGAGAGGTCTAAGCTCATTAGCAGAAAAAGAAACAATTTGGGCTACTATTCATTATGAAAAGAGAGAGTGGGTCAGCACAGATTTAACCTATTAAGATTCCTTTGTATGAACAAATGAGAGACGGTAAAAGATTGGTCCAAAGAATTCATAGACAACAAAATGACCTAGAGCTCGAGCATGAAAAGAAAGGAGAGAAGGGGTCATTCTAGATTTTTGTAGGATGTCAACAAATGACTTGATAGATACTGGTTTGGTATTTGGGGAGATCAAGGTGGGATCAAACCCTAAGCGTATTTTGAAAAATGAAATTCATTTTCCATACATAAACACAATGCAAAAGCATGAATGCAACAAACCATTAAATTAAATTGTAAAAATTTTAGAAACTCACATTTTCTACTATCTAGAATATCGGCAACTTAACTAAAGTTTTTAAATTTTTAGGAAATAATAAAATCATTTGTTGTTATTTAGTGTTTTTCTACGTCACATCCTAAAATAGGAATTTTAGGGTGTGACAACTCTACCCCCCCCCTTAACAGAATCTCATCCCGAGATTCGCTGAAGCTACACTCAATAAATGTAGGCACAAAAATCCTGCTCCCTCAAGGCGCACACATAAGCCGAATAGCTAGCTTTACTCGGCTGCCCGAAGGTCTTGAGGTGTGTCGCCTTTTGACCTGTTAATTGACAAGGAGGTAAACGTGAGATCTAGAACATGCCTTGTGAGACCAAGACAGTTCTGCATATATGGCTCCAAGGCCAGATGTAAAGGCATATAGCTATGAGAGCTATCTGTCGACAAATAATGAAAGCATTCGGTAAGCGTATATGAAGATGTAATGTAGTAACAATTGCGAATGATCATAAAAGGCATGTTCAAACAAATAAAGTCGATCATCGAGATGTGCTATCGTGAAAGCTCTATTGCATAGATCGAATTAATTGACAACATGATAAATAAAAGAAGGTAAACCATAAATATCATTATAGATACCCATTACACGTGAAAGCATAACCGTGTTCGGCAAGCCTGCCGAATCGGGATCCATGAAGAAAAACTCATACGTAAAAACCTATCGATTAAACTGATCTCTAGTCCACCGGATGACTAGCTCTAGAAGTAACCCAAAGATCTATATCCACCTGGATGATATAGTCCCCGTCAAGATCTAAACGTATACGAACCCACAACATGTGACAACTTAGATTGATCTATATATCTCGGCTATGATAAAAAGATAGATCTAGTAGCACGATGAGATAAACAATGAAAGCACTAAAAGCAACTAGATCTATGATAAGATAAAGCCGAGACTCTTCAATCTAAATTGGGCAAAAAGTGTATGCAAACATAATTAAATAATAAATAAAAGCATTGCAACACGTGGTAACTTAATGAATTCATTAGATCTTGCCAAAATCTAATGAAGCCGATAACTAGCTCTTAGCCGCACCTTAGCCCACCGGATGGCTCATGATCGATAAAAGAACCCTCTTGCCCCCGATAGCTTAAATCCGCCGACGATACTAAGCGTGAATAAGACTTCTTGCAATAATCTAAATCCGCCGACGATACTAGACATGGTGCAAGGTTGCCGGTACTTACGGAGGACGACGGGTCGATGAATCCTCTCGCAGTAGATCGATGACACGACTGGACTCGAAAGGTGGCCGGAGCCAAGGCACGGAGCCGGGTTTGTTGTATTTGATTTGGTAGATCGCTTTACGCTTGCGGGGTCTTACATTTATACCCCGGGCTTGACGAGTCCTAACTAATTACGAATAAACATAATAAAAATATCTAGCTAAGATACATTGTCCTCCAAGTCTTCTTGGAATCGTGGAGATCGCACGTGACGGGCCCCTCATCCTCGAGATATCCTCCTTGATGCTCCACGCTTGCGAACCATCTCATGCTCGGCTCCTTCTCGAACTCCGGGCTCCTAGCCGAATAACAATGGCTTCCTCAACGCTACAAATGTTGCTGCTAGCCCGAATGACTTCTTACCAAACAATCATGCACCGCCCATCTATCATCCGGGCTCTACCAAATTTTGGTGTTAACATACGCCCCCCTCAATTTCGAGTAAAAGATCCCTTTTTGCTCGGAATTGACCACGACCGCTAAAAATCCAGGCCAAGCTTTTAACCGGGCTAAAAATTACCGAGGCCCACTTTCGAAGTTTCCCGTAACAACGTGTAATCCTTCAATTTCTTCTTGGGACTCGCGCCACCGAAATTTCCACCAATGTGAATCGGCAAGCCGTGGTCTCTTCCGCTTCTCAAGATAAGCATCGATTAGATCTTTTAGTTTTCTCACGGCCAGTTTCAATCTCTTCCTTGGCCTTTCTTCTATATATATAAATACGGGCGAACTCCCTCGGCCAAGAGTAGCCATCCGTTTCTTTTTATACTCTAGATCTCCTTTTCTCTCTCTCTTTTAAATCTGAAGCATTCGGCTAACCCCGACCTTGAGTCAATGGAGTAAGTTCTCTTTCCGGTGTGCCTTTGATGCTTTCCTTACACCGAATCGACCTATTCTCTTCAATGACCTCTCAAGTCCCCGCGATCCCGAGATTGCGCTCGTCGTCGCTCATAAAGACACGAGGCGCCGGGGTAGAGCGGGAAGCACATGAGCGAACCATTGAAGACATAGAAGATGTAAAGGAGGAATATGACAAACTCGATGAAGCCCAAGAGCGCTATGTGCGAGAATAGCAACAGTAAGCTTCACTTTGTAACCTCGATGGATTTCTCCTTCATGATTTATTTTTCCCCGGCAACTCTCCCCTTGTAGGCGTGGCAAGGAGGTTCAATCGCTGATCGAGGCGACCGCATTGTGATTGAAGCAAATGGACACACCAAGGATCCGATCGTGCATTGCCAGAGGATGAACGCTGCATTTGGTCATCTCCGAGGTGTTCTTGATAGTCTTTTCAATTAAGAATAATGTAAAATACTATGTAACCCTTGTGTGGCGGCCATCCCATAAATAAAAGTATGTTTGCTTCTCTTGTTATCCTCTACTGGCACAATCTCATTGTTGAGTTTCCTCCAATCCTTATTTGCCCGGTCAAATATCCCAATATGAATCCGACGATAACGCATTTGGTGGGATTTTTTGTTCTAAAGGCAACATACCACCTGTATGCTGGCTATTCCCCATCCTTGGGAGTGTTTTTTTTTTTTTTTGCTAGAGGCGATGTTTTCATACATCGGCTATATCGAATTTTAACCTCATCCTTTTTAGGCTCCAACCTCAACGCTTAAAGGTAGTATTTCTTCAAGAATCTCCCGCTGATTGCTGACCTGAATTCTTGCCCTTGTAAAGATATCAAGATATATGCATTTCCGTACACATCTTAATACCCGAAAAGGACCTTCCCAATTTGGAGACCATTTGCCGAATGCTCTCTCTTTAGTTCCAAGTGGTAACAATGCTTTCCAGACAAGATCCCCTTCGGCAAATTCCTTAACTCGACTTTCTTATTGTAATATTTGGCGACACGCATCTTATTTTTCTCAATATTTTCCAATGCTTTTAGACGAATTTGATGTAAATCTTCTAACCCATCTATCATAAGATTTCTATATTCTTCTTTCGCCAAATCTTTACGTAATGCAACCCGCCTAGATCCCGATTGCATCTCCCACGGTAACACTACATGGTGCCCATATACTAATTCATAAGGAGATGTCTTAGTAGATCCATGACATGCCATCCGGTAAGCCCATAATGCTTCATTGAGAACCGGATGCCATCTTCTAGGCTTCTCTTTGATCTTCTTCCTCAATGATTTTAATCATAATTTTATTAGAAGCTTCAGCCACCATTGGCTTGTGCATAATAAGGGGATGAATTGTACAACTTGATTCCCATGTCCTCAAGAAAGTCACAAAATTCAAAGCAGATATAAACCGACTCTCTTGACCAGTCGTTATAGTTTCAGGAATTCCAAACCTGTAAATGATATGCTCTTTGACAAACTCAACCATATTCTCTCGATGTGACCTTTTTCAATGGGATAGCTTCAACCCACTTAGTAAAATAATCGCTGGCCCGATGGTACAAACTTATGGCCTTTGCTCGATGGAGGGTGGATCTGGCCAATTAAATCTATACCCCATCCTCTGAATGGCCAAGGCTTAACAATGGGGTTTAATGCTGATGCGGGAGCTCTTTGAATATTACCGAATCTTTGACAATCTTGACATCCTTTGTAATACTTAAAACAATCCTCAAGCATAGTTGGCCAAAAGTACCCTGTTCTCCTGATTACCCACTTCATTCGGTAGGCTGATTGGTGTGCACCACATAATCCTTCATGTACTTCATACATTACTTTTTTAGCTTCTTCTTGACTCAAACATTTAAGCAAAGACCCCATCCAGAGATTTGTAATATAACTGATCATCAAGAAGCACAAACTTAATAGCTTTGTACCTGAGTTTTCGAGAAACTTTCTTCGAAGGATTTTTGAGGTATTCGGTAATTTCAGTTCTCCAATCATCATCAGTTTGACTAGTACCTTGATCCCCACAAAGCGCACACAAATCAGCAACAAGAACTTCTTGATTGTCCTTATATCCGAAGCACTTTGGGCTAGTTTATTAGCTTCTCCATTTTGCTCCCCGGGAATATGATGAAAGATCACAATCTTGAAAGTTCTCGGTATTTTCTGACATTCTTCATAATAATTTCTCGAATGTCATTTCTGCATTCATATTCGCCAATCGGTTGCTTGATCACTAACTCGAATCTCCAAAGATTTCAACCATAACGGCTTCCATTTCGACAAGAAGTTGGAGTCCTCACGAGTAAAGCTTCATATTCCGCCCGATTGTTTGTGACAATAGCATCAATAGGAATAGCAAACTCAAAAGATGCCCCCTTGGGTGAGATCAAGAGAACACCTGCACCTCCTCCTTTTTCACAAGATGATCCATCAAAGAATAAAGCCCAAGGTGTAATACCAATCATGTCGTGAAAAGGTCACGATGTTGAGTAACAAAATCAGCAATAATTTGACCTTTAACGACCTTTGCCGATTCATACCTTAAATCAAACTCGGATAATGCCAACACCCATTTACCGATCCTCCCTTTCAAAGTCGGCATTGACAACATGTGTTTAATCACATCAAATTTGGAAACTATTATGCATTCGGCATTTAGTAAATAGTGCCAAAACTTAGTGCATGAGAAGTAAACACATAGACACAATTTTTCTATAGCCGAATATCGTGTTTCCTGTCTAAAAGCTTTCAGCTAAGATAAGCTACCACTCGCTCTTTTCCATCCTCTTCTTGCATAAGGGGCCGATCCTATGGTTAAATTATCGCCGCCACATTACAACTTGAAAGGTTTATCTAGCTTTGGAGGGACCAGAACAGGTGGCGTCTTCATATATTCCTTTATTTCTTCCAAGGCTCTCTGATGTACGTCACTCCAAATAAATTTCTGAGCTTTCTTAAGTTTTAACAAAGGAGAAAATGGCAAGACCCTTTCTGATAGATTGGAGATGAATCTTCTCACAAAATTGATTTTGCCAAGTAATGACTCGCAACTCAGTAAGATCGGTGGAGGAGCAATATTTTCTATAGCTTCCATGCTTTTCTTCCCCACTTCAATCCCTCCTTTATGAATTAAGAATCCTAAGAATTCACCGGCTTTGTGACTCCAAAAGCACACTTATTTGGATTCATCTTTAATCCATGTTTCCTTGTGCACTCTAACGTCTTCCTCGGATCAGCCCAGTGCTTCTTGTAACTCTTTGACTTGACGACCACATCATCAATGTAAACCTCGACTATTTTTGCCGATCAGCTCATGGAAGATATAATTCATAGCTCGATAAGTGGCACCAGCATTTTTTAATCCGAATGTCATAACAATCCACTCGAACAAGCCAATATGGCGGGACACCCGAAAGCAGTTTTGATATATCCTCAACGGCCATAAAGATCTGATTGTATCCAAAGATTCCCATCCATGAAGCTAATAATCTCGTACCCTAAGCGGCATCTACTAATAGATCAAGAAACGGCATGGGATATCCATCTATAGGAGTGGCTTTGTTAAGATCTCTGAAATCTATACAAACCCTCATCTTCCCATTTTTCTTGTAAACAGGAACTATGCTGGAAATCCATTCTGCATACCTACACGGCCGAATGAAATTTGCTTCTAGTAGCCTTTCAATCTCTTTTTTCATGTCGGCCAATACCTTCTCTTCATAAATCTTTCGAGGAGGTTGTTTGTAGGGCTGGAATCCTTCTTTGATTGGTAATCGATGTTCAACAATTGAACGATCCGGCCCGTGCATCTCTCGAATAATCCCAAGCAAAACAATCCCCAATTCCTTGAGGAGATCTATTAGTTCTTTCCTAAATCCCGGATCCAATTGAGCACTCGATATAAGTCGGTCTTGGTTTGTCACCATTGCCAATATCTATCTCTTCCAATTTATCAGCCGACTTAAAACCATGCCCAAGCTTTCCTTTGCTACCATCAATTGGGTTCCCCATTAAAAACCATTATGAATGCCGACTGCTTGGATCGGTTGTTGATCCCCCGATGAGGACCTTCTTTCAACTCTTTTCCCCGAGAAACACTTGACATCATCATATCGTTGAAACAACGACTCAGCGGTACAATATCCTCGAGAATCATCTGCTTGAACTATCTCAACTTCATCACCATCCCACTGGATGAGAATTTGATGCATGGTGGATGGAACACAACAATTAGCATGGATCCAATCTCTCCCAAGAAGCAAGCCAGAAGGCCCTTCACTATCGATCACAAAGAAGGTAGTGATTAAAGTTTTGAGTCGATCGTCAAATCAACACAAAATGACTCCATGGGTATCTAAAAACTTGCCAAAGAAAGTCTCTTAGCTCAATGTCCGCCTCTAGTAGATCTTCATCAATCATCCCTAGCTTTCTGAATGTTGTATATGGCATGAGGTTAATAGCAGCTCCTCCATCGACAAACATGTGAGTCAGAGGCTTCCCGTTGAGGTACCCTTTCAAGTAGAGGGGCTTCAGATGATTATGCTCTCTCGGCTTATCAAACACTGCTTGTCTTGATAAGGTCAATTATGCCAAGAGGTCCATCATCTCTCTACTATCGAGATCAGAAAAGGCATCATCGTCTGGATAAGCGTCTTCCTTCTCTGGATCCACAGTAACTTGCCCCATAGGAGCTTCAAATTTTATTGGGATGAAGAAAACCATGCTAACATCTGCCAATGCCCATTTGCCGAATACTCCTCTGCCAATGACCGGCTTCCCCGAGTTTTTTTCTTTGGGCGCCTCACACTTGTTTGGCGTTCGGTTGTTGCTTCTTTTGAGCTCCTTGTGTCTCGAGGCGTTGGACTCTTCTCTTCCTGGCTCTTCCTTAGACCAGGAGGGCACCACTGTCCCTTCTGCCACATGTACTCTTGAGGAGAGTCCAGATCATTATCAGAATCCTTCATGTCATCCCAAGCTTGATCTGCAATTCTTTTACTGACGTGAGGTTTGCTGTCTTCATTTTTTAAGCGCCGATCATCCTCTGGGAAGCGTGCCCCCAGTCTTTCTTGGATGGGACAGCGGTTGACTCGTGCCTGTCTGTACCCGCGGATATCGCTCACACGTGATTCGTGGCAGTTATTCCTAGCAGGCAGCTTCAAGCCTTCGTTCTAGCAATGCCTAAAGAAAGGACAGTCCCAATGAGACTCCTCTTGCTCTTTCATGTACTCCTCCTGTTCTCGGTGATACATCTCCTCCTCGTACCTCTGCTGTTCTCTTGCAAGTTGCTGATCCCTACGATATTGCTTCTCTTCTTTGTCTTTGCCACTTGTTCGCCAGCATACGAGATGTCACCCTTGGTTTGGAGGTTTCTCCTTTCTCTGTTCGGCTATTTGGAAACCCGAACACGGCGCTCTTGGAGCTCTACACTAGACACTTGCCGACTAGGGTCAATCGATCCACTTTGCTTTGCCCTTTCAGAAGTCAGCACTTTCATTGGGCCTTTGCCCTTAGAATCACCGGGCGTAAAACCATACATGTATCGAAAGCAACCATGCCCGCAGGAAGGGCTCCTTATCCACCTTCATGTTGTTGTTAAACTTGAGGAGGCCTCGCCAGATAGCCCTCTGAATCTGCTATTTGAAGATTTGGCAAAAAGTGATGTTATGAGTGATCATATCATGGAAGCCACAATATTTGCCGGTCTTGACACAATCTGGACGTCTCATAGAATGATTCTCGGTAATTTGATATGTCCTTCCTTGACTAAGAACTCAAAGAGCTTTTTCCGACTTGGAGACGTCGGGTCATATGCCCCCTTGAGTGTCTTCATCCAAATACCGTTAACTTGGACAGGGCTCCTTGCCCCAAGCGAATTCGGCGGCAAATGCTATGTTCTCCTGGCCATCATCTTCATCTTCTCCCTCTTCCAGAAGTGGTTGTATGTCCGGTAAGACATGTTGCCCCTTCTCAAAAACGGGTGTCCTTCTTGATGCTTTGGAACCGACCGGCCATGAGTGACGACGCCTTGAGAGTTGTCCTAGGTCATCAAACTCCATGCCGGCTAGCTTTTCCCGATGGCTGGATGCATACCCCGAATGGCCACAGTGGCAAACCTGATGGTCCGGCAAGCTCAAAGAGTAGCAGAATTCTTTGTCTCTCCACGAACCTGCAAGAAAGAACTCTTGTGGTGTCTCATTGTATTTCGTGTCAACCCCATCAAGTCAACGAAGTTCTTTCTCATTGGAACCACTGTAGAAGTATGAATGGAATTTGTCTTCTAGTTCGCACCATGTTCCAATAGAGTTGGCCTGCAAACGTAGCAAACCATGTGAAAGCCGCCCCTGTAAGGGATGATGGAAAGAAGCCGAATCCTCCATGCTTCATCATTGGCAAGCTCTCCTAATCGAATCGATATCGATCGATGTGTTCGGTAGTAGAGGTGTCGTCCCCCGCCCGAGAACTTGGTCAAGTTGGTAGGAGGCTTCAATCTTGAAGGAAGCGCCACTCTGTTGTACCAATCGGGATATGGTGACCGATACACATAGGGCCGATTCTTGGGCTTAATCCCAAATTGGTGTTGCATCATATCGCCATCCTCGCTAGGAGTATATCCACATTTGAATCTTGTGGTCCATGAGATTGTCCCGATCGGCCCAACCGGCCTATATCCGAGGATTTGGCATAGCATGAATAGTGGAGTAGTCAAGAACTCTCAGATAACCCGGGGCCAAAGGGATTTCTCTATAACCCACCGCCATTGGAGCTATTGAGTAAGTATTGTATCTTTGGAGGATTCCCTGTGTGCACCGAACGCCGCTTCTCCATGTGTCTTGGCTCTGATCCCCACGACTTTTCTCGGTGTCTTGTTCTCCCTCCCGGCTTCTTGATTTGTAGCTCCTTTCTTTGGTGGTGGCTTTGGTGCATGTATGTATCTAGGTCCCGAAAAGCTCACCAAGCCGCCTCTCAAAGTGCTCATCAAACTTCGGGTCCAAAACTACCCTTCATGATATCACGGAAAAGTATTGAAGAACACCGTGTTGTGATTAGTCATTGCTCTCCCAACTAGCACCGCAACAATCTCTTCCATCCGACGAATTTCTTCGGTGTCGGTTCTTCATCTTCCTTTCCCGCCCCTCTTCTTCATCGAGACTTGTTGAGCATATCCCTTGTCACCGGGCATCACTATCTTTGGAAGATCTATCTTACGGATGATTGTACCGCTCTTGTGCTTGGAGAAGCATGACATGCACTTTTGCGAAAGTTGCACACATATCTCTCACTTTGTGGCCTCTAGGTCGGAGGCAGTCACCCATCCGGAGCTTCCGACATTATCCTTGTCGGCGTTGTCGCATCGTGTTTTGATCTTGAGTTGTCCCATTGGGCGTGCCAAAAAGTGTGTAGGCACAAAATCCTGCTCCCTGCGCGCACACAGCGACAAGCCTTTAATAGCTAGCTTTACTCAACCGCCCGCGTCTTGAGGCGTGCCCGATCAATTTGACCTTTGTTAATTGACAAGGAGGTAAACGTGAGATCTAGAACATGCCTTGTGAGACCAAGACAGTTCTGCATATATGGCTCCAAGGCGGATGTAAAGGCATATAGCTATGAGAGCTATCTCATCGACAAATAATGAAAGCATTCGGTAGTTTATATGAAGATGTAATGTAGTAACAATTGCCGAATGATCATAAAAGGCATGTTCGAACAAATAAAGTCGATCATCGAGATGTGCTATCGTAAAAAGCTCTATTGCATAGATTGAATTAATTGACAACATGATAAATAAAAGAAGGTAAACCATAAATATCATTATAGATACCCATTACACGTGAAAGCATAACCGTTTTTCGGAAGCCCGCGAATCGATCCATGAAGAAGGAACTCATACGTAAAAACCTATCAGATTAAACTGATCTCTAGTCCACCGGATGACTAGCTCTAGAAGTAACCCAAAGATCTATATCCACCGGATGATATAGTCCCGTCAAGATCTAAACGTATAACGAACCCACAACATGTGACAACTTAGATTGATCTATCTCGGCTATGATAAAATGATAGATCTAGTAGCAATGATGAGATAAACAATGAAAGCACTAAAAGCAACTAGATCTATGATAAGATAAAGCCGAGACTCTTTAATCTAAATTGGGCAAAAAGTGTATGCAAACATAATTAAATAATAAATAAAAGCATTGCAACACATGGTAACTTAATGAATTCATTAGATCTTGCCAAAAATCTAATGAAGCCGATAACTAGATCTTAGCCAGACCTTAGCCCACCTGATGGCTCATGATCGACAAAAGAACCCTCTTGCCCCGATAGCTTAAATCCGCCCGACGATACTAAGCGTGAACAAGACTTCTTGCAATAATCTAAATCCACCCCGACGATACTAGACATGGTGCAAGGTTGCCGGTTTCTACGAGGTCGACGGGTCGATGAATCCTCTCGTAGTAGATCGACGACACGATCGACTCGAAGGGTGGCGAGCCAAGGCACGGAGCCGGGTTTGTTGTATTTAATTTGGTAGATCGTTTACTGATTGCCGGGGGTCTTATATTTATACCCCGGGCTTGACGAGACCTAACTAATTACGAAATAAACATAATAAAAATATCTAGCTAAGATACATTGTCCTCCAAGTCTTCTCGAATCGTGAGATCGCACGTGACGGGCCCTCATCCTCCTCATATATCCTCCTTGATGCTCCACGCTTGCCGAACCATCTCATGCTCAGCTCCTTCTCGGACTCGGGCTCCTAGCCCAAATAACAAATGGCTTCCTCGAACGCTACAGGCGTTGTTTGCGCTAGCCGAATGACTTCTTACCGAACAATCATGCACCGCCCATCTATCATCCGTGCTCTACCAAATTTTGGTGTTAACAATAAAAAGAACCAAATCGTGCAAATTCATAATAGCAAAGCAAACATCCTAGCGAAAAACACACTAATATGAAAACACTATCACTTCCCTTAGCGTCGTTACTAACGTTAAAAGCCGGGATAAAAACTTCCTAAAGGCATAGGTTAAATGGGATCTTTAGACTTTGAGGTGATGGCCTTCTTCCCTATGCAAAAGTTGATCACCGCAGACATCTTTGTGGATCTTTGGGAAGGAAGGGGCTTCGCAAACAATTTTGTTTTTCTTTTAGAAAATAACAAAGGAGTAGGAATACAAGATTAGTTTATACCAAAATATGTTTATAAAATCGACCATTTCTAACTGGGCATACGCCCCTCAAATAACCTTGCTCGATACCATTCTCATCACACCCGGTTTTCCAAAGAAGTCCACAGACTCGTCATATGTGTGCCCAAGAAGTCCACACATACAACACAAAAAACAGATAAAATATCAGAAACAATGCTTTATAACGTAAACATAACTATATTAACACTTACAACTTATTAGAGTAACGCTGAACGGTTGTTAAATTTCTCGGGCTCCATTCTTATCGAGGGGACGTTATTTGGGGGCTTCAGATGCCAAGCAAAATCAAAATAGTATCCTCAACATCTTCATCCATCTTCTATGGAGCTTTTGCTAATAGGCGGGGAGGGAAATGTAAAGCAAGAGTGAGTCCATGTCGAACTCCTCAAGAAGAATAGCTAGGTAAGAACTGCCCATAGATCATGATCGCTTTAACTTAAATAATGTAAAGCATAAAACGATAAACCATAATCTTAGCAACATTAGTCATCATCTTAGTGCAAAGGTCCAAGGCAGCTCGTGTCCTTGAGCAAGGCTAGTATACTAGTTTGATAAACTCGCTAGCAGAGGTGTACACTTTCACCATGAGCCATGATTTACCCTTTTGCCCAAGGTAGCTAGTCTCTAACCCTCTTCCAAGGAAGGTCGTCGGGGTTCACTATGAAGCCTTTCATAGGTCCGTCTAACAAGTTAGTGGTCGCTAGGAAAATCCATCGATCTATGCGATACAACCCTTTCGGGGATCCACAGTCTGCGGCAGTTCCGTGATACAACCTCTCCGGATCCACACTGGCCGCTTGACCCTAACGCTTTCAAGAACCACTAACAAGCTAGAAAAGATCCTCATACTGAACTAAAGCCAGAGCCATGTAGCCCTCATGGTTGTACTGTAAGTCCCGGATGTTCTCATTGCATACAATTTCTTATGTTGATAAAAGTCATGTTTTATGTTTTATGGCATAAACATTAAATAGGTCACATGATCATGAACTTAAGCTAGTAGATCCAAACTATACTTGCCTCAAATAGTGCTCAAACTTGTCCAACTTCCCCTTCCGGATCATCCTTGTATAGCCTCTTCTAACGATCGCAACAATCATCATAGACAAACCTAGAAGCAATACATCATTCAAGATATATATAAAATAAGACATAAAGGTTTAAAACACGTAGGGCTTGTAGCTACGATCGTTGAGCGCAAAAAACAACTAAACAAAGCTATGGTTCGAAGACATGAAAGATCAAGGTAGAAGCTAGAAGGTTTGATAAATGCAAAAGGAATGAAATAAAACATGATGGATACATGCTGACTTGGAAGATAGGTACATGTATGGAGCATGTTGTGGCAAACTAACATGATATTTTGATCACTGGTTAGCTGGGAAACACAATTGAAAAATAGGGTAGTTGCTGTTCGACAGCAGGGATAGTAGTTACTATGGCCTCGATGTCTCGACCATTCTTTATTGTATATACGAATCAATTTGTGGAATCATGTGCAGGTATATAGTGAACATGTACATTCAATGGCTTGGTGATTTCAGCACCGGATTAGCGGGAACGCCAACCAATGCAGAGCGATACAACAGCCAAGACAGCAGAGCAGTGAATACATAGACAATGATATCTCTGGAATTTGAACTCATATGACCAAGAAACATCACAGAGGCATGTGCAAGGATGTTATAAACACTGTGGTAAAAGGGTTTGATGAATGGATTAATGGATTTTTGGGAACACGCTACCAACCAGCAGCAGCGAGGCAGTCGGGACAGCAGTCACAAAAAAGATGATATCTCTTTTATTTTGGATTGTTTGGCTAAACTGTTTTGCCTAGACATGTTCAACTTCAATATCTTCACCAGAATAAAAGGGCTCGGTGAATAGAGGCATGGATCACTGGGAACGCGAATACCAACCGGGTAGGAACTCTGCTGCAGGGCAGCAGGGACAGTGATCACAAAATGGGCGATATCTCTTTGATCTTGGATCTTATAGACACGAGATTTCTATAGGTGTGTGCAGGTATATAATTTGTGTTCTTGATAAAGGATTAGACTCGAATTCAAAGGATCAACAGGGAATGTTGTTGCCGTCAACTGAAGCATGGCTGGACGCAGGGACAGCAGAGCATATTGCTTGCAAACCTCGCCAAAACTCGATTTAACTAGATTGATAATTCATGATTTACAACAGGGGACATGTATACAAGATGTATAAAGGGAAAAGGGCCTCACATCATGGTTGGAAGCATATGTAGATGAGGGTGATGCCAGCCGACATCGCGCGACGGTGACACGATCGGGCCTGCGATCAACAAGACAACGCCAATTCCATTTTAGAGATGATCTACGCCACACGAGAGATCAAAGCGATGGTTGAGTGGGGGTTAAGCAGCAAGATCAGAGAGGGAATTGGCAGGGGCGTCCTCACCATGATCTGTACAGCGCGGCAACGAAATTCAGCATGGTGTTGTTGCGGGATCAGGGAGACGGCAAGATACATCGGGATGATCTCCATGAACTGCTGCATCACCATGATGTTGCCTTGTGGCGTCACAACAGAGAGGGAGGGTGAATATGAGTTGCATAGTAAAGAACAGAGAAGTTCATGACCCTTGCTGCAGTATGATGCGAAGAATTCCCAGATTCCGTGATGGGGACAGATGTGCAGCGGCAAAACAGAACCATTAGCTGCAGGGACCTCTGTGTTTTGGTTGAGAAAGTGGTGAGGGATGAAGGGAAGAAGAATGGGGCGTCCATGGTGGAGGAAGGGGAAGAGATGGGGCGTCCATGGCAGATGGGAGTAGTAGGAGAGCAGGCACTGTAGATGGAGAAGTAAAGATGCATGGCTGCTTACTTTGCAGTTAGGGAGTGGTAAGGGAGAATAAAGAGGGATTGAAAGGAATTAGGAAGGAACATTTGTTGCAATTTTTGCATGGGAGAAAAGGAAGAATCGGCAGCATGTGGACAGGATGCCGACTAGGAGGTGTTGTCCATTTGCTTGTGCGTGATGGAGGGTGGAAGGAGAGAAGAGACGCATCTATGTTGCATGTGTGCATGTAGAAAATTAAGAGAGATGAGGAAGCCACGGTTGTTTTCTCAGGCATCAATCAAAGTAGTAAAGTGTGATTGATGGAGAGACGAAGGGATATTCTGTGGCTAGAAATTAAGATAAGAAATATTATGTGTTGCTGTTTTTGCATGTGAGGAGAGAATGGAGGCGCCCTGGGAAAGATAGGAATAGTAGAGAGGAGGCATGGATCTGTTTGTGCATGATAGATTGACGGAGGAGAAATATATGGCTCATGTTTTCTTCATGCATTGATGCAATTCAAGATGAGAGGAACCCATGGAGTGAAAGTGGTCTAGAAAATAAAGAGATGAAGGAATTGGTTCATCTATTTCTGCATGAGGAGTAGAGAGGCGTGAGAGTAGCAGAAGAATTGGGAGGCCGGCCATGCTGGTCATGCTCTTTAATTGCGTAAGAGCACAAAATAAAAGGTAGAGAATGAGGGAGAGATAGGTCTAGTATTATGTGTGGCTGTTATTTTGCATGAGGAAAAAGACAGCAAGAGAGACACCGCTACAGTTACATGCAAACAATTGATGGAGTCAAGGAAATAAAGAGAGGAATTATCAGGAAGGGAGAGAATAGGTGTCGGTGGGCACAAGATGCCAATTTGCCATGCATAGTCCTCGAATTGAAAAGAAGGATTTAGATACTGCATTTTGTGCATGTGGGGAACAAATAAGGTGTCATCAAGAAGAGAGAGCTGCACGCTCGTGTGAAAAGGAATATAAAACAAAGGATGTGTTTGAGCTGGTTCAGTTTGGGCCAAAGCAAGAGGAACAGAGAAGTCTAAGCCCATTAGCAGAAAAGAAACAATTTGGGCTACTATTCATTATGAAAAGAGAGAGGTGGGTCAGCACAGATTTAACCTATTAAGATTCCTTTGTATGAACAAATGAGAGATGGTAAAAGATTGGTCCAAAGAATTCATAGACAACAAAATGACTGAGACCTCGAGCATGAAAAGAAAGGAGAGAAGGGGTCATTCTAGATTTTTTGTAGGATGTCAACAAATGACTTGATAGATACCGGTTTGGTATTTGGGGAGATCAAGGTGGGATCAAACCCTAAAATTTTTGAAAATGAAATTCATTTTCCATACATAAACACAATGCAAAAGCATGAATGCAACAAACCATTAAATTAAATTGTAAAAATTTTAGAAACTCACATTTTCTACTATCTAGAATATCGGCAACTTAACTAAAGTTTGTAAATTTTAGGAAATAATAAAATTATTTGTTGTTATTTAGTGTTTTCTACGTCACATCCTAAAATAGGAATTTTAGGGTGTGACAAACAATCACTTTTTTTACATGCTGGTTCGTTGTAGAGTCATTTGTATGTTGTAATAAACATTTATGTTGTTGGTTAGGTTTGAGTATGCCATTTCTTATGTTATCATAGAAGACTTAATTTGATGTTTTCAACTTAGATGACATTTGTTGCTTCCACATTCTTTGATGTTGTGTTCTTTGTTAGATTGTAGTGTGGTAAAACTCCAGAAGGAAATTTATGATGTTATTCTCTTCTCGGGTGTTACACCCCCACTTAACAAAAAACAAAAAAGGAGTGTGTACATGTGTCTACTCATGTGGCTCATCCCACGCCGCACCACCATCCCCCCCGCCACACCCCGCCTCGTGCACCTTGTTCTCCCCTCCTCCGCACTCCATCCCTAACTCGCCGTGCCTCATCAATCACTATGCGCCAAATGTCTCATATCCCTACATCATCGAAGTTCCCCCTAGGGCATCCTCCTCCTCGGATTGTTGAGGACAACGAACTAGATCTCCGGTTAGAGGGATCCAATGATGGCTTGATCGCTGGCATCTACAATAGATTAGACTCTCATGTTGCAATGGCCATGGGCGAGATGGATCGAGGTGCCCGAACAAACCCTTCTTCTACAAGACAAAGTAAAATGTACATAGATGTCTCACTTTCTTGATTGTGTTGTTTGAGACAACAAATTTCTGAAAATCAGCGATTACTTTTTGTAGTAGATGCTTTGTTTTTTAGCACAAATATGTGCTACATTACTTTTGAAACACGAACCAACGCCAAGATTCAATCTCCAACGCCTATCAAGTGTGGCGGGGCAATTCCAACGCCTAGCAAGTGTGGTGGGCGAGGTCACACATAGGTGGTGTAGAATAGAAAGAAAAAGAGAAGCTAGAGAAAGAAATAGCTTATACACAAGGCCTTGTTGTGTTGGTGGGTGGTGCGACAAGGTTTGTCACGCTAAGCAGGTGAGGTAGCTAACAGAGTAGGGCCCCACCATACCGACAATGGTTGTCATAATCGCCATAGTCGATCGATGATACCTGCATGGCGTATGCCGTCACGCTTAGCTAGATACATTGAATGACAATAAAAGTTACATCCGCATCGACGTTTTTTTTGAAGAAACCCCAGGCCAAGCCCCCTACGTAAATTATTTAAATAAAAGGAACCGTAAGTTTAATGTTACAAAGTGACAACAAAGTCCTCAAGAAACAAAGAAAGAAACAAAAAATAAAAGGAAGAGAATACAAAGCAAATAATACTTTGCTCCATTGGTTAAACCGATGTAGTTTGCTTGCTTTGATTCTCAGACTTCCAATGTAAGTAGTTCTTTCTCAAAGGTTCCCCGACATATCATCAAAGTAGGCTGAATACCGTTAAAGATTAGTCCATTTCTTTTGCATCTAGATTGACCAAATAGATGAGGATGATAAAGATCCATGAAAAACTCGTGATCCGAATCGAAAACAGCCTTAAGCCGAAAAGCCCGCCTCCGGAAGGAGACTCCATCGTGGAGCTGAATTCCAAGCCAATCCCAACACATGGCTGAAAAAGAACATTCAACAAATAGATGATCCAATCGCTTTCCTCATGGAGGCTATTGCGTATGACACAATAATAATTATCAAGTCGCTATATTTTTCCTCCTAAGGATAGCCCCTTGCACGAGCCTATCTTTTACCAAGAGCCAAAAAAGAAGACCTTTGTGTTTTGGCCGACAATTGATTTCCATATCCAAGAGTACAAGAGGATGAGCTACTGAGTCACCAATCAATTTTTGTAGGCTTTGGAGGCTGAATAAACGCTTTGAACCGAAATTGAAGTCCAAGCATCTTTACTTTCTCGAGGAATCATGCGAGTGCAGCAAGTTCTCAACATTCTCGAACCGGGTTAAAAAGCCACGGATAGAGGGAGCTGGAAGAGATCTTCAAAGGATTCGAGAAAGGTTCTTTGGAGGGTGGCAGATTTGTTCGTGAGCAAATGAATGCAACTCGTGGTATGCAAGAGCCGTAGCCCCGATCGCACTGCGCTTGTCAAGCCGTAACAGACATCAGTGTCTCCACAATTACCAAGAGGCTTAGCAAAGGATTTATATTGAGCAGCGAACTTTAAGATATCTCTCCACCAAAAGGAGCCCTTCCTCGACGTGACGGGTAGCTTACCATTGCTATAATGTTTTCCCATATCAAATTGACCCAGGGATGTCTTCTTTATTGAAGAATTTGTGCAAATTTTTCATAAGCAAAGCTTTATTCTATTTCTCAATATCAAGGATTCCCAATCCACCATAGGCTTTAGGTAAGTTGGTCATTTTCTAAGCAGCCTTAGGAGGAGCATTTGCATTGGCCTCAGCTCCTCCATAGACAATATTTTCTACGCTTATCAACCTCCTTAATGACACCCTTGGGCAAAGCAATGGAGCACATAAAGAAGGTGGGAAGAGCCGTAGAACACAGCATTAGTCATTTCTAACTCGCCACCGATTCTCGAAGTGAGGAGATCCCCCTAATCTCTTTTCACACTTGGGAGACCAGAGGCCTAAAGTCCAGACTCCTAGGCCTATCAATGGAAAGTGGGAGGCCCAAGTAGGTGAAGGGAAGACTACCTTTAGAACAACCAAAGGTACCAGCCAGCGAGTTCAACTTTTTCCTCGCTGACATTTATTGGAATCATCATGGATTTGTTAAAGTTTACTTTCAATCCGCTTGCCATGGAGAAACTGTTAAGCAAAGATTTTTAGGAAGAAAAGTTGCCTAGCATCACCTTTAGCAACAATAAGTGTGTCATCGCAGATACTGGACCACGTGAAAAATCAGCTGAACATTCAAGAGGGATTGGCAAGCTTTCAAGAGTCCCATATCTTTTTGCCTTGTTGATCATGGACTGTAGAAAGTCTACAGCAATAACAAACGAGTAAGGGAGAGAGGGATCCCTTTGTCTAACTCCTCTTCTGCAGTTGAATGGTTTTTCCAGAGCTCCATTAAGAAGACAGCAGAGGTCCTGAAGAAAATTGGCGCATCCACTCTAACCATTTCTGCCTCAAATCCTTTGGCTCTCATGATATCTATCATAGCTTGATGCTCAATTGTGTCAAAAAGCTTTCTCAAAGTCGTATTTTTCTAGTTTATTATTAGAATTATGATTGAACATTTCCCATGACGGAGAGGGTGTAGGAAATAAAATGGAGTTACACGCACATCATCCTCTCTTGTGGATTCTC